>JAWNPR010000090.1:25690000-26037500 GCA_035047405.1 Drosophila stalkeri
GGAGCGAGGGAGTAAGGTTTATTTGGCCGATCTCGAGAACAGAGCGTGAAGGTTCAAAGGATTGACAATTATTAGCATATCACTGTTTATAACTTTTGAAATACACATTGATATTCCACCTCAAAATCAAAAATGTTTTGAGTTTGTAATTCGCAGTATATAGGTATATATATTAATGTTGGCCAATGGCTGTGCCTATAAGAAAATGCATTTCTCTGCTGTTGAGATATCTGTTGATTATGTCGTTCATATAAAACGCAGACACTTGTAATGTTGTTGGCGCATTTCTAATTAATTATTTTTGATTACTTTTGCATTAATTAAATGCCTTGCTGTCCGGCCATGCCTTCGAATCGCATGCGAGATGGAGGCTCTGCGGACACTTCTGCTCATAATAAATACTAGAATGAAATTGCGCGTGAAACAATGCATTTCCGGTTGCTCGAAGCACCATTCACATGCCCCATTCACACTCCACATTCGCTTACCCCATTCCCGTTTGTCCTCTTCCCATTCACAATCGCATTCACATTCACATTCACATTCACATTCACATTAACATTCACATGCCTTCCGTTCACATGGCATTGCCGCTGTTTCCGCTTCAATTTTTATTTCGCGCGCCCGTTTCGATAACGATTCACAGCTGCCATAGAGCGAGCATAGGGAAGGAGTAGGAGTGGGTATGAGAGGGGGACTAGGAGTAGGTTGGCTCGGCTGGAGTTCCTAACGCCTCAGCATTGGAAACTGTTGAAATTGTTGCCTGCTTTATGTTGTCATTCCATTAATTATCGCTCGTTATTTTAACTTTTAGCATAGCGCTGAGCGCGGCATTTTCTCTTCTCCTCCCCCTCGCTCTCTTCTTACTTGCATTTTTTGCCATTGTCTGCACTTTACAAATACTTCATAACATTTGACAAGCTCTTCTTTCTGTTTTTGGCTTTTATTTCTTTCTGTTTTATTTCCTCTTTTATTCTTTTTTGTAGTATTTTGTGGTGCCAACGCCTTTTGTTTGCACATTAAATGGCGTCGGCGGCCATGTGAATTGTCGTACATGTGTGTATGTGTCTGTGTGTGTGTGTGTTTGTGTGTATGTGTGTGTGTTTGTGTATGTTTGTGTGTGTCGCGGTTGGGGTAATGAATTACTAGCCACATGGTTTTTGTGCGCTGCCGCCGCCCGCTGACTCGCAACAATGACATTGCAATTTTTAGCCAACACCAACAATGTTGGAGACAGGCAGTGCCGCGGGGGCGGCTGAGTGGCTGGCGGTTGGGCTGGGCGAGTGGACAAAAAAAATGCAGACACGTCTACGGTCCAACCAGGCGCAAAGGCGGCCAGAAATTATGCGGCTTTAATTGGTCGCAAATCGTTAAATGCTCAAAACTGCTGCTGCAGCATTTTTTATATGGTGAGGCAACAGAATTTAATGGCATTTTAAAGATATATATATATATGCTATATATTTATAAAGATATATGGAAACAATATAATCATATATTATTAAATTTAAAATTTAAAATGATATTAAAGCCTGAACGCATCCAAATTACGTATTTAAGAAATACATAACACTGAAGCGAATATACAGATTTTTCTATACTAAAATATTATAATCAAGTGAGATTTATTGCGGTTCCTTTCTAATTATTACATTGAAAAAACTCTACGAGCAATAATACTTAAATATTTTTATTTTTAATGAAGTACTTATTAGGCTGTTCACTAAGTAATTTCGTTTTTTTAGTGCGATTCAAACCCGATATTTTTCATTTTATAAAACATTTTGAGGAACTGAAGATAGGGCATTAAAATATCACAATAAATATTTAATTATTTACAAAAATCATATTTTAAGCTTATTATTAAATTAAATTCAGCATTTTAGTTTTGCTGTATGCTGCACGTTGTATGTCTACACCACTGAGGACTCTTCAATGCTGGCTTTTCAAATATTTTCCAATTAACTTGTAAATCCACTTGTATGTACGATATTTGTAGCGAGCCTCGCATTTATTGGGGGCAACACACATTTTTCTCTGATTTGTTTTATGAGTTGTTAACAATCGATTGCATGTTTTTTGTGGCCATTAGTCTGCTGTTGCCTGTGGGCGGTGCCACGCCCACCAATAGTAACAGGCATATAATAAATCATGCTGTACCTATTGTAGGCAGACAACACACACGCGCAGCAGCAGCTACTTTGATTCATTGCAACGAGCAGCAGGGGCAGCGTAGGGCATGAACCTTGGCAGGAGGGATGGGAATTAGGAGTTAAAACGGATGATAAATAATAAGCAACAAAAGCTGACAGCAACAATCACAGATGGCTGTCGGATGTCTACATTTAGTGGCTGTTTAACAAAGTGAGCTGAGTTGTTGCTCAGAGGGATAGACTTTGATATACCCTGTACAGAAGTGCCCTTAGATATTCTATTTGATTGTTAATCATTATTGGAGTGAATATTTCACTAAATTTATTCAATATTAAATTTGTTTTTATATAAATACAGAAGATTTGAATATTTATTATTATGTCCAAAAAACGTACAGTTAGTAATTAAATTAAAATGGGATTAATGATTTATCGATAAGAGTGAGAAATTTTAGGAGCATGTTATGGTAAATGCTAATTAAAAATGAATAAACTTTAACAAAATTCATATTTTAATTATTATATATATGTATATCTTGAGTTTTCCCTAGGCGCATTCATACAGGCAGCAATAAATTAAATAAAATAGAGTGGTAGACGGAGGGAGAGAGACAGAGAGAGAGAGAGAGAGAGAGGCCGGGTTAAATAAACTTTCATTTTGCGAAAAAATACATTTTTTATGTTTAACAGAACTGATAAGGGCTTATCTGCCAATCAAAAAAGAAAACAGAAAGCAGAAAACAAAACAAATTAACCACGGTCAGGGGACACTGTTTGTTTGACCTGTGACTTAGCCTTTTCATTTATCAATGCATTTAGCAAACAGACAATTCCATACATTAATTTTATTTGCCAATTTCAAGTGTCCGACATCACTCTACAGCATCATCAAACAACAGACAATGGACAATGGTCGCTCCATTTCCTCTCGTCCCCTCGTCCCATCGTCCCATCGTACTTACTCCAACTCTGGAATTCATGATATCCAGTTGGCATTTATCTTGATCGACCTGAGTGACACTTTTTGTACCGCACCAAATTCAATTTGCTTTATTGATAACACACAATGAAAGGCAATACAAAACTGTAATAAAAACAAATCTTCTGTATTGAAGACATAACAACGAGTTGATACTCTAACCACACAGTATTGGAAACTCTATAAATATTTATTCAGAAAATCTCTAGTCTGTCAACCAATTATTTGGTAATCGGTCAATCGGTCAATCGGCCAATCGGTCAATCGGTCAATCGGTCTATTATTTAACTAATGGGTACCCACATTTCAATACAAAATTGAGAGATGTCAATCAGCATCTCTAGCCAAATATTCAGTTGGTCAATCAATCAAATGCTCAATCTTTGGATCATTTTATTGATCATTTAGTTTGATAATTGGTAAGATAATCTGTCAAAGGCTCCGGCCAATCAGTTATTGAAGTCAGTTAGCTATTCAGCAAAGCGGTCATGTAATCAATCATTCATTCATTCAGTTAATAGATCAATCATTGAGTTATTCAGTAAGTTAATTAGCCAAGCACTCCAATACGAGCCAAGAAGCTAATCAGATGATAGTCAGACCTTTGAAGACAAAATTTAATCACTCTTCAATCTGGCAATTGGGCAGGCAATTGAACCAGTCACTTTTGTCAATCATTCATTCAATCATAGGTCGATCGGATCAGATCAGTCAGCTATTCAGTGAGTCAATTAGTTAAACATTTCAAAGTCGATTGACTTGATTGATTAATCAGTCAGTTCATATTTCATTCAATATTGTACTCAATCATCATTCAATCAGAATAAACTCTAAACAAAGTCTCTTGTTTATATACGTATTTCTATTCATCGATCTATTTTAAAATCAATCTTCTATCGACATTTTGTAATATTAAAAGTCAAAAGACTTGTTACGTCAAATATACTCTATTTTTCAGGAGTGTATAACAATGTGCTGAAATTGTTTAGATATCTAGAAAAAAAGAACAGAGATTCTTGCTTCCTTTATCGGATTGCAGCCAGAGCCATATAAAAGAGTGGCTGAGCAAATTTATGGACATTTGAGGAATTTTTTCATTTATTGGCCTGGGTCACTACAATATATACACGTAATACCCATATATATATTTAGTTGTTATAGAGGCATATGCGAATAGTGTTATTCGGATAATGAGCTTGAGTGTGGGCACACGCTAATTGTTTGCCAACTCGTGCAATTTGGCTTAATTTGTTTGCATTGCTCTGCAAAGGATTCGAGCATAATTTTTCTCATTTCGCTGCAATATTAAACAGTTAAAGGATGTCAGACAGGCAGTGTGGCACTGGTTGCTGGGGGAAGTCATTGCATTTCAAACTGGAAGTAGCTGCTGCCCACGGCCAGTCACGTCCTGCATCCTGCGTCCTGCGTACTGGCAGTTCCCATTCTCCGATTCTTAGCTGCCTGTCAGCGTTTTGTCTGATCTCCCTCCTAAAATGTAGCCGCAGACATTTGAAGCGGTGGCTGCGGTGGTGCTGCTGCTCCTAGCTGGGTAAATTGTTGGCCCAACACAAAGTTTATTTAATTTTTGTACACTGCGCTCCACTACGTGCCCCTTTTTGACTTTGTTGATTAAAACAAATTGCGCGCTGCTTCAAGAGCGGCAGACGTCCAACAAAGCAAAGCTGCCCAGATAGTGGCTCAGACCAGTTGGTGGTGCAACGACGGCACGGCACACGCCAGACAGCATGCAGCCAAGCCGGCCTGGCCCGAGATTCCTAGACGTTTGGTCTGGGTGTCAGGATTAAATTGGTTTTATTAGAGACAACAAGTCTGACTGAGGTGATTCTAATCGGCAAACTCTTGCTTGAATCGAAATAAACTAAAACATTTCTCCAAAAGCCTTAGTTGGCCATGAATTTCGACTACAATTTGTTTCAACTGTAGCACAAATCACTCGAAAATTGAGTGGACTTCAGAAAGACTCATTTTAATTATTTCTAGCTAAACAAGTCATAGTTCTCTATTCGGGTCTTCCAGACTAAGAGAGTCTTCCAGACTAAGAGAGTTCAGGGCATCCCTGCGAAGAGCTGTTATTCCTATCAATTTAAGTTTATTTTCGTTTTTATCAAGAATAAATACATTATGAAGTGAGCCACGGCTCTTTCTGCTTGTTACGTACACGCTCACAAAGTCATTATACCCTGAAATTTAATCTTTTTAAGGTTCAGGGTATTAAAATGCATTAATTTGCTTAGGACTTTTTTCGTTGAAGCTTCGCGCTACTCATATCTAAATATGAAATGAATAAAGCGCTCAACTTTAGCTAATTAGTTTCCCTGGTGCACAATATACTCTGGGTTGGCTTGGCTTGATTTTGTCTACATCTTTTTGAGCCACGAGTCACAAGCATCAAATTTGTTGGCAATTGTCATAACTTTAATGCAATTAACCCTTGCCAAGTGACCCTAGCGCTTATCTAGAACCCGGCATCAGCAGCACCATCAGCAACAGTAACAGCAACAGCAACAGTATCAGCTGCAAAGGAAAGGAAAGTGAGTTGGCGAAAAGGAAGAGAAGAAAAAATACACATATAGATAGCAAGGAAGAGGAGCGAAGCAAAAAGTAAATACAGTCATAGAGTAAACCTAAATATTTAATTAGGATTATAACGAAGCGAGCTTATCGCTACACACTCTCAAAATGATGCAGCAGAAGGGGTAAAGGGGGTGAACGGGGGCTAAAGCGGGGCCCGGCTGCTATGTGGCATCAAAGTGATGAGGGAGCCAGCAAACGACGAATGTCAAAGACTTCGCGTCCTGACATCAGGCCTGCGGGCAAACTTCCTGGCTGTCCTAGCCAGGCTACGAAACGGGTCGCTGTCTGCCTGCCGCATACCGCATGCCATCCTGTGTGTGCTCTAGTGTGTGTATGTGTGTGTGTGTGTGTGTATGTCTCTGCGTTTTCGCTTATGCCGTTTCACTTTTCGTTGACTTAATTTAATTAATTTCCCTGCCCCCAAGGGTCCGATCCGTTTGCTTACCTCTTGTCGAATCCTGCGCCTCGCATGAATCGCATCCTCCGTTTGTTGTGTTGCGTATACGCCGCGTTGCAAGCGAGCCAATTTGGCTCCAGCCTTGCCAACATATATTTATCCGCACATATATTCTACCTACTATCGATGCGCAATATAAATCGTCTGCTGCGCCAGTGTGTAATATGCTGTAAATAATGTAAATCCAATTTGTTGCCGCTCTTGCTGCCGCATACACTATTCATCTAGTTGCTCCATTCACTTGTTCGTTTGCTTCATATGCACAGCCAGATAACAGAGCACAAATTTTTAATGGAAAGCATAGAACATTACAGATGCAATACATTTGGCTTGCAGTGAATACCAATTTCTAAGTCACTTTTATTTATAATTCTCAACTAGTTAACAGTGTTGAATTGATCTGTTTTATTTATGGCACCAAGCCTTATTCAAACTATTTCTCTTCAAGTTTGGTTTCTTTCGTCAGATGCTCTTCAATTTAAGGGCATTTTAATGTCAGTGTACTAAGTTAGTTTGTTAGTTTCATTTTTATTTTCATTTGCATGCCGCATACCATTCAATTTTTTCTTTTGAAGTTTCTTTGCGGTTTTCCTTTTTTCTTCTATACTTGTATTCAAAATAGAAAAGAATTGTAACTCGGAGCCGTATCTGATGAATCTTTCTGACATCACAGTTTTCAGTTTCTTTTTTATGGTTATTATTTAAAATTAAAATTGGAATCCTCTAGAAACTAGAAACTCTAGACTAAAACATCATCATTTGGCCTCTAGGTATTACATCACTGCCCTCAAGAGTTAATGCATCAAAATCTGATAAAAAATATATGAAATATTTGAATAGTCTATGTTCGGTTTCCGTAGGCCTAAATATATTTCATTCATTTCTGCTTTGATCAATTTGTCTAAAAGATAACAACATTACTAATAACAAGAAATTCCATAAAGACACCCAGAGGTATCTCGATACTCTCGCTGATTGGTGCAAGCTGTGGAATCTAAAAGTCAACCCACTAAAAACATAAAGCTCTTGCTTCAACCTAAAAAAGCTGGCAATGCAAACCCCCCAATCCAGATGTCGGGAGTAACTCTGAACAAGCGTCTCATCTTTGAGATTGAAATTTGGGCCACACCTCAAAGCTACGGTGAGAAAATGTTATCACAGACTGCAACAACTAAGATGGCTCAACAATAAAAAGAGCAATTTACCACTGAAATGCAAATGATCTATCTATGTGCAGTCGATCTTGCCAATTTGGCTCTATGGAGTGCAAATCTGGGGAATTGCTGCAAAATCAAATTATAAAAGGGTGCAGGTTTTGCAGAACATAGTGTTACGGCTCAACACTGCAAAGAGACCTCAAGCTGCCTACTGTCGAAGAACAGATTAATAGACACACAAGGAGATATACGGATAGATTGCTACGACATCGAAGCCAACTCGCAAGAGGTCTAACCCCTGCCAGACCCCTAAGACGTCTTAAACGGCAAGGCTTTGCCAAAACAATGGGTATATAATAACTATCAATTTTTTGTTTATTGTTTTTATTTTATGTCCTCATAATTCGAGTGAAGTTTGGTTCAAAATTAATATACATAAATGTGTTGTTAAAGTACTAAATCTAATTGTACTGTTTCTACACTTAATAAAAAAAAAAAAAAAAAAGAAATAAATAAAGACATCCACTAAATTGAACAAAATAAAATCAGCGAAAAATTTAGCCTACTTTTAGGGAGATAGATAAAGTTTTTATGCTGGCATGCAAGAATTTTAATGCACATTTCAGATATAAATTCTGTAACTTAAAGGCAGGACTCGCACAAATACTACCTTCCTCTGAATCTATCATCCCTTATGAATTTAGTTTGATGGCTAAGGTGCGCAGCGCTGCTGGAAATCCCCCTAGCTTTGGTTATTTGGAAAACATCAGAAGTTGTAATACATTTTGAACTCTTTACTGAATCCGTTTCAACTTGGATTTAACTTGGATTTATGCAAAGCTAACGAGTTTTCATCAATATTAATGACAGAGACAAATGTGATTAAAGTTGAGCTAGGAATTCAGGTTGGCGACTTGCTTACGGCTCACTCTCGGCTAGGACTTCGTTCGGTTCGTACAGCAGCAATCAAATTAAACTTGAAGTGATTTTCAATTGGAAATTCTTGTGACGGCCCTGGCAGACCGCAGTACACTTAAGTGTATTCAAATTAAACTGACGCAGGACCCACAACAATCAGGCAGCAGTCAGACAACACACAGCCAGCCACCACTCACACACACATACAGGCTATGGCCTCAGAATTGAAACGGAGACAATGGCTGAGCCAGCAAAGCATTCTCCTAGTGGGCCATCGAAATGAAAGGCATGGCTGGCGCAACGACTGTAGCTTGGCTGCTTCCAATGCCCCAGCTTTGGATCCAGCTCCGGTTGCGGCTTCTAGTTCTACTTTTGCTCCTGCTCTTGCCTTGGCTCCAAGCAGCGACTCCTCGAGCTGCAGCGTCGGCCTTCGGCTTTGGTTTTGTTCAAGTGGCAGTCGTTTTAGTGGACATTTCGCTCGTAATGCGTTGTTGTTGTTGCTGTAATTATCTGATTGTGTATCTGTATTCTGTAAATGGTGCGCTGTCAACGCAACAAACACCCGTTCCTCTTCTATCTCCAACTTCATCTCCTGCCATTGCTGTCTTTGTGGTCCTCTATCAACGTTTAGCGCGTGTGCGAGTTGCGCGGTTTTTGAGCTGCCGGTGATTAGATTGTCTGATACTTTAATAGGATTGTGAAAGCCCTCTCAGAGACAGACACAGAGACAGACACAGACACAGACACAGACATGCACACGCACGCACACATACACTCATTGCCCCATTGTTGGGGTGTGTTTGGTCTGCGATCTATAAACGCGACTTTTAACCAACAAAACTGCAACAGCTTCTACGGCTCTCATGTTTGTCAGCATGGCGTTTAGATATAGAGCGCCATCTACCGGCAAAATATGTGTTTGTTTAAATTGAGAAAAAGTCACACTACAGCATATAAGTTAGTACCCGCAAATAACTGAAAAACTGTCTTTAAGGTATTGTATTTGTGTTGTATTTGAATAGATTATCATTGAGAATCTAAAAATTCCTTTTCTTTGCATATCATCATCAATGAATATCGCTCTCGATCAAATAATACAAAGATCTAGTATATACATATACATATACATATATATATATATATATATATATATATATATTTAACTTACTTAAATTCCCCTTCTCATTGAACTTTTAAAAAATGATAAAAATATTAATATAATATTTACTCCATGACCTAGCATGGGAATCAATGTCTTTTAGAATAATTTAATAATGATTCGCAATTATGAAAAAATGTCGGATGTTTGCTACAAATACAAAATTGCAATTGGTCAAAGACTTAAGCGGCTTACGGGCTTATACGTCGGTACAAATAGCTCACAAGGTATCTTCATGGTATCAACTAGAGATACATGGATTCTGACAGAAAGAGGGAGAGATAGAGAGAGTGACATATATAGATATATATATATATATATATATATATATATATAGAGAGAGAGAGAGAGAGTGTGCATACTAGTTGTTCGCTCTTAACTGGTTATTACTCTGCTACACAACTTCGTGGTCTGATGGACGGACAACAAAGTGCTGTGTGTAGCAGCAAATAAACAGTTAAGGGCTTATGAATTACACATAAGTATAGCTAGTACAACATGATGGAGCCGAACTTGGCCAGAGTTGCCCCCAGGAAATCAGTATTAAAATCGCATTATGTACGCCTCACTTGACAATGGGGGCAATGCAAAATTTGTAGCCAGAGGGAAAACTTGAGAGCTGTACAAAAAAAAAAAAAAAAAAAAAAAAAAAAAAGAAATAATAAAAAATTGAAAAACGGAAAAGAGCAGAAGCATTTTACCAAATATACTGACAGCCAGAATGTTGAGCAAGTTTGTAAAACCTGCAAGCCCTGCAATCCCGGGCACCCCACTGCGGGCCTGTCCGGGTGTCTGCTTAGAGTTGCCAGCTCTACGCTTTGGCCTGGGGCATTAACCTTAAAATGCATTTGTAGTTTCCTGCTGCTGCGTGGGCGAAGGGCCAATGGCAACTGCAGCGAACGGCTGCCTCGACTGTCAGCCCGTGCAGCAACTAAAAATGAAAAGTTGCACGTTGCCGGGGCAGCAATTGTGGTTTCTAATTGTTTGGGGTATTTTACACTAACAATTGGCCGCAACGATGCGCAGTAATTTGAACTTTTCACTGTGAATCACAAGCAACTGCCACAACAATATCAAGTACAAGCATATCAATTCGTTCTGACATTGCCAAGTTTCACTTCGAAGTAAAACAATCAAATTTATCTTGTTTTTATTTATTTATTTATTTTATTTCCAAATAAAATAAAAGGAATAAAGTTAGTCGGTCAGCATGTGAGCAGAAGGCAATAATTAAAGAGCAACTATAGCTTATGCGTTTCAAAATCTTGGTTGTCCTGGATTGAAAGGCGATGGTCGAAAATCGAACGGATTCCATTGATTTCCAGGTGGAGGCGGCGGCATAGGATGTCGATGTAAATTTGTTTGACCCAGATCAAGGCAGCAGGCAATGATTGCGAAAAGTAAAACAATATATATATTGTGCATCTTGAGCTAAACTACAAACTGATGAGGCATATAGCTGAGCTTGGCTTTTATACTGTACTGTGAGCAAACGGGAATCCCAAAATGTATTTTACCCTCCAGCTTATCGCGGGTGAGAAACCTTAGTCGTAGATTACTTTTGTAGATTTATGAACTCTTATACACTGATGCGCCTTATAATGGGGTGGCTGATTATTAAATGGGTTAAATTGTATTGGTAGCAGAGGAATAGAGAGATCAACACGAATATTGTGATTGAATTTAAGATCGAGAAACGAGAGAAGAATGAAGGAGAACGTCATCAAGGTCATAATCTACTGTAAATCCCCCCTTGTAGATTACCTACTAGCTTATCTCTGCTAGACAACCTGAGAGGGTTTTTTTTTTATGTGATTTCCAATTTAACTAAGCTAACAAGAGTGGGACAGATTGATGATAAGTTAGTTCAAATTGAAATCAATTTATAATTATAATTATAGTATAAGCTATAATACCAGCAATATATAATGAAAATCAAGTTTTAAATGTTGTTTTCAAATTTAATTGAAGAATATGTACATTCAATTAAACAAAAATAATTTATAATAAATCTAGTTTGTTAGAAATGCTAACTAAACACTTTAAAAATAATATCCTGTTTCAATTACAACAGCTGCTTGATTAATAAAATCGCACAGCTTTATATGTATCTATGTATATTGTAGAACTGCCAGACCGTGGAGCTTAAGAGCTCATTTATAAGGCTTAGCTGGGAGGCAGGCAAATGTGACAATGAGCTATATTAAAGTGGTTTTTAATCAATTTTTATTTTATTCGTCTTTTTTTTTTTTGCGGCGAAAGCGAAATAAATTACAGTGCGCCATGAATAGAGCCAGCTAGCATGTAGTATGTTGGTGTGTGTGAGTCTTATCTGTGTGTGTGTGTGTGATATACATGGTAAATGGGATGTACGAGCATGTGCTTAGAGAAGGCTGAGAGTTTATTAAAAAGAAACGCGCACACACACAAAAAAAATTGCGTCTAAAAATGAAAAATGCTTTTTCCAGCAACGAGCAGCGAACAGCGAGTTAAATGTAAAGCGGTTTGTTAGGCTATGCCACACACACACACACACACACACACACTCACACCCATACACCATGTCAGAGAAATAAGCTTACACATACATACATGCATGTAACTACAGACAAGCGCACTTAATGCAGATTTATGAATTTAATAAAAGCACAAACACACACACACACACACATTCATACATGTCTACTTAAGCTGCAAAGTGTTAAGACGCATTAACAAATTCCTTTCTCTTTTCGGTCTCATAATATACTTAACGACTATAACACACCATTTTTTGTTAAGTATACATAAAACAAGTAAGAAGGTTCTAGTCGAGACTGCTCGACTACGAAATACCCTGAACCCTGCAAAAAAAAAAACTAATATTCTTCTTCTGCTAACGGCGCAGTTGCTGCCGTGACTTGGGGATGGGTTGGGCTATACTTTTGGATGCCTATAACTCCATTTATAGAATAAACTTCTTCATGAAACTTTCGGAATATATTAATAGCATTCAAATGTGTCTACTTGCCAAATTACAAGTCTCTAGTGCTTGACAAAAAGTGAACGATATTTAGGTATCGATAATTAGGAAATTGGATGAGTTATCGAAAAAAATTAAATTAACTTGTACTGCGAGTATTCATGTGCTTTTGTAGTTTCCGAAATCTCGACGTTTATACGGACGGACAGACGGACATACGGACATGGCTATATTAACTTACTTTTTCGTGCTGATCCAGATTATATACTTTATGGAGCCTACGATGTCGCCTTTTGCCTGTTAGTTCAGGCTGTAAAAATATGATTTAAAAATTTTAATGGGTAAATCTAGTTATTAGCTTACTAGTTTTGCTTGGAAATAAATATTACCACATTCGTTAAGGCTTTGTTCATTTAAAGCTAAGGCTAAAGCCATTTTATTACATATGTATATATATATTTTTTTTCTGCTTAATTCGCAGAACTTTTAATTAAAAGTCAGGTATGACTGATTCGCAATTCTTCATTGTTTTTATTAACTTTTGGTCCACTGCCGGAATTTGTCGCGTGTCAAGTGAAAAGTGAATTAAGGCTGATTGCATTGAAGCAGGTCAAGTGTCGAAGCCGGAATTGAAATGGAAAAGCAGTCCAAAGCCAGAACGGAAATGTGACACGTTGTTCTTGGCAATGGCTGCCAAAAAAAGGAAGGAAAAACAAAAAAATTTAACAAAAAAATAAAATTAATTTCATTAATGCACACGGCTAGGAGCAAATGAATTGAAAGCGAGCTCGGCAATTGGGGCATGAGAGGTCAACTCAACTCCCGTTTAATCAGCATAAATGGAAAAACAGAGCATTGCAATCAATTTTATGGGAACTGCCGCTTGAGCTCGGCTAGGCGTGTTAGAAACTCATCCCGTGTCGCCCGCCTCGCCTGCAGTGCCTTGAGCGGCACCAGCTCCTCGCACTGTCGAGCTATCTCTGCCAGCGCTTCAGCCTCGGCGCTCATATCGGGCGTTGGTCCATAGGTGGCGCTCACAGCGGCTATTTCGCCACCAAACCGCTGGAAATAGTCAGCGACGCCGCCGGGAGCGTTCAGATGCGCTGTCTCTAGAGAGCCCATCAGCGCATACCGCATGCCCAATCCATCGCTGAGCACGCGATCCGCATCTGCTACGCTGATGATGCCCGTTGAGACCAGACGCCAGACCTCGTTCAGTATGGCGTATTGTATGCGATTTGTGGCAAAACCCTGTATCTCACGCTTCAGCACCACCGGACGCTGACCCAGGGCCAGCATTAGCAGGCGAGTACGCTCCACTGTCTCCTCGGTCGTCCAGGGCGCGGGTACCAGCTCGACGAGCGGTATGAAATAGGGTGGATTAAGTGGATGGGCCACAAGCATCTGAAGCAAATACGAAAGTAAGAGTTAATAATAATGGATAAATATGAAATAGAAATAGATGCAGAGAGAGAGGGAGAGAAAATGAGATGGAGAGACAGAAAGAAAAAACGAGAAAGTGGGAGAGAATAGGGAGAGAAAGAAATTGCATGCGAGAGAGAGAAAGAGAGATAGACAGAGAGATAGTGACAGAGAGAGAGAGAGAGAGATACTGAGAGAGAGAGAGAGATACTGAGAGAGAGATAGAGATACTGAGAGAGAGAGAGAGATACTGAGGGAGAGATAGAGTAATAGTGGGATATAGAAATAAAGATAGATATAGAGTAATAGAAATACACAGAGAGTAGCAGTGGGAGTGGGAGAGAGATGGGAGAGTATAAAAAGAGTAATGCTGAACGGCAGTGACAGAAGAGCAAAAGAACGAGAGAGAGAGAGAGAGAAAGAGAGAGAGAGAGAGAGAGAGAGATAGGGAGGGAGAATGAGAGGAAGAGGAGAAGAGTTAAAGTGCAAGAAAGAAAAATTGAGAAAAAAGGAGGAGTGAAGAGGAAATTGGGAAATAGGGATACGAAATAAAGCAAAACTGAGATGTAATTTTCAAAGGCCGTGCAGTTAGGTGATACGTTGGTATATGCTTAAAAGTTAAAAGTTCAATAATTAGAATTTTAGGAACATTTGTTAATTATGGTTTAAATGATATAATTGATATCATCTTCTGACCGACAACGGATAGAGGTTTCAAATTGATAATACAGTCTTTATTATATTATTATAAATACAGATATTTTGAATATTCAAAAGTGCATTCAAATAATCCATTTGCATGGCATTAGTTTACTCTCTCATTTTCATTAGTAATGTACTTATGACGCATGAAATAATTAAGAAGTAATTTTCTATGGAATAACGCATGAATGTGGTTAAAGCACAGCCGCTGCTTAGGGTTCGCAATAGATTGATTGGATTAGTAGCTCAGCCTCCCAATTTGAGCTGTGTTAGTCGTTTTTATTTGTCATGAACTCAATTTAAAAATAATTAATACCATGAAAGTAATTTTGATTCTATTTGATTGAGATCAATTCAAATTCTCACCTGAGAGCGTCGCTTTAAGGACTCGCTGTAGAGCGACGGCATAAAAGTGCTCGTCGAGCTGGCCAGCACGGTTTGTGACTCCAGCAACTCATCTAATTGGGCATAGAGTGAACGTTTCAGCTGCAGCTGCTCTGGCACGCATTCCTGTATGTGCAGCGCCTCCTGCACCAATTCCTTCAGCTGAGTGCAGCCGCTGATGAGCTCGAATTGCGCCGCGGCCGTTAACCTACCACGCAGCGCGCCCTTCGCCTCCAATTGTTGCAACTCCTCACGCAGCTCATCGAGTGCCGTTGTTACTTGTGACTCCAGAATGTCGTAGAGCTGAACTCGATAGCCGGCGGAGGCGAAAAGCAATGCCCACGCCCGCCCAATCAGGCCGCTGCCCACGATGCCGATCTTCTGACCATCCATTTCAAACTATCGCCAAACGCGACTCGCAGTCGTCGCCGTCGACGCGTCGTTGAGCTGAGCTCGAGATTTATCGCTGTGGGTTCGAGTTCATGCCGCATACACATAATTAAAATGCCATTAATGATAATGACTTGTTGATTTTTCTGCTTTGCATTCCGGTTGGGGGCATGTGGATTCTGTTTATCGTGCTGAAATTTTAAGTAGAGTAAAGTTTCAAGTCACATAAGAGCAGAAAAAACTTTTGCATTTAAAATCCAGAATTATTCATTATTATGTCTCGTCGACGTTCTTTAAAGTTTTTCGCATAGTATTACACTAATTACGAGTATTTTAAATGATTTCCTCTTCTACACGCTTATCAAAAGGGAGCTGAAATAAATATTACTCGCTTGTGGGTCTTGTTCAGGTATATTATGCGAAAAATAATACTTTTAAGTATTTAAATTACTTATTAATGTAAAAAATACAAATACAAGTAATTATAATTTAATAATCTATTGAGAATGATAATTATAACCACAAGAACTTCTCTTTCTTGGGATTCCTCACATTTTGGATCTAGAAGTTCTCCCTCTTTAACCAACATGGCAGAAGCTTTCCACTTTTCCACGTCAAGCTTTTTCGGCTAAAGCCCTTGTGGAAGTGAAAGTTATAAATATACTAGAGATCATGAAAAAAAAAAATTACTTACATTACCAAAAAGTAATATGATATAATATTATTATATATTATTTATTATTATTTTTAAAAATAAATTAAATCCATACTAAAGTTCTAGTTCTAGATAATAATCTTTAAATCAAAGAATTTATTTTAATTCCATTGTAAATACTCTTCTGTTTATAGCAGCTTTAAAATATCATTTCATATTGACAGGACAAACAACTCTTGAGCAACAGAGTATATTTCAATAATATATGATATTTATTATCAGCATTAATTGAATATGTGTTGATTTTGTGTTTGTATACGAATCAACTATGTATGCCCTATCAGTTTATGTTTCAGTATTCGCATTCAATAATTATTTGTTGTTGCTTACAATGTGCTCAGTTTTTATAGACTATATAATTAATTGTTATGGCTTGACAGCCAATTGACAGCTTCGAGCAGACGATTAACGAACCCTATCGCAGCTGCTGTTAGTTCCGACTAGTAGGCTAGTTAGTATTAAAGTATTTTCCATTGAGTGTCCATTCGATGGGGCACACATGAGAGCGCACGCCGTAATGCCCATGATTCGGATTGTTAGTTGAGTGCTTGGCTTCGAGATTCATTTTACTTTCTGCTCCCTTTTTTTTTTGTTTTTTTTTTTTTTTTTGTGTGGCAATAACAGAGGAGTCTGCATGTAATACTTTTATGCATATTTCGCGCATATTTTTCTGACATTGTAAGTGGCTGTGGCTGGCAGCTATAAATTATTGAATAAGCACTGCCGCCAGCAACAGCAACAACAGCATCAACAACAACAGCAACAGCAATAACAACAACAACAACAGCAGAAACAGCAATAAGAGACAGCACAGACGCAGACAGAGACATACGTTGGCTGAATTTGGTTCATGGCTTTGCCAGTCGTATTCATATGTAAACCACATTAATCATACGCCCCGTTTGCGTTTTCATTTACGCCAACTGACATATGAAAAACGAACAATAACAACAACAACAACAACGGTGAACAACACCAACAACACCAACAGCATTGACAGCAACAACAATAATAACGGTGTCGCTGTTAGGCGTTACAGACCAGGTTAAATCAGCCATGAAATGCCAACTACATCCAACACAATGAATGAAACCAAGAAAAAAGAAAGAAACAAGTGAGAAGGCTCTAGTCGAGACGGCTCGACTACGAGATACCCTGAACCCTGCAAAAAAATTAATATTCTTCTTCTTTACGCACGTATAAGCGTGCGCTCTGCTAACCGCGCAGTTGCTGCCGACGGTTGGGGGTAGGATGGCCTGTACTTTGAACGCTTATAACGCTTTCTAGATGGACTATCTTCATGAAACTTTCATAATATATTAATAGCATTCAAATTTATCCATTTGCCAAATTACAAGTCTCTAGTATTTAAAATACGTTTTTTTCCAATTGGGGGCGAAGGGGGCGTGGCATCTAAAATCTGAAAATTACAAAATCTGCGTATCCATAATATCTATCTAAATATATAAATTTAAAGTCTCTAGCTAAAACGGTGTAGAAGTTATGCTCAAAAAACCTAAAAAACGTAAACGAATTTTCGATTTTTTATCGATAATTAAGGAATGGGATGAGTTATCGAAAAAACAAAATAAACTTGTACTGCGTAACTAAGATACGAGTGTTCATGTAAAATTTCAGCTCTCTAGCTTTTGTAGTTTCCGAAATCTCGACGTTCATACGGACGGACGGACAGACGGACGGACGGACGGACGGACGGACGGACGGTCGGACGGACGGACGGACGGACGGACGGACGGACGGACGGTCGGACGGACGGACGGACGGACGGACGGACGGACGGACAGACGGACAGGGCTATATCAACTTATTTTTTTGTGCTGATCAAGAATATATATACTTTATGGGGTCTGCGACGTCTCCTTCTGCCTGTTACATACATTTTCACAAAAACATTATACCCTGAATTCCCATTTTCAATGGGTTCAGGGTATAAAAATAATAAAAGAAATATTTATGTATATTTTTGTATGTACATTCCTATGTGCAAGAATTGTATTTCAGTTGGTTGCATTTAAATGCTTGTTAATAAACTGGAAATCAATACGAAACACTTACAATTTGCTTATATCCCTGGGCAAGGATGAATCGGAGCTCATTGCAGCCGAAGTTCACAACAATTTGCGCGTATTAACTTTCCAAAGGTTTCTCTCAATCTCTCTATCTTTCTTCTCACTGTCTACAGCTAAAAGCAAACAGAAATCAGAGTACATGTGAAGTGAATGCAGAATGATAAGAGCTCAAAGTGCTTATAGTTCAGGCTAACTGACTGGTCACAGGTAGAATCTCTTTTCAATTGATGCAATAAAACCGGGATATAGCTGTGCAACAGATACAAATGTATTGGAAATGACAATTGAAAGTTCTAGCAAATCATAACATTGGAAACAAACACATGAGTTGGCAACCATAGGTTAATCTCTTGAATAATTCAAAATATTCAGTAATTATGAATTATTAAAATGTGAATCTGACTGTGTGTTTACTGCAGCTAAGCAAGTAATGGATTGTATATAATTAACTATAATATTTGCAGTAGTAGTTGCTTTCATAAAGTAACCTATACTATATATAATTTGATAGATTATTCATATATGTGTCGGGTCTTCAATTATATTTTCAATTACGTCGTCTGATGCAAACATTGTCGGTTTAATGATCGCATTCGTCCTTCTTTTGCGCATGCTGCTAGAGCCTTGTGAATTACGTGCATGTGTGTTCATTCTAGCAGTTCCTCTTTAATTGCCAATTGTCATACTCTAGAACTGTCTTTAGATCTGGCAACCTCACTCATTGCCACTTTCCAACACTACGAACACGAACTACACTCAGCAATTAGGGTGTGGCGATCTGGCAACACTCTTATATTTATTATCGATGTATTCGATAGTCTATAATCCTGTACATTCTCACCATTAAAATATAACATTATCATCCTTAACTAAAAACATAAAAAACTTGGAGCATGATCATATTCTTCATCAACGCGTGTAGTATTAACTTAGTCAAAATAAATAATCAAAATAATATGGAGAACTAATGTCTTACAATTGTCCAAAATAAGCACCTAAACAACAATCCCCATAACTGGTGACCCCAAAAGGGTAAGCCTAACTGCCACCCACAGCATATAACTATCGATATTACCAATTGATGTCATTATTTATATAATTTTCCGACATATGTATATAAAAAATTAACGATGAAAAATGTTGTCATAAGATGAAGAGCTCAACAAATAGATTGTGGTTCCAATTATCAGTAACACTTTTTAATCATAAGTAGAGCTCTTCTGGAAATAAGTTTCTTCATATGGTCTGCTTCATATGTCAACAGTTCGTATTTTTTCAGATTTGACTTATGCATATATTCAACAAATTATGCTAAATATATTTCTAAACTAATAAATATATTATTTTATAAACATTTTTATATCGATTCACATATAAGGATTAAATTTGTCGACTATAAATAACTGTTTGTTTTCTGTTGTACTAAATATTAAATAAATAGTTTGACAAATATTTAATTTCGTGGGCACGCCTACATCCTTATTTCCCTTTTCGGCCTAGGACTAAACTCTCATGCTATGTCCAGAGGGTAACCCTTGTTTTGCCTTTCCTGTCCAGATTCCACGCCCTAAAGATATATTTTGTGTAGTTTTCTGCTTCTTTAAAGTCTGTGTGTGAGTCCGTAGTTACGCCAGTCTTGCCACTTGTTAGCCAGGGCCAATGTCAAAAGTGCAACAGCAAAAACAACAGAGCCATTGAAATAAGTAAAAACAAAAAACAAAATGGGGAAAAGTTCTGAAAAAATGAGAAGTTTTTCATTCCGCACGCACACAAAATAAAATCAAACAGAAAATAGTGAACGGCAGCGGGTCCTGGCATATGTCTACAGGACATATGGTCTCTGATATTTCTGGCCATGCTTGTACATTTTTTTCTTTTTATTTTTTCAGCTATTTTGTTTTGATAGGGCTGAATTTTATTTTGTGCTGCCGTTTGATCTGAATCTGGCCGAGTGGGGACTTTTGTCCCTTTGCTGCCAGATTTTACCTGTTTGTTTAACAAAACTTTTCCCCTCTCCCTATTAGTACTTCACTTTTCCAGCTGTATTCGTTGCGCAACTAAAGTACTTAAGCAATTTTTATCGCAGGACTTTGTCAGTTCAAATTGTTTGCTGTTTGCTTCAAACTTGTCGCAAGTCGAATTCACTCCCAGACAGAAATTACAGAAAAAAAAACAACAGAAAATGAGAAACTTTCCTACTGCAAATTGCAGTTTACTTTGCTGCTTACGACCAGAAACCTGCAACATCATAAATGCCACAGCATTTGGCTTTGCCTTTACATAGTGGGTGTGGCATGCTAAGAGACCTCCCTTTCAGTAGTTCGGGTTATTGTACTTGCCTAAAGAGAAGCTCTGGGCCGCCAGCTTTGGTCTGTGCAAGTTTTGCTTTGACACTTTGACATTGACAATGATGTATGTGTTCACTGCTGGAAGTATGTGTGTGTGTATTAGAGGATGTTAGAGTGTGTGTCTGTGTGTGTGTGTGATGTGCATGGGTGTGGCATTGCTTTGTCATTAAATATCGATTACTTAAGTGCAGAAAACTGAGTTAATAGCTTGTACTTGTGAGAATTAGTCACTTTATGTGCAATTTAAGTTTTTGTCAAGACACAAAATTCAATTGAAAATTAATTGTCATCTTACATATGTATGCTTAAAAGCATAAAATACAAATATAATAAACATGGCAATGAATTTAGTTGACCCCATTAAAAATGGGAAATCAGGGTATAATGGCATTGTTGAATGTATAAAATAGCTAGAAGGAGGCGTGGTCGATCTCATAAAGTATATATATTCTTGATCAGGGTAAGAGAAAAGTTGATATAGCCATGTCCCTCTGTCCGTGTGTCGATTTCAGAAAATATAAGAATCTCGAGACTTCCTTTTTGTGTTTTAGAAATTCGTTTCAAAAATATCGATAAAAACATATTTTAAACAAGTAAGGATGCTGCAGTTAGGCGGACCTAACTGCGAAATACTCCGTTCCCGTAGGTGCATTTTATTTATTTAATAAACATTTAATAAACGAAATATTTCGGCAAGCAACAAATTGTTGTGCGCGCAAATTAATTGATTTTCTATGCATACATACAAAGGCTGCATGCTATAATATTCTAAGAATTGCGATTGAATTGTGTTTTGCGTAGTTTACGATTACATGTTATTATAATATGATCTGGCTTCAAATCCCGCTGGAAACTTTTTGTTTTTTAATCGAAAACTTATAAATTTTATTTTTAAAATTCATTAATATTGTTATAATTATGCTAAAAAACCTTTTTCCCATCTTAGCAATTACTACTAAGCTATTTTTAAGCATTAATTATGCAGTTGGCCACAACAAAATTCTTTGCCGATTTCCCACACCCCCAGTGGGCGTAGACTCATAATTTTTGGCCAGTTCTCAGAAAGAGCCGAAGGTAACATGACTGCAAAATTTGGTTGCTTACACTCAAAAAATGCGAAAATTACAGGGTATTTTTCGATATGCCACGCCTCCAAAGAGGTTGAAAAATTATTTCGATGGATAGAGGAGGCAATTAGTAACTGAACCATCCAATTTTGGAGCTCTAGCTCCAAAAATTTAGGATATATAAACTTTTGCGGTTTGCCACGCCTCCTGTAGGTGTAGATATATCTACCATAGCTTATTGATTTTGGATAGTCAACCCGAGTATACATGACAAATTTCAAGGCTTTTTTGTATCAATAGTGTTCAAAATATAGCACAATTTCAAAAATTACTTTATATTCAGGTCCGCTTTGCCACGCCCCCAATGGGCGTAGACATAAAACTTTTTAATCGATCTTCATTGAATCATAACCTTAGCTCAAATGTGAAATTTAAGCCTTCTAGCTTTAAAGCTGTAGAAGATACGTTTTTCCCGATTTGACACGCACCCAATGGGCGTAGATATATCCGCCATAACTTTTAGAACTTGGGTTGTCACCGCGAGTATATATTCCAAATTGCAACTCTCTAGCTCATCAACTAGTATGATTACTGGCATACGGACACATGCATATTCCAATTTTCCACGCCCTTAGTGGGCGGATCGGGAAAATTTTTACACTGTATAATTCGGGAGCATACATGAGTATATGTTCAAAATTTCAAGTCTCTAGCTCTAATAGTGCCGAAAAATATTGCTTTCATACGGACAGACGGACGGACAGCAAGACGGACATTGCAAAAAGTCAATATATTCTTTTTCCCTTTGGGAACAGAGTATAAAAATATATCTCGGTCCCCAAATCATGCATTCTTGGAATATTATTGGTTCTTCTAAATGTTCAGGGAATTTCGTAGTCGAACAGTCTCGACTAGAGCTTTTATACTTGTGCTGACTACTTTAAAGGAAGTACAGATTTCTTGCTTGTTTTATTTCTAATGCCGTCTAATGCTGTCTACATAATATATATTTTTGTGTTATAATTTAATAATAATTTGTTAAATTATAAGAAATGGAAAAAGGATGATATCAAATTCTAGTTTTATATATTGGAGTATTGGACTTACATCACACAACTCATTATGAATTATGAAATAAGTATTTATATATATATTAATATTCTATAAAAGAAATAGAAGTTAGCAGAATTTAAATATTTATACAGAAGATAATTCATATATATGCAACAAAATATTTAGTTAAAATATATTATAGTTTGTTTTATTTAAAAAAATATATATTTCTTTTTAATTTATTACATATGACATATATTGAATTTTCTCTGGTTTCTATAGTAAGGATTGTTATATTCACACTTTGAATATTAAAATAGATAGATTTACATACATACATACAAAAGTTTCGCTCTTATGCTTCTTAGGCCTTTATGGTTGTCTCTTGAGGCATACAACATTTTCATGCAATATTTGCCAGATAACCTTTACTTGCCTTTGCCATAAACCATTGCGAACATGTTTTCAATATGTTAAACGAAATAATTTAATAAAGTTTCTTAATTGAAGCGAGTAATTTGTCATGCAAAAATTGACTGCAACCTTGTGCTCTTAACCTTTGTTTCATTAACTATTTATTTATAAATCAATTTACGGTCAGTTGCACAATTCAATATCAAGTGCGTTCTTTATTGCTTTACAATATTTTATTTTACAACATATTTTCTCATACTTTTTGTGCTTTTGTTGTGCAGTTTTATTAGGAGCAATTTATGTTGACATGGCGAACGACTGGCTGCAAATTTGCTTTTGTTTTATTGTTGCCATGTGGCATGCGTCAAGCACAACTGTAAAATATAATAATAAAATAAAGAAAAAAAAAATTATATATAAACGATTTGATGTATGTTTTATGGTTTTGGCTCCAACAATAACATTTCTCATTTATAGGCAAATAAATTTTGCCATTGATTGAATGATTTTTTTGTTTTTTCGTTTTTGGCTTTTGTGTTTTGCGTTTGGAGATTTGCATCTGAAATTGTCATTTGCAAATAATTAATGACGAAAATGCTATTGCTATTGTTGCTGATGCTGCTGACGCTGTTGTAGTTGGTGTGCGAAACTAATTAAATATGCATGCTGCACAAATTGACTCTCTGTGTGTGTGTGTTTGTGTGTGTGTGTGTGTGTTTATGGGTGTGTGATGGGGTGTGTGTAACCACACGTTAAATCTATGGGAACAGCGCGTATTTGTGGTCAACGCCTATTTGTTGTACTACATTGTAGCTCCTGCACTATCTCTATAATAGCATCTCCGCCCTCCACCTCCTCTCGCGTTCTAATGAACCCACTCTTTGGCCTGACTGTCTATTTATTGATGCATTTGATGCATCATGCAACAATGAGAACAAATGAATAGTTGAACCATTGTGTGTGGGTTTTGTCTATCCATGCAAAGCGTTGGGCATTCAGGGCGGAGTGTATGGAATACTATTGATATTTCGTGAATACAAAGCACTCAACGTGCAGTGTTTGAATGCCTCTTAAGCTACTTTCTTAAATGTATACATGAGCATTTGAAATGCTTTTCATATTAAAGCAAGTGTGAACTGCTTTGTTGAGCTGAAGTTAAGTTGAAGTTAAGCGTTTCTCCATTGATTGGGCACAGCTTAACCCTCTAGCAATTTGTAATAGATAAACCAAAAAGTTAGAGAAATTGACATCAATTATGAATATTTGTGTAAATTTGATAGTGCAATGAAATTAAAGAACTTTTTGAAACTTTTGTACTTTATGCTGCTTTGTTTGCTTACGCCTCTAATACAGTATGGAAATCAGTGTTTGGACTGCACATAATTTAATTAGGCGAGCTCGCCATGATATGCAAACATGATTTTGTTGATTTTCCATGGCTGACGTCGTAACGGATTGCTGTGTGCGCATGCATGTGTTTTAATTGTTTTATTTAACATTTAAAACCAATTTATATTTATGAAATTGTAAATTGCCAGCAAAGGAGGTACAGAGGTACACACAAACAAACGCTTACGCACGCGAATGAAGTCCTGTGCTACGGGTCGTATACGCAACATTTCCATTTGCCATTAAAATGTGCGAAACATGTCGCGAAATGTGCCCCGTGCCAATTTGTGTTACCTGTTCGGCTGTTATGCAGGTAATTAAAATGAATATGCGACGTTTCGTAGCTGCTTGTCAATTTTTGTGCTGCCTGCGGCCAATGTTGCGTATGCGTAATGCGCAATGTGTATATAAATAATGAATATAATGTTACAAGAGCACACAGAAAGGGCGAGAAACACACACACACAGAGAGAGAGAGAGAGAGAGAGAGAGAGAGAGAGAGAGACAGAGAGAGAGAGAGAGAGAGTAAAAGACTAAGAGGATGGGCTGTGGGCGTAGATGAATAACTGTTAATTAATTAGCATTCTGTAGTGTGGTGAGGCAAAATTTAAGCCGCTTCAATGGAGCGCTTCAAGTGTTTGGCTACAAATCGCATTAGCAGATTGCAAAGGGCAACCAAAGGTACAGCCAGGACAACGGCATTCGCATGCCGAAACCTTAACTCCAAATCCAACAACAACTCCAATCTCTAAGCTCCAAGCTCCAACTCCAACTCCAATTCAAACTACGAGTTACGAGTGCACTTAGTGCCACAGGCTGAGCTGAAAACAGAGTTCATTTGCCATTGCGGTTTTGTCGAAGCAACACAGGCCATCCCAGAGCGAGGACAACGTTGCCAACGAACCGAATGATTAATTCCAACGGAAGTCTATTCATAATAGAGGCAATAAAAATACGCTCGCTGTTAACGTTTAATTGCCTGACAAATATTTGCACCGACAATGAGTTAGGCTCGAGCTTTTGAGTGGAAATTAAATAATGAACACTGAAAGAAAATGCAACTACTTTATATTATAGTTGATGCAGTTTGATTGACTTTTATATACTCTATAGCCAGAGTTTGGTTGATATAATAGTACCATTTCGACGTAATTTAATTGTAATTTTTTAGTTGTAGCCTCAATGAACCACAACTTGCTTACGTTCCAATTTGTATTTTTAGTTATTTAAACTAAAAGATAGAAAAAAAAAACTTTTTATTATTAAAATACAAATAAAAAAGTTGAAATGTAAAATCTTATTGAATAAGAAATATAGTTTTATTTTTTCGTAAAATTCTACATTCCCTAAAAAAATATATAACTAATAGTTTAATTAAATTTAAAACTTTATGGTTAAATAAAATCTAAGGAAGAATTAATATTTCATAAATAATTATCTTTGAATTCAGTTGAATCGTTTTCAGAATACAGAATTAATGTCTGCCAAGACTGTGGAATCGACTTTCTCTTATAATTGGATAGAGAGTTTTCATTCATGCTTTTACTCTAATTATGCTTGCATTTAACTCTGCTCTTATCCACTTTTCTGATTACGATGCATAATTTGTAGGCAACAGGCGCCAGCCGCCAACCGCCGGCAATCTCCCCTTTTGCTTGATGAACAATAAGTTTAATAGCAAAACTTGGCCCCTCACCTCCTCTCGATTGATGTTGCCTTGTTGCATGCATTATCGGCATACGCTGCTGTTTTATATAACTTTGACTGGAAAACTTTGCCGCTTTGCT
Organism: Drosophila stalkeri; assembly: GCA_035047405.1. Taxonomy (NCBI): domain Eukaryota; kingdom Metazoa; phylum Arthropoda; class Insecta; order Diptera; family Drosophilidae; genus Drosophila; species Drosophila stalkeri. The sequence continues at coordinate 25,716,142 of JAWNPR010000090.1, forward strand.
GCTTGACAAAATGTGCGCGTTTCTGCGCGGGGTGGGGGATCTGGAGGGTCTGGTGGGGTCTGGTGGGGTCTGGTGAGTGTAACCCTGTGCGGTACTCGTATTTATATGCAAAAATCTTAAGTGAAGTATCGATTTTGCCGCCAGCTAGAAAATTATTTACAAACGAATGAACTTTCAAAGTAAAAAATATAAAAACTCTGTATACTGCGAATGTATTTGCATGTGTTTGTGGCCTGAAGTTTTGTTTATCTATTTGGTTGGTCCTTTGTGCGCCTGGCTCGAGCACTTCAAAAGAAAACTCACTGGCTATGAAGTTGCGATTGAGTTCAATGGAATATGCCTGTCATGCTATCGGACAAACCTAAGAAGTGCCTCTGCCTGCCATTCAGCTATCTAGAGCATTGAGTTCTTTAATAACGTTTATTGAATGCTTCACTTATTAACTCAAAGCGAATGAATTTTGCTGAGTTACTAGATATTGAAGAATAAATCGGGCAATACTTAAAATGGGATAAATAAAACTGGAAAATGAATGTCTGTTGAGATTTACTGGTATATTGAAATGCGTATGACAGAAACTTACGCTACACTTCTACTAGAAAATTCTACTCTAAAGATCTTCGAAAGCGCATTTAATATTTCGTTATTTTTCAGCTTAAAAACTGCCTGATGTCTGCAATTTAATCAAAGGTCATCAACAGAAATGAACGTTTAATTAAATCATAATACAAATTTATATTGCGTTTGCTTTACAATATTATAGAAATTCTAGTAAAACCCGATATTATGTTAAGTATTTCAATCCATTTTTATCCACGACTAAGAATTAGTTGCATGCTTATTGACAGGAAGTTTAATTTAGGTGGTGATAATTACATTATACTCTATGATCTATAAGTCACTGTCTTCTTATCTGTTTACAATTGAGATCTCAGCAAAGAGAGCTGGAGCAAATAAATTTGTGAATTTATGTGACGACTTCATTCGAAATGTATTAGCCGTTTAGTGCTTTAGCATTTTACCCTTTCGCGTTTGCTTTGGCGCTTTTCGCATTAATCTTTCGGCTCGAAGTTTTACTTGGCTGCAGCCCAAAAAACTGCAAAAGTAATTTAAACTTTTGCTTTTACTTTTGTCTAAGGGTCTTTCTTTTTTTTCTTATTATTATTTTTTTTTTTTTTTGGTTTTGTGTGTGTATTCTCGTTCCACTCAATATACGCCAGACAAGTTTTGCTTAACACTTTTGCCTATTGACATTGGCGGAATTCGAATTGAAAGTTGAACAAAATAAATGCAAGAACGAAAATCACATAAGAATTTTGGATTGTTACATTTTGCATAAGCCTCTTAGGCGCTTACTTTGATTCCGTTTAACGTGCTCGCAATTTGCCATCTCCAGTTTATGGCCAAAGACGTAAATTCCCTTTTTATTTAATGTAAGTCAGCATCAACTGTGTGGGGCGTGGCAGCAAGGGGGGGGGGGGGGTGCTCCTCTGTCTCTCTCTTTCTCTCTCACTCCTCCTGCTAGACACCTGCCCACGTAACTTCATGGGTTTTCTGTCATGTGTTGTACGTGTTACACATGCACAAAATGTTTTGATTCACTCGTATTAGTCATTCACTTACTTTGAGGATGTATCAGCTATGTTAACATGTGCATGTATAATTTTTCAGATTAACTGAAGCTTTTGACTAATTGTTATTTTATTGATTGAATTCAATAATTGATGAATGAGTATATATACTTTTTTTTTTAATGTTAATGATGATTGAAGTAAAATGACATAATCTTTAAAAATTCGGGGGACTACATATCTTAAATGATATACCTTAAATAATTCATAAGACTTTTATTGAGGTAATCAAATACATTCTACTACACTCATCACTTAATTACGTTTATTGAACTACTGATAATAATAAATTGTAACGCTTTATAAGAAAAGCTATCTATACATCTTTCTCAGCGGTGGATAGTTGAACAGAGAGACAGATAGCAACCAATAATCTCTTTTACCAGGATTAGCTGTTCCAGGAGATCTAGATTGATAGAATAATATTATGAGTTATAAGAGAACATTATGATACATCAAAAACTATTTTAAACAGTATTTACGAAATAACTTAACCATTTTTTTTTTAATTTGTAGTAGAATTTATAGTTCAATTATGCTAAGCTCATCGTCGCTAATTAGGGAAATTTCATGTAGTGGGAAACAATCACAATAGACAAAAGTAATATGTCCATATTGTGTTTCATATAATGTATTTCATATAATGAAAATTCAGAGGCAAATGCAACGAATTTCATTTCGCTGAGCTGAATCGAGTTATATTCACATTAGTTTTGTGTTTGTGTATGTGGATCATGTTGAAAAAATGAAAAAATATTTAACTAAAGTACATGCAGCATTTGAACATTTTGAAATTAGAAAGTGTATAGAAAAGCCGACCCTTGGCTAATAAAGTTGTTGCTTTTGTGACTTTTTTACTTTTATAGCTAGACAAATTTTGGCTGCCATTGGTTTTTGATGTCCGACTGTGTGTGCTGGTGTGTGCATGCACGAATGTATGTGTTTGTGTGTGTGTGGGGGGATTTTAATCAAATGGCACTCAATAATTAAAGAGCCATGCCACAGGGCGATAGATGCAGAAAGCCATGGGGACATAAATCTAGCTGCCATAACTTCCTGCTGCAAATATTGAAAGTCCATTAACAGTAAAACATGGCTGGGCTTGTCTATTGGGTCCGTCCGGGTGGTCGTCCGTTGTTTTTCATTGTCTGCCTCCAGCTTGGAGTCTCGTTACAATTGCAGCTGTGCTGCTTTTTCGTTTTTCGTTTTTTTTGCATTTGAGTTAGGTGCAGGTGCATAGTGTCGGCGCTTGTGGCATGTGTCCTGTCTGCATCTGATAAATGCGTCGAAACAACTTTAATTAAAACATTTGCTGTGCTCACTCACGCCCCACCTCCCATGCTCCCCGTTCCAGACTGTCTATAAACGCAGACCCCGCCCACATGGACGTCAATAAGCCATCAACTAAGGTTCTGTTGCTGATGTTGTTGTTGTTTATTTTTCAACACAATCGAGGCGTAAACATAACAAATAGCAACAAACGGAAATAACGGCACACACACACACAGATAGGCACTCCCTCTATACACACACACACACACACACACACAAACACACACACACACACACACACTTTCCCACACCTCTTTATTTGTTAGCTTTGTTGTTGTTGCTGCTGCTGGTGACATTTGACGTTTGTTTGTTTGCCTTGACATGTTGCCCAAATTGCATTTGTGCGTTTCTCTAGTTGTTGTTGTTGTTGTTGTTTCTGTATTTACCATGTTGTATTTGTATTGGCTGTGGACATTATTAACGCGCTTCGCTTCGTCCTTCTCGCTAAGTCATCAATGAAGCGCCGATGGATGAAGTAATAAATTGAAGAGCCTTTAGAAACGCAACTAATTGATTGATTAACTTAATTTAACACAGATCAAATTAAAATCAATTATTACAAAAAATCGACTTATTTCAAATTTTAAAAAATGCGATAATAAATCGGCTAAATATAACAACAACAAGCTATACAAATTGATATATAATATTATTAAATAAATTATAATATTATTAAATAAATAATATTTTAAAATAAATAATATATTAAAAAAAGATATACTAATTCTTTGGGGGCATTTTATAATTTGAATATTTTTAGAAAAAAAATATTGAAGCTAAATAAACAACAAGTTAAAAGTTTCAATAAAATTAACAAAACTTTATTCTTTGAAAAAATGATTAATTGAAAAAATGAATGGTTAAAAAAGAAGGAAATGAAATATATTTATTAGGCAATAAAAATATTGTATTTAATTATTATTTTTAATTTTCTTTTTTATTGCTATTTATATTTCATCTTAAATCCATCAGTAGCATTTCTATGAAGCGCTTATTTTCCAAGCATCTTTTAACAGTGCTCTTCTGTATATATTTTTTTTAAACTTTATATTTAAAAAAAAAATTGAATTCTAATCATTTAAGGCATCTTTTTAGAATGTAATCAAAATACATTCTTAATAAATAAAAGTATTTTATACCAATATTTTGATTTTGATAGAAATATTTGATACAAATATTTTTATTCATTTTAATTTATTTTATTTTATTCTAAGCTCTGTTTCTAATTTGCTGAGTGCCGCTGAAAGAGAGCTCAATTCAGATTAGTTTCAACATATTTTCATTTCATCTGTCAAACTAAAAGTCCATTTTCATTGGGCTTCTTGAGTACTGAAAGAACATTTGAGTCCGGGCTCGACCTCAATGTGGCGCAGATTTGTGTGTATTTGAGTTTGTTTTGGCAGTTGGCTCAGTTCTCATTTGCAGCTTGAGCACGAGTGGTCGAACTATTGCCGAAAAATGGGAGATTGATGCGTTCCTGATTTTGACATTCTCCGTGGGTGTGTCTGTAAATGTTTGTCTGTCTGCCTGTCTGTCTCTCTGTCTATGTCTGTGTCTGAGCCGTACGCTCAACAGTTCGGTAACCGGTGCTGGATAACGGGGGCAATCAGCCCCGGAGCTAACCAGTGAAGCAAACATGTCGTAAGCTGAGCAAAGGCTCATCGCCAACTTGTTCATCACCCAAAGAGAAAGAGAGCCGGGCTAATCGGATGGCGAAAATGGGGCATGAATGGCACCCCGTAAGCGGCTTGGCTCTCAGATTAACAGATTATGATCTGACATGAACAGAAAATGTAGTTAGAGAACTTCATTAGCAACATGTGTACAATTCGAGAGCGTATTTCGTTGCCCTCGACGCGCACCACTGGGCAATTAAAGCAATAAAAGCGCAGGCGAGTGCACATTGAAACGCCGAATCCATATAGGAGCATGCTCCAAGCTCTCAGCTCCCAGCTCCCAGCTCCCAGCTCGATGTCCAGCACTCAGAGTTAACCCACGGCCAGCCCCTACCACTCGCCGTTGTCCTCTTTTTTGTCTCCATTGCGGAAGCCCTACTTAAAAAAGTTGTCGAGTGAACGGCAAAAAATAATTGAAAAGCGCACTTTGGCTTTGGTTGTGTTTGCCTTTTTAAAGAAAACATTTACAAGAGGGTATAAAGAGGGTATAAAGAATGTGAATCGATTTAAAGCAATACAAATATTTATTATAGCCAAGAAGTAATAAATGTCTATTGATTGCCAATAGATTATTGCTATAACATAGTTTAATGTTATATCCATGTTATATAACATAAAATCTGTTATTGTTGAGTTAATGTTAAGCGCAAACAGCATTCGATATTATAGCTTCTTATGAATATTACTTTATCTATTATAATATCTTTTAAGAGGCCTGAAGTAATATAATCGTGATCTATTGTAGAACCCTGGCTACCGACATTCAATAATAAGCAATTTGAGAGAGTATTCACATTTCGGATTTGTCATTGTCAATTGAGATACATTTTTTATTTGATTCATTTTATGTGGCAGCTGTGATTGGGTCATGTTCTCGCTAATCCCCACTTGGCGATACGAAGTCCGCTCGTAGCCTGTTTTCAACTTTATTTAATGCAATTTTCATTTTAAAATCCACTGACAGCGAGTGTGTGGCCGTGTTTATTTAATAGACATCGCATTAAATGGACAAAAGCGAAATTAGAAATTAATTTTTGGCCATGCGGCTAAACGCTAACATTTAGTAATTGAAATGGAATAACAGCAACAAAAACTACTGCAACTCAAACACAAACATAAGCACAAACAACAACAGTGATTAAAATCTATGCTATGCATTCTGTATAAATGGGAAATCATGCATCAGTCTTTGCCACTTCAAATCCTAGAATGCACTCTATTAAATGCTGAATAAAATCACAGATTCACATAGACACATAGAGAACACACTCACACACACACAATCGGAAGCATTTAGATTGGGAGAGAGCTGTAGATTGCGGTTACACTGTAAATTAAATATAAAATGTCCTGCGGACTGTCGCTCTTTATGCATGCGGCTGCCCCCAACAGCGACAGCAACAGCAACAACAGCAACAGCAACAACAACAACAACAGTAACAACAGCAATAACAGCAACATCAACAACGTTGCCCGTCGACATTGCAACCAAAAGTTTTGCACATTTTTGAAATGCTTTTTGCAAACGAATGCAGACTGAAAGTGAGGAGTTTAATGGTCGTCGGGATTGGGCGGGTCAGAGCTGTGCAACAATACAAAACAAAAAGAAACTTCACAGCAAGTTTAAACATATACATGTACAAGAGCACGCACACACACATACACACTCTCACACGCAGAGAGCCGGAGAGGCACGTATAGGACCCGGCTTAGTTGTCCCATCAACAATTTCAAGTGCACTTTTGCTTTTGCCTGTTGTTTGCGCACGAAAAACTCGAACAGGCGGCAAAACAAACAGATTCGCTTAGGATGTAATGAATTTATATTTATGTATATGTATTTCATTTTAAAACACAAGAGAAATAGAGCAAGCGAACAGATTAAATGAAAGAAAGAAGAAAATAGATAAGCCGATTCAAGTTAAAACTTTGCAGATCCAAGAGCTTCACCACTCTCATCTCATTATCTCAAGACTGACTTAATTTCAGTTGGAAATTATAATTATTATATATTTTTTTTAATATACAAATCTTAAAAAAATCGACAGTGATCAAGAGTAATACAGTTGTCAATATATAAATATATATATTTTAAGTTTCAACTCAATTTGTTCATATGAAGTGATACAGGAATTGACGGATATTACACAAAACTAATATACTCATTTCCTTTCGTAAACGACTGTAAACAGAAGGGGAAGAAGGAAACTATTTCTGTCATATATATATATTCTTTTATTATAAAAATAATTTTTTATTCGCTCAAACTTGATTTACATTTAATTTGCTTAAAATTTAAATATTATTATGATATATATTTTCATTAAAGTTATGACGGAGTAAACTTAATTGTATCTTTAATTTTGTTTAGTTTTGAGTTTTATGGATTTTTATTGAATTCATGTAAATTCTTCTCAAGATCTTACATTTTACAACACTGCCCATTCATATTAATTTATTGATATTAATTTGTATCATTTTCGACATTTTTGTGTGGTGCACCGAGACTTCAATAAAAGTATATTTGGATGTATGTATAAAGTTGTTTGTGCCGCTTGATGAAAATAATTGTAGCATACTTTGAAGCAACAATTTAAAAGGCCATGGTCACGTAAACCGAAGCAACGACAACAACTAAAGCAGCATCAGCAGCAGCAGCAGCAACAAAATCGACAATTGCAGCTGCCCAACAGGACCCCAGACGTCGACTTTAACGTCATTGCAGCTACTCTTGAGACGCAGCCAGTCGACTGAGCACTGCGGAATATGAAATATAATTTGCTTTATATAATATGCAAAACGCACTCACTTGTCACAAATTGGCCGGCTTAATAGAAGCATGAGCAGCAGCAGCAGCAGCAGCAGCGACAGCAACACTAACAACATCAACAGTTGCAATTGTTGAATATCATTTGGCAAGGGCCAAGCACTGGCTGACATATTGCCAATAGTTTTGCCTGTCAGATTTGGCTGGGATTTGCCCTGAAATTGCGTGCACTGAATAAATGAAAGTAAAGAGCCGAAGCGAGCGAGTGGTGCGAGTGGCTGGTCCATATTATTATGCAGACACTGTTACGTTGCTCGTAAATCACCTGCGCATCAAAACCGCAGCAACAGCAAATACAGCAGCGGAAACAAAGGCACTTCTCGGGCAGCTTAAGAAGTTGCAGAATCGAACAGCAGCATCAGCAGCAGCAGTAGAGTAGCAACAACAGCAACATCTACTTTTACATATGCTTAAATATCAGCAGTAGTAGCATCAGCAGGAGGAGTAGGTGGAAACATGGATAGTAGCAGCAAAAACAACAATTACTGTTGCAGCAGCAGTAATGAGAGCCAACCAAAGCAACCACAGCGGAATCAGCATCTACTGAAGCAGCAACAGTTACAACTTTCCATTAAAAATAGTGATAGCAACAACATCAGCAATAGGAGTAGATGCTGTAGCAACAGTCATTACAGCAGCAACTATTGCTCAGCTACAGTACTTTCAACAATAACAATAACTGAAAATACAGGAAAACATTCAATACAATTAGTAATTGCGTGTACATTAGCAGTAGTAGCAACAGTGCGAACAACGGTTGCTTAAAAGTATGTAGAAGAGGCAACCACATTAATAACTACAAAAGCCCAAATAAAGGCAGAAACAGATTAGGCAGAAAAGAATGAAAGCTAGAGAAGTGGAACCAGCAGCACAAATATAAATGGTATCAGATGTAAGAGTGGCATTAGTAAGATGATGTAACAACAATATTATATGTAGAAAGAGTAGCAAAAATCCGACACTACGATACGGTTCTGGTATAAGAGCAATAATGCAAGCAATGCGAAAATAAATAGTTTTGTTGCTTTTAAAGAACCAATAAAAAACAATAATAACCAGAAAACAATAACACCTGAAATGCAGAAATAACATCAGCAATACATGGAGGTACTTGGCAAAAGAATGAGCAACAGAAACAGTGGTAGCAGCAGCAGCAGCAGTCAAGAGTCATAATATCCATATTAAAAGAGCTAAAATAAAGCTGTACCATCAAGAGCAACATCAACAGTAATAGAAAATGCAGAGTCTACACTTAGTGACTGACACTGAACTACACAAAATGCAGCAACATCACCAGCAATATTTGCAGACATAGCTAATGCAGCAGATATTATGTTGACAGTATACAATAGCAGCTGCATCAGCTACAGGAACAAAAACAACTACAAAATTAACATCAATAAGACCAACAACAGTAGCAGCAACAGTAATAGCAACAGCAACGTTAGAGGCATCAGCAACAGTAACAGCAGCTGCGCCAGCAACAGCAACACCTATAATGGAATAACAAGAACAACACCAGCTGTATCAACAACACCATCTGTGTTAGCTACTCGAACAATAACAACAGAAACGGCAACAGCAACAGCAACAGCAGAGGCATCAAAAACAACAACAGCAAGAGCCTCTGCTTTAGCTGCGGGAACAACAGTTATATTAGTAACCTCAACAACAGCAACAGTAACAGTAACAGCACAGAAAACAGCAACCATAGCAGTAGCAAAAGCCCTAATAGTAGCATAATATAACAGCAACTCTATATATAACACAACATATGCAAGGAAGAGCAACAATTGCACCAGTCCAAGGAATAGAGGCATTAGTAAGAAACGCAATTTATATAATACTGCAGAAGTTTCAACGCCGACTACACTAGCAACAATTAGAGGAGGAGCTGTTAGCAGCAGCTGTTAATTTGGTGTCTGCTCCAAGTTAACTTTTCGCTGGGGCCACAAAACTTGCGGCGAAAAGTTGAAGCAAAATGAAGATTTATATGTCTGGCAAGCGGAACTCATAGACAGCACCGCCATGCATAGTGATAGTCTGATAGTCTGTCTATATGTCCATCTGTCTCTCTGTCTGCCTGTCTGTTCTTTTGGCTGTGCTTGGCTATGCTGCTCCATGATCACGTGTCTCGTTGCAATTTCCGCACCGGATATTTGCTTGGCCTTATGTGAGTATATGAGGCAAACTAAGTGCCAACTTGGCACTAATTTGTTGCACAAACTTCCAACAATGGCACACACACGGAGCACAGGGCTCGTCTCATTATTGAAAGCGATTTTAATAGCATTCCAAATAGCATTGCAGCTCGAACTTTGGAAATACGATCTCTCTCAGCAATGTCGACTGATGTATGCTGCTGCATTTATGATGTACACAGACGCAATGTCCAGCCATAACTTACCCAGCTGCTTGGCCTGGGCTGGAAGTCTGGCAGCTTATGTTTGTGTTAATGAACAGCACGGCCGGCACGGCAGCAACTGGAGCTCTTGTCTAGCATGTGTCTGAGCTCTCTGTCCATTACGTAGTAAATTATTGTGTGTGAGCGTATGTGTGTCTGTCTATCTATCTATCTGTCTGTCTGTGCGTGTGTGTGTTCATCCATGTCTATGGTCTATACCCATGCCCAGCTGTCAATTTGCGGGCAGTTGGACATGTGGACAGTCGGACAGTCAAATGGACAATGGACGTCAACTGTTCCCTCAGCTACTGACTTTTGACAGTCGCTTGCTTGTTTGGCCCATTTTAATTACATTTCGGAAAGGCCATCTCTATGTAAATTGAGAATTTGCTGCTCATCCTTTCATTTTGTTTTTGGTCTTGTTTCACATTTTTAAAGCTGCAACATAGTCTGCAGCTGGTATTAAAAAAATACCAAATATGTTGCCTTTTATGCGCACATAAATTTTCTTATCTCTTTTGCTGAGTTGAGCTGCGTGCTCTTTTCTTTTCTCTTCTCCTTTTTTTTTTTTTTAGCCATATCTCACATTTTACCGTCTAAAAATTTCCACGTCAGTTAACTAACGAGCCTTTTATAACACATACAAACACACAAATATATATATGAGAATGTCTGGTATAGAATTTACACACACACACACTCGCACACTCGTAGTTATGAATAGTCCGAAGCTGGCAACTGTGTCAGCTTTTGAGCAAATGCACATCTGATAAGCAGTTGAATACTTCAAATGTTCTAGACAAACATTTTTCATAATTATGAGTAGATTGCAATCAAGTGCATTGAATTCATTTTAAAAGCTGTTAAGTTTATTTGAAAATCATGAACTGGACAAGGTGTAAGGATAGAAGATTCCAGATAAGATTTAAAATGGACTCAAGATTCGTGAGTTAAAACTCTCCACTCATTATTTAGAAAATATTGTTGAAATAAGTTATGCTAATGCATCTGCTCGTAAGACGAGCTTAACATCTACTTGGCTATATGAATTAGTTTTATTAATAGATACTACTACTTGGCTATATGAATTAGTTTTATTAATAGATCTCTTCAGGAGCACCATGAACTAGTTTTATTTTTATTATGGCAGTAAGTTCACCTAATTATTCTGCTTGCTTTCTTCATTCAATTTGTTCCATGCATTCGGCTTTGATTGTTCGTTTTTACATTGCCAGAACCAGTGTTGTTGAACTGCATATGAGTCAGCTTCCTTAATGAATCTGTTTTTACTTCATTCCACACTGTTTCAAATCCATTCAGATAATCGGCTTTCATCTTTCAATTGTTCATTCTCTTTCCAAAGAAAGAGGTGATGATTTGAGTATTCCAATTAAGGTTCCACTCACTCCACAGTCAGTGTTGGTAAGCTAAATATAAATAAATAAATTAATGTATCTGTTCTCCCATCTAGCTAATCGGTTTTAAATTTTAAATTTTTTATTAAACTTTTTATGAAGAAGCTTTTATTTTCGCAGTCAGTGTTAAACAACTTCATATGAAATCTGATTTACTGAATGTTTTTGTTCTGATTTGATTTCAAACTGATTTAAATCAACTTTGTTAATCGACTCTCTTTCCATTCTTTCCATTAACAATAAAGAGACGCTTTGAATGCACGCAGCCAGTGTTGGTTAACTAAGAGTTAATCAGTATTGCAAATATATATTAATTCCTGGAAACAGCATGAACTTTCTTTATTCTGTTTGCCTTTACTCAAAATCCACTTAGCTAATCGACATCTCCTTTCAAAATTACATTTCGTACATTCTATCAGGTCGAGCATCTACTTACAATTACGAGCACACATCGATATAATGAGCTGAGCCAACGGAATGGTTTGGTTTTACGGGCCACAAATGTAATGTGTGTCTATAGATTTCGGTGTATTTGTTTTTTGGGCACAATCTAATAAAAGCTTTTGCGACTTTTGATGATACCCAAAAAAGGATTTGAAATTTAATGAATTTGTTGTTGTTTTTTTTTTTCCTTTTTTTGTTGTTGTTGTTCTGCTTTTTTACGCTCGCCTGCGTGGCACATAAAAGACGAAGACATTCGGCTCATTTGTTGCGGGCGGTTGGGTGGCACTTTGGCTTGTGCTTATTTTGATGTGCGGCGGCAAAAGGCGTGAAATACGCCCACGTACAGGCACGCACACACACACACACACACACACACACACACACTAAAGCACTTTGCATAAAATGTCATGTGAGCAAAAGCCCAAAAAGGTTTTATGCCAAATTGAAAGACGACAGAGCAACTAAAACTTACCAAGTATATATGTACATATATGTATGCGTGTGTGTGTGTGTGTGTGTGTGTATGTTTGAGCTGAACTCAAAATGCATGACTCGTCATGGCAGCAGAAATCAGGCTCTAAATAATTTAGCAACTGGGCGGGCAATAAAATTCGAACCGAAATGTCATACGCATGCATTTGCATATGATTTAGCCGGAAGATGGGAATGCAATGCCATGTCCTTATGTCAGTTGTTGTTATACTTGTCGTTGTTGTTGTTGTTGTATGGCTGTAAGCGCGCAGTGGAAAATGCCCGTGAAATTGCTGGCAGCAACAAATCAGGAGCTGCAACTGTAGTTGATACCTCTCGCTCACACAGACACCATCTCGCTCTGGCAATAAATTCACAATATAATTGTGTATATTGTGCACAGAGTGAGTGTGTGTGTGTGTGTGGCCTAAGCACATCTATCTTCTCGTATTTTGTGCAATTTGCCTGACCAAATTTGGACTTATTTGCGCAAATTGCATTTTGCCAAGTTTTGTCAACATTAATTTGTTTAGAAATTAAATTTGATGATTCCACAACAAATTTGCCCGCATTGTGAATCGTTTGCATTGTTAAGCACTTTAAGCATATGGCATCAATTTTCATTAGCCGTTCCCAAAACGGATGCAGACAATGCATCCGCATCCGCATCCGCAGGCAAAAGGCAAAAGGCAAATGCTATGCAAAGCTGTAAACATAATTTCATTAATGTTAAAGCCCCACAAATTGTAATCGCTCACAAGTATTTAGTTGTGAATGGGTGGGTGTGTTTGTGTGTGTGTTTGTGTGTGTGTTTGTGTGTGTGTAAAGGTAACTAATGAACTGCATACCGAAGGAATGAAGCTATAGAAATTGGTAAATAAATTGACGAAAATTGAGCGAAAATTGGTTATATTTACATTTAATTTTGGAGCAGGCAAATAAATTGTTCAATAATTTAGTTGATTAAAAATCATTGGTAATTCTTTATTTTCAATTAAATTATGTATTATTAGAATTATTAGAATTTAATTCAATTATAACATTGCTCAGCGATAACATGAGTGCGTGCCAGACTTTAATTTAAGAAGAAGAAAAAGAGAAATCCAAAACATTTATTAAGCCTCTAATTGCTGCTGTTACCACCATGATTCATGACAAGTTATCAGCTTGCAGCATACAATTATTTGCAACAGTTTTAAGCATACATTATTTTAAGCTCTTAATAGCAGAGTAGACTGCAAAGTTTTTCATATACACATGCAGAGCTTTTTATTCTCTTTGAGTCGCTTGATTTTCGCACCCGACTCCTATTGTTGTTTATGCGTTCAAAATCGTTTCTGTAATTGACACCCACTCATGCACACACACACACACACACACATAGAGTGAACTGAATATCGTATTATGGCCAATCTGTGGGGTTAACTAGACAACATTTACGTCCGAATAGCTGCTGCAGCAAGAATAGCAACAGCAACAGCAACAGCAACAGCAGCAGCAGCAGCAACAACTAAAGCTGCAGCAGCAGCAGCAACAACTCTGTGTGTCTGCAACAACTAAATTCCAGCGTGTCTGCATATTTGAGACTTTGATCATTTGAAACGCTGCATGGCAGACAGCAGAGAAATGCATAAGCCAACAACATGGCCAATCGCCCGACTGCCCACATATCGTATGCTAATGCCGAACGAAGCGCCCACAGTTTCCACATAACCGTTATAATATGTCCACTTGAGCCAACCCCATATTAAGCTTCAACTTTTGCCTGCAGCTTCAGCAATCTAATCATCATCAGCATCGATTGTCCACGTTCGCCACATCCATGTCCACGTCCTGTGTTCCATATTGACCAAAGCCTTCACTCAGCTCATTCTATCTCTCTCCCAGTCCATCTCTCTCGCACTCCCTCTACTTCTTTGCTGTCATTTTTGATAAATTTATGCACTTTATTTGTCCTGCCGCATGTCGCGTTGATTTTTGCGCAATCCTTTTGCCCATTTTTGATATGTCATTTGCATGCAAAACTAGCCCAGCGCCCAGCTCGAATCTTCCATCTCATATCATCAACTATATACTAGCAGAACTTTAGTTTTCGGTTATAATACCCAGTAACTAATGAAACTGAAAAGGAGGGTATGCTTAGTGGGGGATACTATAAAATGCAAAAGACCTTGACCTAACATTTGATGGTATAGTATTTATGCTAAAGAGAGGTATCTAAAATATAGTATTTATAATATCTTAAGCTATCATGGAATTTGGAAAGTATTTCCAAGATACTAAGCTGCATCTTTGTATAGAGTATTTTTTATGCGAAAAAGGATTAGAATCTATGTGAAATAATTTTAAATTTGTTTTATTTCTTTATTTATTATTGTATATAACATTAAATGATATTTCTGTAATATACATTATTATCTTGAGGGAACTTAACTTAGGGAATGCAAAAGTATCTATAAGATACATTTACAATTTTTACATTTATACCAAATTCATTCAAACAGATATCACATTATTCATATTATCGAGCTAAATCATGTATACAATTTGCAAATATTTGAAGGAACAAAACAGTTTCGAAAGTAGAAAGGAAATTCACATGACCACATGGCCATTTGTGGTCACAAAAGTATCTGTGTGACTTGGAAGTATTTGTTGCAAACTTATAGAGCATAATAGGTTCGATTTAACTTTTCGGCTGCCTTCAGTGTTGTGCGAATTGTTGTTCAGTTTTGGACACTTGGCTTTGGGTTTTGGTTTTGTTGTGCACTTTGCGGCTTGTACATGTCCCTTAACTGCATTTGACTTTGGGCTCTGTTGGTCATTGTTTACAGCAGCCTCGGCGTAAGCTTGGCAACTGTAGCCATCCAAAAAAGGATCCAGAGTCCAGCTGCTCTTTGCAAGAGTTTGTCTGAATAGTATTGTGTGTGTGTCTGTGTGTGTGTCCCATGCAGCTGCAGCTTGTACCAGTATTAAACAATTCTAATAACAATTTTTTGGTGTGAAAGACTTGTGTGTGTGTGTGTGTGTGTGTGTGTGCGTATGGGAATGTTATGGGTGTTGGTCGTTACGCATACGGGCAAAAAATTTGCATATTTGATTATTTTATATGGCATTTGAAAAGCAATTTATATTCATGAATTTGCAAATTAGCAAACGTGCGCCAGCCTCATCAAAGTTTAATCATTAAATTTACATTTTTAAAGAATCTTTAAAGCTATTTTGGGAAGCATTTCACTCTACCAGTGGCTGCCAAAATCTGAGCTATTTATGTCACAGTCTCTCTTCTCCCCTTTCTCTTTCTCTCTCTCTCTCTTTCTCGCTATCTCTTATTCATTGTTCTCATTGTCATGATTTTGCTACTCCTTTACTTATCTCATCGATAATTGCTGCACATTTTTGGCAGTTTATGTGGCAAGTCTGGAGCGAAAGTTTGCCACGCGTGTGTCAATTATGCAACAGCTGCGGGCCAAGTTAAACAAATAATAAAGTTTCTAATTATAAGCATTGCCAAGGCAAAGTTGAGTTCAGTTCCTTTTGGCTGGCTACACTCACAGTTGATAGCAATCAACTTGAGAGATGACTTCTTCTCCGTGCTGCTGCAGCTCAACTTTGAGCTGTGCGTGCGTGTCCCCTCTGGCATGTGCGTGCAACTCGCTCCAGTCTCTGTGTGTGGTGTGTGTGTGTGTCTGTGTCTGTGTGTGTGCAAGTCAATGAAATTAGTGGTAGCAGGCACAAGCCAGACCAAGTGACAGTCTAACGGAAGTACTAGTACTCTGCCTCCTTGTCTGTTTGACATTTACATTTGACACCAAGTTCAAGCCTCAGAACTGGCATAAAAGTGTGTCCGTTGCTGGTAATCAGAAAGCAGCTCGTAAAAGTTCCCCCCCAATTCAACTGTCTATTTCCTGTGGCCGCAGAAGTTTCACAACTATTCAGAATTACGCATCAGCAAAGATCGAACTGCTTACAGGATATCATAAAAGTTCTACAACTGAAATAATAATATTTATTTTATGGGATGAGTTCTTAATTTTATTAATTCTATTATTATTATTATTATTTCCGCCGTTGAAATGATCAATAAATAATTTATCCTTTATCCAAATATCTATAAATTGGAAAACCATCTAATCAATAATTCGATGCCTTAACTCTAAGTCAACGATATGCAATTCTACAGTAATTATTCTTTTATCTTATTGAAAATAGTATATGAAGAAATGTTTTTGTCGGAGTGATAAATTAGAATAAGGATACTGAGCTGAGTCGATTTAGCTATACTCGTTTTGGCTGTCCGACTATATGAATGAATGCGTCAATCTTAGAGACAGACTTGAAATTTGTGTATGTTCCTGTGTAGCAGATTAAATTTGTATAAAAAGTCGATGAATGTTACCGATTAAATTATTATTGAAATTTATATATCAAGTTATATTATTATATTTATTCCGATATATTTAATACTTTTTTTTTATTAAATGTCTTTATTTAATTGCAGCTTTTGTCATTGATACTGGAATCTAAATATTTTTTATTTTGTTTTATTTTATTTTGTATAATTTATAAAACTATAAATTTTACTATATTTTGGATACATTGGCTAAAAATTTCACCAAATTTTATTCTTGTAGAATAGTTGGGATTTTTACATTGGGTAATTTAATTGAAATCCATTAAGTATTCCTTGAGTTATTAGACGAAGTCCTTGGCCAGTTGACAAAAGCACAGGACTTAAGCGTACGAGTTTCTACTATACATGTGCACAGATTAGCTTAAATGGGTGAAATTTGTCCTACTCTAAGAATTGTCAGCTGCGGAATAATGCCGAAACGTTGATAGTCGTGAAGTGAGTTGTCCATGAATTTGAGTTTATTTTTATAATTCTTTGAAATGTATTTTTCTCAATAAACATGCATGAAATACATTTGACTATTTTAAAATCGGAAATTTTATATTTATAAGATTGTCTGTGTTTGCATGAATTTCATTGGAATTAATCTTCATTGAGTTTGCTGTAGAGTTTCACTTGAAATTGGGCTTTGGAAATTAACTGCCATTAAGCCATGAAACTCATGCTTTGATTTTCAAACACGGCACCGCACCGAAGGTAAACCACTTAAATGTATATACATAGACAACACTTTACTTACAGTTGTCACGTACTTGAACTTTGCTTGTTTTCAGGGCAAGCTCTAGTCAAGGTGATCTCCAACCAACGAACACTCACCCACACCTACTCCCACAAAAACTCAGGCTTCTTATGCCAGAGGCCACACACTTGCACACATTCTGAGTTATTTTCTGCTTACGAGATTTTGCTTAAGTGTTTTTTAGCAGCATTACGTTACTTACTCCTTATTTCCTTCTCTTGATGCACCTCCCTTTACTTTGCGTGCATTGCTGTATTTCAAGTAGAGCACATTACAATTGCCCAGGGCCATGAAACTTTTCAAGTGTTAACGAGTTTTGTTGCACACATGTGTCGATTGCATACGTAGTGCACTTCACTAGAAAACTTGCACGACATTTCAGTAACAGCAACAGCAGCAGCAGCAGCAACGGCAACAGCAACAGCAACAACACGAACAGAGTTAACGATATACGGCAGCTTGAAGCGAAGCTCGTCTGTTTTGTCAGAGCATAGAATTTGATTTCAAGCAAAAACAATTTGCATCTTAATTGCATGACAAGCAGAAGAAAATATACGGAAGACGTAAACAGGTCGGTCAAAACAGCAACTTCAACAATTTCGATAACGAAGAGAGAAAAGGAGAGAGTAACGGTAAGGGTAAGGAAAAAGGGAAAGGAAAGACGGCAGAGAGAGAGAGAGAGAGAGAGAGAGAGAGAGAGAGAGAGAGAGAGAGAGAGAATAGCTCTTGAATTGGTAATAATCATACATACATGTAGGAATTTTATTATTAAAGTCAATTAGGCGATTTTCTTCCAATTAAATTCTACAAAGTTTATTATATTAAATTGTTCTTATTATATTAAATAATTTTAACACTTTAGTTATTATATTATTTTAACGCGAATTCGATTTCTATTAAAACATATTTGCAACTTTTCAACTTTTCACAACGACTGTCTTCTAAGGCTGCTCCTATCCGACTCTCTTTCCATTCTACTTCTTATTCTATTCCAATTAGTTATCATTTATGATAACTAGTTCAACTTATAATCCTTGCAATAGTTGCGTCGTTCATATGCTTAACTTCTGAAATCCCACATGCAATATATAAATGTTCCTTCCTATAATTAAAGCATGAAACGCATATAAAGGCCTAACTTGCATTTATGAGAATCACATAGTAAGGCGATATTTACAGTTTCGTTTTAATCTGGAAGTTATATTATAACAACATTTACATAAATACAAATGAGAGATATACAAATATATCAATAATATATATATATATATATATATATATATATATATATATATATATATATATATATATATATATATATATTTTTTTTTTTTTTATTTATTTTTTTTTTTATAAGAACACACACACCTTTCACACAGTTATTGAAATACAAACTAAATTTTTTAATTGTGATATATAAATTTGTGCAGCTTTTAGATATTTTCTAATATTGTTTGCAAAGTGAATGTTGAATAACCTATTCAAATATTTTGCAGTTATTCTAGTGCAACTCTATTAAAATTGATTTTTTTGTTACTGGTTTCATGTGCATGTTCTGTACGTTGCCATATCGAAATTCCATGTTGCTTTCACTCTCAGCTGGCTTGTCTGTTCATGCTCTGTTCATGTTCCTGCATATAGGCACACAGCATATCCTTTCATATCATGTCGTATCATATATTTTTTTCATCATTTTTCTTTTTTGTCTCTTACAAATTATGCTCATATAAATTTTTATAAAACATTTCTGGTGCTGCCATTTTATTTTATGTTTCTTTTTGTTACAACTGCGTCTCATACACTCACTTACACACGCATACTCAACACACACACACACACACTTACACACACTCGTGCCCATTCACCCAACTGCCTTACATTTTGCTGCGCACAAAAGTAGGCAACAAAATGGGCGCGAGGCGAAACGAGTTTTGTGTCTGCAGCAAAAAAATGAAGAGCAATTCACACTTGAAAAGTTTCTACATGCGTTTTTAAGTCCGACACAAAGAAGACCCAACTATACACACGTATACATATATAATTTTTCCATTTTAGTAATTTTAGACATTCAGTTGAGTTTAACCCTTTGGAAAAGAGCTGGCTGGAAAATGTTCTGGAATGGCGTGTATTCGCAAGGACGAAAGGATCTTTGTGTTCAGCGTAATATTTAATCCGTGCTGTGAAAAAATACAATTTACGATGAAAGAAATATAAAACATTTAATAAATGAAAGATGCTCGCAAGTCACCAATACCCAAAATGAATCGGTTAAATTATATTATTAATGTGAAAAATATGTTAAATATAGATGTTTTATTTTATTTTATTTTATTTTATTTTTTTTTTAGAGAATATCGAAGCTTGGTTCATTATTGCGCATTTCGGCGTGTTAATGTGTGTGAATATGAAGCTGATGCCAGCCTCCGAAAACAGCTGCAAACCCAGCGCCCATTGCCATTTTTGCGTGCATAATGTTAGGTCGGAGACGCTGCCCCATAAAAAAGGGTTCACACTTTGGAATTTGTATGAGAGTGATTATGTGAGTGTGTATGGGTTTCTCTCTGAGGATGTGTGTGTATGTCTCTGTGTGTGTGTTTGCTTGCGAGCTTGTGTGCGAGCTTGTGTATGTTTATGTTTATGTCAGTTTATTGTGGCACTTTGGATGCCTTTTGCCAGTTTATTTTTCGTGCCGGGGCAATCTAACTAATTTAATATGCATAAATGCTAGCACATGTTTCATAAATGGCATTTTAAAGCCGCACGAAATGGGTTTATTATGTAGGCAACCCGCTTACCACATTTCGCATACAATATGAATTTCTATTAATGCTTTTTGTGCTGACTTTTCCAGGCTCAACAGCTCTCAGCGTGACTGTCTCTGTGTGTGTGTGTGTGTGTGTGTGTGTGTGTGTGTGTGTGTGTGTGTGTGTGTATGTCTAGTTGTAATACAACATATAATTTCCGCACATGCACAAATGTATACGTGCAGCAGCAGGAGCCGGCAACAGACTAAAATATTTGCATGCAATAGCAAAGGGGAAGTCAGCAAAAAACTGTTGCATACTTTTGCGGGCAGTCGAAAATCTCGCATAGCTTCGCACAATGAACTCGCTTTTAATGTCATAATTAAACAGAGAACCACGCCATGGCAATTGTCAAAGTGCTGTAGATAAGCCAAAGCAGTGACTCCGTAACACCCCCAGCTTTAGCCCCTTCCACTCTGACTACTCTCGTGATATTTGTTGGCCGAAATGAGCGACAGTTAGACGCGCCACAGCCAACAGCCAACAGCCAAGAGCCAACAGCCAACAGCTGTTTAAACTCTTTAGCGCATAATGTTTTCACAACCCACAGTGAATGGCTAACCGAACCCGTACACCCTGCCCTCTTGGGCTTATGATGCCAGCTTAACTGGAAACAATGACTGGCCCCATCCGCCTCTGCTGCTTCAATGTCTACTTGTTAAGCTTGCGGCTGGCATTTTTATCTGCCTGTTGTCTTTGTTTTTGCCTTCATTGTCATTGTCACAATAGCCAACAATTTGTGCTTACATACATACTCTCACACACACACACACACACACACATACATATACACTCATATATATGGAAACACACTCACACTGTTTGATTACAAATTTTTGCGTTTGTCAAATTGATTTGTCTACAGACAGCACGTAGATGGCACCGCTCTCCCCCTCCCCTCGCCCGACTCAGAGCTACCAATTTACATTTTGACGCGCTTGGCGCTTTGAATTGCGCGGCACGTTTGCTGCCTATTTGAATTACGAGTTTGTCAATAGAATCGCACGCGCTGCGCCCGCTCCATCCTCTCGGCCATCTCAAATAAATGTCAATAAACATGACAGCCACTTGTGACAGCAGCAAATGCTGAAAAGCACCCAATAGCACGAGTGTTGAGTGCTATTTCGGGCTGCTTCAAGATATGCAGACATATTACGCTGAAGGGGCTTGAAAAATAAAATAAAATAATATTTGATAAATAACGTACAAAGATATTATACATATGAAACCTGTTGAAATAAGCTAAACTAGTTTAAGTATTCGAGTTATTTCGGCTTTTAGAATACATAAATAAATAAATGAGCATAAATAATGACATAAAATAAATAAGCCAACATTATGAAATGGAAACAAATTTAGAGATTGTTTTTCAAAATTTTTTTTGAATCTTTATGAGTGCTTATTATGAAGGCAAAAGGTAATACGGATATGCTGCTTATAATTATAAATTGGCTATATAAAATAAAATATTTGCTGCAATCGAAATCTGGTATGTCTATTTATATATCTATTTATTTAATATTATATATAAAATATTCATAGCTTAAGTTTGTTTTTAATATATTATTCCCTTGAAAATGGGATTTCACAGTAATTTTTTGGTCATGGTTCTTGATGTATCATAGTCGGGCCCTCCCTTTTGGAACTGTATTAATTGTTTCAGTTTCTATTTTCTTTAAAGCGTTTAGCAGTGTGTTGCACACTTTCATTTCCGAAAGTGTCCTTCACGCATAGTTACGTCTATCACAGCTGCATAAATGAACTTAACATGGTTAAATCGCCCCTCAGCCGGCACTAACAATTTATGGCAATGGCTGCATTTGTTGAACAGTTGGAAGCACACTTACAGCACTTGGGCCGGGATGATTTTAAGCAATATGGCTGCCATTCCAGGGGCCATGCAGCGGCAATAAAAGAAATTATAAAATAATATTAACAATCCAGCAACAACTATGGCCGAGCTGGCAGGCATTTAGTACCACACCACGAACCAGACTCAACAAAGTGTATAAAGTGTAGCCATCTAAAAAAAGTGGAAAAACAAGAGAAAAACCAAAATATAAAAGGAAAAGAAAGTGGCATTTTACGTTAATGGTTATGTGGGTGCAGTTCGCCGCGACCTGCGACCTGCGACCTGCGACCTACTGCGGTATGTGGAGGCTGTAGACGAGCTTAAAGGCTAAAACTGCAAACTGCAAGCTGCAAACTGCAAATAGCAACAAATGGCTGGTAGGTAATAAAGGCAAAGACCAGGACTGCATTTAAGCAGCAGCAGCAATTAAGGCCCCCAACTAATTGTGTTGACTCTTTCTCACTCTCCCTTTTGGCCATAACTTAATTTTGTTTTCACACTCTTCTTTTTGGCGAGCCTAAAGTTGAGTAAACGGAACTATAGAGCAATCTGATCGAATTTTCTAGTTCAAAATATATGCAATTGACGGAAATCATGTATATTTGTATACGTCGATTATTAATCAACGTTTTAAGCATAGGATATGCTTTAGCTTTTAGAAAATGTGATCTTAGTTTTTAGTTGAAATTTGAAAATAAATCACAACAGTCATCACTGCGTCATTTTGTAGAAAGCATTATTTACTTAGCATGCTTAATTTATATATTTTTAGTAATGGAACAAGGCATGGTTACTATAGCTTTGCCTTGTATGTGGATATTCTCAAAGTTAATCTACAGAGTGGGGGACTGGGATATATGAGACTTTTTAAATTAAGTGTAAATCAAAATTTAAATTTCATTTGATTTTTTAGAATTCGTATAATTAATGTTATTAAGCGATATCTTAACAATATAACTTTTGAATCGTAAAAAGGCGACGAGCTGAGTCGATTTAGCCCTGTCCGTCTGTCAGTCCGTCCGTCCGTGCGTCCGTCCGTGCGTCCGTCCGTCCGTGCGTCCGTCCGTCCGTCTGTCTGTCCGCATATGTGAACGCGTTCATATCAGTAATTATAAACTCCAAATTTGAACTTAAAAACACAAATAGTTTTCATTCGTATTTCAAGAGCTCATATTAAAATCTTTAACGGATAAGGTAAGATAAGATATATCTAAATTTTATTTAGTTTGGCTATAGTACCGCATTGGTATTACATATATATAAGTTAAGGATGCGTATTAGGCTGGTTTCTCCTATCAGACATTCCAGAGGAGAACAATCTTTTCACTTTATATTCGGACGAGGCTGAGCTTAGACTTATTGTTCCTAATTTATAGAGATTTATATAAAATATGTTATTTCACTGAATCCAAGTGTATTTGTCTATTGGAGAATAAAACTCGATGCACCTAATCGCTACTCTCGTAGTGTGGGAGAGCTTAACTTATATATATATATAGTCTTAGGTCAATGCATTCTCGATCAAAACATAAAATGGAATCTGCGTTTTACTATGATATACAGTTTAAAGAACATATACAAAGCATTTTAAAATTAAATATACCGTGTGTTTTAGAATTCCATTCATCCTCCCGTAGAAGAAACTGATTACAAATTGTGGAGCTAACACATATGTGGTTAGCTCTTAGAACATATGGTAGAGCTGCCCAAGCGGGTGGCAGAAGTCCGTATGCGATTTCGCAGAGTTCTCTGCATCACTGGCCCATTGCTGTCGTAAAGCCTCATTTGGTTTAGGTGGTGAGTCATATGACAGGGAGCACACAGCTCAGTTAGCTGGGGTAGCCGAAAAGATGGATAGATGAGGATGGGGACAAAACAGCCAGGCAAACATGCATAAAAAAGTTTTATAATAAAATTATTTGTTTGGGCCCAAATAGACAAGTTTTCAGCCATACATTTCATTTGTGCGAAATGTCACTCTGGGGCATACTTTTGCCCAGCAACCGAACAACTGAACGACAACAGCAACAGCAACAGCAGCAGCAGCAGCAGAAGCAACAGCAGCAGGAGCAGCAGCAACAGCAACAACAAGGACACATGCTTTGGCAAATCTGCAAGTGAGCTTCAGGACACACAGGATTGTTGGCCGAGGAGGTAGTTGGCTGCCCGTCAATGCCAGATCTCTGGCAATTAAACATGGCCTGCATTTAAGTAAAAAAATGCAAAATAAAAAATTAAATGGAAATAAAAATGCATTGCATTTCTGTTGGCGCTTTTCATTAGCCAGGCCCCCAAGGAGCAACAGCAGCTGCTACTTCGGCTCCTGCTGTTGTCTGGCACCCAAAGTGACTTTCAATGTAAACGTCAGCGCTTTGTGCTGTTGACATTTGTGCGCCCAGACGACACTCGGTGAGGACAACGACGACGACGACGACAACGACAACGACAACGACGTCGACGTTGAGGGCAACAATTTGCGATAAACATCTCAGCGGCATGCAAATCCCTTTTAGGAATGCCACCAGGCGCAGAAGTACACTTCAGCATTTCGAGAGGCGCGGCACAAAGCAAAAGTAGCTGCTGCAGCTGTATGCTCGATGCGGCATCCTTTTCGAGTCGGCATTAACCAACACTGGCAGCATTAACATCAACTTCAGATTGCACTTGAATTGAGTAGACAGTCAAGATATAAGCTGCATCCAACAAGCATAGCTAAATGTACTAGCAATCAAATTAAATATATATACAACGATACAAAGAATTGATTTGATTTAAAGTAGCTCAATGCTAATTATATCTGCATATCGTACTCTATATACTGCTCCTACTGCTATATATAGCATAACTTTCCAATACTAATACAATGATATATTTTATAAATAGATAGATTTATTATACATACTCCTCAATATAATAATATTTTTCTGTACAAATTATTGGACGATTAATAATTTGGAATTAAGTATCAAAAACATTTTTTTTTTAAATCTGGTAATCGACCATTTCGATATATGGGTCAATATTTATCGAAATCCGTAACTAATCACTGATATAAATTTTGATAATAGCGCCACATATCACAAATGGATCGTGGGTGAAGTCTATCTGAAGATGTTGCCGGCCTATAAGCCGTTCTACTATACTCTGAGTAACTCGGATAGCGTGTCCGCCGTCGCTTGCTAGCCGTATGCTCTATGACATCAACACTGCTCTTCGCGACCTCGGGCCACTTGGACGTAGTAGATTTCCGGTCGGAAGTAGCGGGTGGACAGTACGGCTTGGGCGTCTTGATGCGACGCTTGATCTCCGGAGGTATCATCTCAAAGCGTTTGGTAGGCTTCGTTGGAGGCACACAGTCCACCCAGTAGGCTTGGTATGTTCGATCTAAACTTTTGCTAGGTTTATAAACACGCGTATCTAAGCGCGCATTACCGTAATTTTGGACTATAAAGTCTGGCCTGTTGGGCACACTGCAACTCGGAAATCCTAAACGTGGCTTTGTCCTAACCCTGATATCTGATTTGCATGGCTGGATTTTCTTATATTCCATTGGTTTTATGTTCTTCTCCATCCAATATGAAGTCATCTTTGTATTTGGAGCGTGAACTTTAGAGCTAATCATGCGACTAAAGGGCATTCTAAAAAAAGCCGTCGAGTTACTAAAATTTTTTAAACTCATGATTGAAAAAAACCAAAAATTTCAAATGCTTTCAAAAGGTTCTATAAAACCCAACAGAATACTGACTTATTTCCTGAAAAATAAAGTCTATGTGGTTTCTCACAGTGACAACAATATCAACGCAAGCTGCAGATTACAATCTTTTTAATAATATGTAAAAAAAAAAAAAATAAATTAAATTTTTAAAATTGATTTTTAAACTTCTCACATAAATATAAATTGCTAAGTTCATATGAAAAATAAATTAATAAATATAAATAAATTAATTAATTGAAAAAATATATTTTTTATGCTCATTATAGAATCAAAAAGTTCTTAAGGATTTCATTTAATGTTTATGCATTTCTAGCAGCTAAACAAATAATAGTGAGCACAAAAATAAATAGCACAAGCTAAAATAAAAATAAATATATATATATATATATGAAAAATAACAGTACTTAGGGAGCATAAAATTCAGCTTGGTATTTGAAATGCATTCAGAAAGTTGATTCGCAATTTCGGTCCGGGTCCTGCACAGCTGAAGTGCAAGCGGTAAAAGGTACTACTGAGGCAATTCTGGCAAAAGTTTCATTAGCAAACAATAAACAAAACGCACTAATTAATTAGTGAGTGGGCATTTTGTGCCCTCTGGGCCAATAGATGCTTGCCCGTCCGCCAACACGGCCAAGTGCCTAGTGCGAATTTTCTTTTTCGTCCTTTTCCGTTTTGCAAACAACAACTCAATGAGAGATTGTTTTTTTCTTTTTTTTTCAAAAGGCATGGATGGTGCTACTTTTTTTTTCTGAGTTGGTAGCTGCAATTTTTCGCTGGCCAAATTGAGCCCGGGGCAGCTGCCTTGAAATCGAAACGGCCAAAAGATTGCGCCGCCAAATTGTTAACAGCAATTGACCCAATTTTATGGCCCTGCACTCATGCATATCTCGCATGAGCTGGAGTAAAGGCATGGCAGGGCGAATGCGGTGTAAAAGCGAAAACTGGCCGAGCCCGCTGAATGTCCAGGCAGCGCGTACAACATGGCAAATACTTATTGGATTTTTTAGGTATTTTTTTTGCGGCCTTCTTCAGAATTGGATACGCTCTCATTTTTATTTTTGTTGTCTTTTTTTATTGTTTGTTTATTTTTTGACGTGCGCAGCAAGCCAAAAAATACATGAGCCTGGACGAGAGCACTGTTATGTCTCCATTTTACCTGGTTTGGCTTTTATTGCCGTGTCGAGCCTTGGAGTAGCTTAGCGGCAGAGGGCATTTATTTAACGAACTTAGCAGCTAACAAATTTTACAGCAAAAATCCATTTGTGGCAGCCAAAGTTAAACAACTGCAAGATGACAAACTGAAGAAACAAATTTTGATCGATAGTTCTCTTAACTGTATTGGATTGCAGTTACTTCTACTCTTAAAACAAGAGTTAGATGGCTCACACATCTATATTATATATAGGATAATTAAAGAGAAAATCAAAGAAGATCTATAATAGGAAAAGCCTCATCGATATGGACAAATGACTAAAGTATGATATCTATTCAATATATCGATATTATATCGATTTGATGCTATAGGTTGACCTACACGTAATAATTATTACGAGTCGGATCTGTATCAAGAATTTATCAAATGGGGACATGTGCACATTCCTGTTTTGATTTCCGACTTTTAACATTTACATTATTCAAGAATGAGAGAATGAGAGTGTGTGTGATATAAGGGAATAATATAGTATCGTCGACATTTGGCTGGCAATGCGAGCCCTTTTGGAGTTTCGCATTAAATTGCTCTTCTGCCGTTTGAATAAATAATGCTGTAAATTAAGTAACTAGAGCTCAGTACTCAAAATTCACATAAAGCACAAATGTACTTGGCACTTTGCTAGAGTAGCCAGAGAGAAAGAGTGGCAGACGTGGGAGACGTTGAAGAAGTCGTGTGCGGGACATTGGAATGATTTCATTTACTTGCAATCAATGAAATTGCACTGATGCAATTTCGCTGGGCCAAAATAAACAACAACTGGAATGGGGAATGGCAAAAGTAACAGACGCAGTAAAAGCAACTTGCAACTGTTGCAGGAATGCGGCTGTGGGTCGACTGCCTGGCTGACTGCCTGCCTGTCTATCTGTCTCACAGTCTGACTGTCTGTCTGTCTGTTTGTCTGTTTGTC
Source organism: Drosophila stalkeri (assembly GCA_035047405.1). Taxonomy (NCBI): domain Eukaryota; kingdom Metazoa; phylum Arthropoda; class Insecta; order Diptera; family Drosophilidae; genus Drosophila; species Drosophila stalkeri. The sequence continues at coordinate 25,743,985 of JAWNPR010000090.1, forward strand.
TGCCCCAGCAGTTGCTGGGTCGACGTCAATGTTTGGGTCTCGCGGTCTGTAGCCAAGAATTTCTCATATCGCAGCCAGGACATTTCTGGCTAACAGCACGTAGCGCCCGGGGATGCGCCGGAACCAGGAGGAGGCCATACGCAGCGACTGCGCTGACTGCTGCCTTACGGCTGTCTCATGCTGATAGTTCACGCGGGGGGGGACGGGGTGTGACAGCCAGCACAGGGATTTGAGAAAAATGTCAGCTTACTTCGAGTCGAAAAATGAGCAGAAAACGTAGCCAGGGTAGGTAAGTGCGCCTTAGCGGTGCGTAGGAGCACCCAACTTAGCACCAGTTTAACCCACAGTCGAACGCCTCCGACGCATCATGCCACGCCCGAGGAGGAAGCTGATAACCCGGCACGGCGAATGACGAATGCATCGACGACGGTCGTTGAGACCGCGCGCTCCGTTACGACGGACCCCAGCAGCGATGAAGGACAGCAGGGGTTATCAATGATTCTGTCTGCTCCCGTTATCCTGGTGGCTGCACAAACACCAACTGAAATTAACCATGCGCAGGACAATACCGATCCAGAGCGCCCGCGAAAACACGAGACAGTTGGCTCTGAGCCTGCACGACGATGGACAAGTCAGAACCAGGGCGTGCAAACGAGGAGATCCTCTACCAACTCGGATTTCTATGATAGAGAAGATCCGCTGCTCACCAAGAGGAACAAGGTATACAAAAAAAGTACGTTTAATAAGTTTTAATTTGTGGAGAATACTTCACTCTTGGAAACTGTAAATTGGGGAAGATTTGAATGGAATCTGAATTTCGCTGCTTAGGATAGACAGACGACTCCACCTGAGAGGACTTCTTCCATTCGTTTCTTGTTAATATTTTTTAATTCTCATTGCACATAGGAGCCATAATACCAAATCCAGCTGTTGATGAATCGGATGATTCCATCCTGGGCCAAGCCGTATCCCCTCACACTGTGCGCATTGCACAATTAGCGTCCGCAAACGATATGACAGATTTGCCTCAGTCTGAAGCATCGGACAGAGCAGGGATGACCGAAAGCAGTAGCAGTCTGTACAGCAGCAGCGGCACGATAATTGTCACTGAAGGGGAACTAATGGATCTCGATCCAGTTGGCTTTCAGCTTGGTAATCTGCCCCCGCACATGAGACTGCAGTCCGGCCTGGCCTTCGTAAGTGGGTGAGTGGAGCACGTTAGTCAGTCGCAACTGATATTCGCTTGCAATTACCTCATAGATCTACATGGCGATACCGCCGGACGGTGGCTTCGGCTGGGTGGTGCTCTTTCTCAGCTTTCTTGCCCAGCTCGTTGTGGATGGCATCATTTTCTCCATTGGCATTCTGCTGCCCGCTATGGAGAAGGACTTCAAAGTGCACACCTCCGAGGTGGCCCTGGTGGCCAGCATACAGATTGGCTGCTACTTCATGGGCGGCGCCTTCTCCAGTGCGCTGATAAACAGCTACGGCTTTCGGCCCGTGGCCATGCTGGGCGTGGTTATCTCAGCGTTGGCCTTGCTGTTGGCCAGCTTCAGTCCGAATTTGATTGTCATGATCGTTCTCTATAGCGTCATTGGTAAGTATCGAGTGGGGTTCTATGTAGTAACACCTAACTACAAAGGCCGCAGTCGCCGCAGGTGGACCCGGATTGAGCATGATCTGGGTGAGCTCGCAGCTCATCATTGGATTCTATTTCGAGCGGTATCGGGCGCTTGCCAGCGGCTTCTCCTGCTCTGGCGCTGGTGCTGGCATTTTGATTTTTTCAATCACTAACAATTTGATGGAGGAGAAAATCGGCTGGCGGAATACAGTCCGGTTCCATGCGGCCCTCATCTGCCTTCTCTTTTTTGTATCGATGGCCTATTTAGAGGTCAAGCCATCGCCAGTGGGCGTAGTTCATCGATTTCCGGACATATCTTCCAGCTCTTCTGAGTACTATGGTAACTTCTACGTCCATAACTTTCTAAGCGAAGACCTCTCCACGAGGAGATCCCACCCCGTGATAGATACCTTTGAGCCAAACAAGAAAACGCAGACCAAGCGGGCGCGCTGTAGGAACTTTATGTGTCCCTGTTGTGCCAAGCTTGATCATGGCGGCGACAAATCCGACCGCGCTGAAGTCAACTATTTGGTACGCCCGGATCCCATGCAACGAGACGATCTCTTCTACACGGGTCCTATCGACTACGAAGAGCCGCATCACAGGGAGCAAATCGATGGCAAGGAAGTAGAACTCGTGGGCACAGAAACCCATGTAAGTTCCCTACATCAATCCCTGACAAGGACCTTAACAAGTTTTCCCCTTAGCTGCAAAGTGCCGCCTATGGCCTACACAACATTCACAACTATAACAGCAGCACGGACATGTCAGACTGGTTTTCCGGCTCTGACGGCTATATTGAGCATCGTCCGGTCACTCACAAACGAGCAGCGCCCCCCGTTTCTCCGCAGCATAAGCGACATGTTCCGCGCAAGAGTCGCTGCTGGCTCCATCAGAAAATATTAAAGGCCATGAATCGTCTATTCGACTTGAATTTGCTGAAGAGCTTTGAGTTCTGTGTGCTACTGGTATCCGCTTTCCTGTATCCCATGGGCTTCAACATACCCTTTCTGTATTCCAAGATGCGCACCACGATTCCCACGAAATATGCCCAGATGATTGGCCCAGCCATCGGCACCTCTAATTTCATAATGCGCATTCTCTGCGGCTTTGTGGCCTATAAGCTGAGAAGCTGGACGAACTACATCTGTGGCGGTGGCATGGTCCTCGGTGGCCTCGCGGTTCTCACCAGCGCCTTCTTTGGCAGCGATTTGGTCTGGTTTCAAATTCTCTACGGGCTGTGCTACGGCGTTGCTCCAGGTACATTTCCTTGATTTAAGCAGCATAGGGCATACGTTTCAATACTCTGTTCACAATATTTTATTTTTGGCTGTTTTTACAGTAATACACAAAACTCATTTGCTAACAAGTCTGGGCACTTGATCTGATGTGGCAATGAGCCAAGATGGTTGTAGCCAAAATACTTCTTTACTAAATTTTAAATTGATCTTATCTATTCTAGCGGGCCAATATACCCCTTTTCGTATGCTTGTGAACAGAGTATTTCCAGACAGTCGGCATTCTTACATTCTTACCCACATCTTTGCCCTTTCGTCTCTCTTTTCAGCCGTGTTTGCCACACTGCGCGCCATCATATATGTGCGGTATTTGGGCCTCTCGAAGCTGACGACCGCCTTTGGCATTACCGCCTTGGTCATGGGAGCAGGCGTGTTCATAGGCACTACCTTGGGAAGTGTTATGGTGGAGTCGAGTGGCGGTTTCATGGCTGCGTTTGCGTTTGCCGGGTTATGCATTATAATTTCGGGAATGTTGAAGTTGATTTTGCCAGTGTTGATAAAAGCTAGAAACAAACGCTTAAAGAAAAAGGCTAGTTTAGTTTAAAGTACAGTTTACGATGCATTGGTTTTATTAATTATTGTTGTTGCTCTTGTTCTTATAGCTTGTATTTTACAAAATATTTTATGCATTTGCACGATTGCGTTTGTTCTTTTTGTCCTTGCAGCTTTCATTTGTTTTTTTGTTTTTTTTTTTTTGTTTTTTGTTTTTACATCTGTTATGTCTGTTTAGTGTCTAAATGGATTTATTTTACATTTTATTGACTAATCAAACTGTGGAGCGAGTTATGCCTTTCCAACTGTCCAAACTCGGCTTGGGCTTTTGTAACTAAACTCAATCGGAATATATATATTTTTTACTTTACACTTTATTGACTGACTCTTGCTATGCTTCTCAAACTATTGGACTATTCAATGCCTTATGTGTAACTGGAGAATCCAGATAAGCAATCAATTCAAATAGTCTGGAGTTGAAATTTATATAGCTGCCATGTTAAATTTACACATTAAATCTGAATTGCTTTCAAACTGTCCGAATGACATTCGCCCATGAATTTGAGTATAAATTATTTGTATTACCTTCGCTGTGCCTTTCAAACTGTCAGTCAATTAATGTGACTCTCAAATGTTATTTTTACTTTGGTCTCTAAACTTCAGTTAAACTTGCATTATTATTATTATTATTTTTTAATAAATAAGTTTTAACATCGCTTCGTGCACTGTTTGATCTTTACGTATTATATCTAGTCGTGGCTCTCAAACTGTTTGTGGCATACTTTTCTGAATTGAACTTGCTAGACTTTCATCGACTGCAGGTGTTTTACTTCTAGTTTTACTTTTACTTTTATTGCATTCTGTTAAAGTTTAACTTAGTTTACATCTAATGTTAGCTTAATTGCCGTTACACACACACACACACACCTCCATAGTGTAAGGCTGTGTGTGTGTGTGCGTTGTTTTTTTTATTATTACCTTGTTTGGTTACGCAAATGTTCACGCTTTCTTTTTTTTGTTTTTTTTGTGTTTGATTTTAAGTTAATATACTTTGATATGCGAGGGCGGTTTAATAAGAAGCCAAAGACAGGGATTACAAATTGTCTTAAAATTTGGGATAAATGAAAAACTAATTTTATATTTATTTGTTTTCATTATAAATATATTTTGTTAACATTTACTAAGCCGCTCTCGCATCTTCGCTTTGAATCTTAAATTTGTACGTCTACTATAAAGATTTTCTTTTTCCTTTCTTGTTCGCTTTTTTCTATATGTATATATATATATATATATATATATATATATATATATATATATATATATATATATATATATATTTTTTTTTTTTTTTTATGACACATAATTTGAAAGATTTCCTTGATTTTTTATACATTAAAATTAGCTTAAGCAACTCAATTGAAGAACTTAACGACAATTTATTGGGACTTTTTATTTGCTTAATTCATTTTCTTTTTCGTGTTTGCCAAATGTGTGAGAGTTCTCTTGATTCACTTGTTTTCTTCTTTAAATCCTTTTTGTTTTTAATATTGTCAGTAGTCTTCGGTTTCATATGCAATTTCCAAGATTTTCCATTTCATTATTTTTCCATTTATATATATATATATATGTATATATGTCGAAAATGTTACTGTCTGCATTTGCGTGCACTTTTAAAATCAATTTTCAATTTCGTATCGTAATCTAAATTTAAATTAAAATCGCTCAGCAGTTGTTGGGGTTTGTCTCTGCCTCTCTCTGGTCTTCCTTCCACTCTCCTTCCCTCCTTCTCTCTCTCTCTCTCGCTCTCGCTCTCTCTTCAGTGTTGTCCACAAAAAGCAATTCTTACGCCTTAAATTAAAATTATATATATATGGCCTGTGCTGGGGCAGAACGCGTTCATGTGTCTGAGTCGGACCTGCAGTCATTATGGAAGAAATGAAATGCATATTTGAATACAATTGAGTAGGCAGAAGGGCTTAGGGTATTCGGGGTTAGCTGGATCGGGGGTTAGGGTTGGAGACTGTTCGGCACTTACCAATTAAAATAGCTCTGCGGCCCGTGACAGTTGCGCTCGGTGCCACACCATTTGGACTGCTGGAGCGCCGGGCAGGGTCGGCCGCCGCGCTTGCCATGCTTGATGACTTTGCGATATCGATGCATCTCGCCAATGCCACAGCTCTTGCTGCAGGCCGTCCACTCGGACCAGTGGCTCACGCGGCAGTCGCGACGCCGCTTCGACGCCGCCAATGAAGCGCGACGTCGCGTCGAGCCTGCGCCGGAGCCCGATGCAGCGCCAGAGCTTATGCGTGCTGATGTGCCCGTGGCTACAGAGGCGGCCGAGGCAGCAACCTTTGCCGGATAGCTGGTTATATTGTTGTTGTTGTTGTTGGCCGCATCGTTGCGTCTGTAACTGCTCGCAATGCTCTGCAGCAGTGCATGCTTATCATTTTTGGGCACCACATTGACCACGCCCGGCTGCTGGCTGTTGTTGTAGCTATGAGTGAGAGAGATAGAGAGAGAGAGGGGGAAACATAAACGGATATCAAATTAATTAAAAATAAGATACATAATATTGATAGGGCACTTGAATTACATATACATTAACATATACATATACATATATATTTTTCATTTAAAAATAAGTCTATAATATATATTTTATTTTGTAGAAAAAGTTGTACGATTTTATAGTTTACTAAAAGGGTCAAACCGACTTAGTACTCTAAATACACATATGCATATATACATACATATACGTATGTATATATAGTAATACGAAGAGTATGTATTTTAGTGATTCTCCTCATTTTTATGCTCTAAATATTGTCATTCATTTATAGTTGATTGAAGGCAGACAAACTGAAACTCTCTCAATTTATTTTGAGCCCACTCACTCAGCCAACCGAATTCACTTCATATATTCTTTGATATATATTTTAATATAGTTTAAAAAATGTATATTTTAAGTTGCTAAGATATTTTAATGTAGAATTCTCAACAATTTTTATAAATTTAAAATAATTATAATAATAATAAAATTATCTAATATGTCACATTATGTCTATTTTCAGTTAAGTCTTTTTAGAAACCTTTTAGAAATATGATATATATATATATATATAGTAGACCCTTATCAGATAAATAGCGCATTGAGCACAGTAGAATCGACTGGTCCATAGCATCATTAGGGAGTTGCCTGGATCTAAGTGATATTTTTGCTCGCTTGTCGCAGACACAGTGAACGAGCACAAATTGCGCATAAAATAACATTTACTTGCTACAGTTTGATGCGCTCCTCTAACGGTAATTGCCATAAATATGATCAGCGCAAATTGTTGCTAATAACACACTCGCACACACACACACACACACACACACACACACACACACACACACACACATGCACACACACTGAGTGTTGTTTGACTCTGGAGGAAGAAAGTAATGTTTGTAATTTCAATTTGGGGAATTTTCTTCATTACTTTTGCCAGGCAGTCGACAGTCGCAAGGCAGCTGCGGCCTTTGGCGACATTGTTTCGTCGTTTTTCCACGGTTTTCTTCGCGCACAGTTTCGACGATTTTGAGGCTTGTAAGTCTGTCGACTGGGTTGGACTCTTTAGTCTGGCGCTACACGTTTTCAATATTTTCGCCAATTTACTTGGCATTTTTGCGGCACCGAGCAGAAGGCCGCCTCCTGCTCTTTTGATTTCTTTTTTTTTTCTCTTTTTTTTTTTTTTCATTATTATTTGCGCGATTTTGCACGGCATATACGCGGCATGTGTATGCAAATAAACGAAAAGTGCAGGAAACAAAACACGGAAGCCGACCAGGAAGGAAGGAAGGAAGGAACCTGACGGCGGCACAGCAAATGCCACTCCCTGCTCTGGCCTGTCCCCTCCCACCCAGTCCCTTTTAGGGGCGTTCCGCTCAAAGGCGTCTGCCGCGCACAGCACAGCGGGCGAACTGCAAAAGGCAAATTTAAATTGAAATTGTCTACAGCTGACGTGCTGAAATAAGAAACGCGCACAGCGCAGAACACCTTGCAACAACATGGCGTATACGTAATCTCTCTGTGATGTGTAATCCTCCCTGTGGGCGTGTGTGTATTAACGCATAAGCCAACACAGCTTTATATATTCTGAGCTACTTAGCGCAATCATAAAGGCAATTCTATCGATTCACAAGCAAATTCTTAATACATATCAAACTTCGTTCTACGTAATGATGATGACGCGAATATCAGATTAAACTTTAAACTTTAGTAAATTCATTTTAGAATTTGAATTTGAATATATGGAAATATCGCAATAATAATATTTGCTGTTCACAGTGGAAAATGTTAACTAATAGTTTTGCTGCTTTCATCTGTTGAGCCGTTGCAAGATAACATTCTGTTAACATTCCTTCTGCAATAATTGCTCAGCTTTAAGATTTTGTCTTTGTTTTAATAATATTTTCTCTTTTAATACTTAGTAAATCAATTTAGATGATTTGGTTAAGCTGATTTCAAGGGAGTGTCTGAACGCCTTGAGGCTTTTAGTTTTGTCATTTGAAATACTTTTACTATACTGTGAATTGTATGTAATTGGCTAGATTTTCAAGTTCAATGAGGACTGTTTTTTCATCTATCATTCAGATATATTTTTATCGGCACAGCCCTCTGACAAACTTCACTGTCAAAGGCATTTCTTTGGGGGAATATTTTTCAAGTTTATGTAAATATATAGATAACACAGTATAGATATATGCCACCTCCTCCATAACAAGAATGAAATTGCGCTTCAAAAACTTAACAATTTATTCACAGTCAGAACATATAGGATATAGAATACATATAATAGATACGGATAAAGGGATAAAAACATATTCACACACGCTGAACGTAACTAAGTCTACATTATGATACAACAACAAACTTCCGGCTGGGTGTAGACCGTGGCTGAGGCTACGCCGGGAGCTGCAGGTCCGTAGGTCTCAACAACGACTGGAGGTGGTCGTGGTGCAGCGCCGACAACAATTGGCGGTGCGCCAATAATGACCGGTGGCGGAGCGAAGCCAATGCCTACGCCTATGGGCGGTGGTCGTGCGCCAATGTTGACATCCACATTAACATTTGTGCGTGCTGGCGGCGGTGGTCCAGGCCGGAAACCTGGTGGTGGCGGGCGTTGCACTGGGCCGGGCCCATAGCCGCGTCCTGGTGGCGGCATCGCACAGATCCTCGAATGTAGTTCCGCGGTCGTTGACTGACCGTTGACTGAGTGCCGTCAAGTGTTTTTATCGCAATGGTCATTCACTGTGGAGTTGCCCTCGAGCGGGCAGACTAATTAATTATCAATTACGCTTTGGCAGCGGCGGTGATTTTGTTTGCCCCTTCGATTAGATAAGGCCGCGGTGCCATTGGCTTAAGTTCACATGCTGCTGATAAGACAGCTTTGTCATCGATAAGCGATGACTATGCTGCCACAGCGAAAGGAATGCGCCCAAGTATAAGCAACTCAAGCACCTTTGCTAATTGAGCTGAATGTTAACTGAAAAAGTTCTATAAACTTAACAGAGGCAAGATGCTTACTAACAGTGCTGCAATTGCTCTCGCTTAATAACATTAGTTGACTAGAGAGAAGTCTAAGGCTTAACAGAAAACAGTTCTGTAAGCTTAACAGAACTTTAAACGCAAGTCCAGTTAACAGCTTTATGTACGAGTTAGTATTGGCGGCTAAGTTAACACTTAACATAACTAATTAATTTTATTTAACAGTTGCTTACTATGCAACCAAGCGACAGTTGCGCAAACAAAATTAAAAGAAAGAAAAAACATAATAAATACATTTTTTTTTTTTAAATTATATTTATAATTATGAAGAACATGATTTTACACAATTCGATTTTTCTGTTCTGTAGGTAAGTAACATTAATTCTCTAAAAATCACTGATTGATAATTTCTAACCAATAGACCCGGAGAAAGCTTTTATTGCATTATTGACACTAAGCCCTTCCTTTAGAGCACATTTTAATAAATGCTTCAAATGATTACGTAAATATTGTATACACATAATATATAAGTAATGCAATTGTTTTTAATTATATGAAAAATTACGTAAGACATATTTTTATGTAATTCGATTTTTCTATAAAAAATATTGATTAACCAATTTGTAACCAATTCCATATTGTTTTGTGCACCTATATGCCTGTAAAAAAGTTAGGCTTATTTATTTACACTAATTCTCAGCTTAATCTAAAGCACTTCTGTTACTTAGCAAATAACGCAGCAGCATCGCTTCTTTATGCCCTGCGAAGCTGCTGCACTGGAATCCGTGCTAACTCTGTAGTTTTTGCTGCGTGTGTCGTTGTGGTCCACAGATACCTTGCCGACGAGCAGCATGGGTGGTGCTGGTGGTGCAGCCGTTCGCATTGGCGTCACTGTAATAATCTCCATTTGCCTAACATCAGCTCTTGATGGACTTGCTGCTGGCGAACTAGCTGGTATTTGTGGTGGACTAGCTGTTGCTGCTGCTGCTGCTGCTGTTGCTGCTGCTGCTGTTGCTGCTGCTGTTGGTGTTGCTGTTCCAGTTGCTGTTGGCTGTACGCTAACTACTGCCAGCCTCTGAACTACCCATCCCGAACTGCTGCGTGTGGATGGTGACTGTGGTGGTGGTTGCTGCTGATTTGTTTTTGGCGCCGGTGGCTGTGCCGGCGTATCCTGATCCCGTAGCCTTACTGTCTGCTCAGTGGTTGCATCTGGCGGTGGAGGTGCAGACAGTTTCAGTTGGGATGCAATTATGCGTGCCGTTTGCCTTACAGTTCCCGTTGGCGATGGAGTGTCTGGTGGTTGACTGCATGTGGAGCTGGTGGATGAGGATGGTGCCTGAATTACAGGTGGATTCGGCAGAGCAGTCGATGCCATTGACTGTTGTGGTGAAGCATCCAAATCTGTTAGCCACACAATCTGCTCCACTTCCTCCGTGGGCGTTAGATATGGCGGGGAACTGTCTGGCAGGGGTGGTGGCAAGGTTAACTCAGGTTCCGCTTGCTTATGCTTGTGATGATGATGATGATGATGATGTTGATGATGTTGATGATGATGATGCTTCTGCTGATCTCCTTCTTCCAACTGCTTAGTTTCCATAACTTCAACCTCATCGCTGACGTCAGTTATTGTTAGAGTCGTTGTCTCCTCCTCTGTCTGCTGCTGCTGATGATGATTCCGGTGATGATGATGATGATGATGATGGTGATGATGATGCTCGTGTTGCTCTGACGTTTCAATTGTGGTTGTATCTATAGTATCTAATATTGTTGCACCACTTATCGTTTCTGTGCTAATTTCCTCGATTCGCGTTGTTGTTGTTGTATTTTCCATTGTTTTATTTGCACTCGCGGTCCGTTGGGTATTCTTTGCGCTGCCCGACTAAAATTTTACAGTCCCGACCCCGTCAATTTATAGTCTAATGTTTATGTCATAGCAAATGTATTTTCATGCCACAAATCCATACAAATGGTAGCTAGTTAGCTGATAAGATAGTTGCCAAAACTAACTTTTTTTCTGTCATATATACTTTTGTTTTGGCGGAAGTAATTGTGTTCGGTAAGAAAGGAGAGGACAACGATTCATTGAGAAACCTCAGCATTCGTATCAATATAAACGCAATCATGGCAATTTCTATGTAACTTCGCCTGTTAACTTTAAAGTTGACATTAAACAATTGATATGTATCGAGAGATAATTAATTATATAATTATATTCTAGTCTAGATCACTCAGTCTTATATAGTCACAAAGCTATTTACTTTGAATTTAAATTTGTATATTTATTTTGATTATATTTTATCCCCTCTTGCGCTTACTTACATTTAAATGGAATCTTAGTATATGCAACAACAATTTGTATGTGAAAAAAAGTTCAGTTTTTAATAAATCAGATATGAAGATGATACAAGGTATCAAAATGAACCAGTTCGTAATTAATGTGCCTTATATGAATTTCTGATATATTTATTTATTTATACTCTGGAAATAATCGACCTAAATTCGTTATCTTATAAAGCTTCATTTGCGTCCCATTTGCAGAGTATTGAAACCTTCGCCTTGTCGAACTGAATTTTTAATTCCATTTTGTTTATTTTTTGATCAATGCTTCAGCTTATTTGGCAGCTTTTTGATTTGGCATTAGTCTCTGGTTGCTGTTGAGGTTTTCCCTCTCCAATTCTACATTTCTTGTTCGCCTGCTGCTGCTGCTGCTGCTGCTTCTGCTGCTGTTGTAGATTTAGTTCTGCAAATTACATAAATTTTTGATATGACTTCGATATACGTTCTATATACTTCAATCAGTTGTTATCTGCCTTACTGCTACTCTTCTTTAGTTGCTTTTGGCGGTTTTGTCTCTGTGCATTGTTTGCACTCGCTCCAATTATCACAAGTGTCGCTGGTGGTATAGACATCTCTCTTGGATAGGTTTCGTTTGATGTTTTTGTTTGGGCGCTGCTGACGCTACTGTTGCCACTAGCAGGCATTTGCCTTGCTTATATTAGTCGCATAAGGCAGGCTTCCCAGCCTGATAAGATATAGTAGATACTTCATGCCTGTCCAAATGCTTGGGCTCATTTCTCATGCTACCAAAGTACAGTAATTGATATCACAATGACGTCATATGTCAGTGAAAGTCGAAAAGAGTGCACAAGTATGAATTTATACTAATTGTATTTATAAATGACTGACTCTCCTAATTTATGATTTCTTTTTTTTTACTTAGTTTTTGTTTTCCATTTATTATCTAGACTTTTGTTCAACTTATTTTTATTTTTTTATTTTGAAAATACTCAACTTACTCGTGATATTTAAAGGTGAGTGCAATTGTAATTCGATTCGGTAGGAATTCTTCTTTTTTCTTTTGCTTCGTTTTGAAAATTATTTGTGTATTTATCTCTTATATTTTATAATTATTTAATCTTCAGTTTAGTTCATTTAATTGTTTCTTTGATTCTTTATTTCATTTATGGTTCAGCACATTTATTGTTATTGATTATTTCTATTAATTAAGAATAAGATTTCTGTAGTGCAATTTAAAGTTTCATTTATTTTTGGCCATTTTTCAGACATAATCAGAAACTTTTGTTTCTTCAGTTCGGCATTTTCTTGTCTTCTGCATTTTCCATATTTGAGTCTTTATTTTTGTACCCTTTAGACCATTTCTTGTACCACTTTTTATGTGTTTTCACAGTTGTCGTGTTCACATTTTGAATAGTTTTTTCTTTAGCTGCGATTTTGATATACCTTTAATAATTGAACATTGTTTTTTGTTAGTTTATTTCAAGTTTTGAGCTCACTTTTCGCTTGCTGCAGCTCGCGCTCGCCTTGGCGCTGCTGCAGCCTCTGCATCTGCTGCATGTGTTGCTGCCGTTGCTGTTGCCGCGTCGGCTTGCTGTACGCGCTGTTTAATGCAATGAGGGAGATAGTCGCTGGCAATGCGTACATGTTGTGGCTGCTGAGTGTCGTGCTGCGTGACCGCTGTGGGTGGCTTTCGAGTGCCTCGGCTTTTATGGACAGACACAGAAGCGGAGGCACTCGCGATGGCATTGATAAGATTGCGAGTAATTACACTGTCCGAGCAGGTTTTGGCGCTTGGCATTGCTTTGGTTGCTCTGGTTGCTCAGGCGCTGTTGGCGCTTTTGTCAGCTTGCCAATTGCTGTTGAAGCCAGCCAGCCAGGCAGCCACGCCCACGCATGGCCATCGGCACTTTAGCCAGCTGGCACTCAAACACGTACACAGCCGCCCTCACACCGTGCAACGCCTCCTGCTTAGCTCCAGCTTCGGCTTGTCATTAAATATGCAGGTTAGCAGTGCCAATGGTGCCAAAAATCCACTCGAGTTGCACGATGCACGGTGGGCGTGGCACTGGATTAGTTGTCGTTTGCGTTTCGCATCCTGCACGTCGAGGACACTGTTGTCTATGTCGAGTTGAAATCTAGTCTTAAGTTGTTCTAGCACATTTGAATACCCTATGAAGCCATCGCATATGGCTTAATGTGCTTGCACATATCAAGCTAAGAAGACCTTTCAAATGACTGTCGGGATTTTATGTATTTCACATCATTTATAATATATATATAATTATATTAATATGCATAATATAAAATATAATCTAAATAAATGTTTTTATTTTTGAATATTTTTAAATTCAAAATTATCTCAAAATTAATTTGAAATCTTGAACTTAACTTTAAATTTTAAGGGAAACATCTTAGCCTCAAAACTTATTCTTCTAAGGTGAGATGTGCACTTAAATGATTAAGAAAAATAATTATAATTAAATAAATAAAGTGAACTGAACAGAGACTCTTGTTGATTGCAATGAATTAAAAATGTGATATATCTTGTATTGGGTAAAGAACGAAAGATTAACAATAAATTACTTAAAGCAAAACAACGTAAGGACAATCGAATTGAAAAATTAGTTCATACACAGAAACTATTCATAGCATTTATAACAAAGGTCAAGTAAAGGTGAGTCTCTCTCTCTCTCTCTCTCTCTCTCTCTCTCTCTGTCTTTCTGTTTTTCAATTCTCTGTGGATTCTATTATATTAAGGCATCCAAATAATTGTCAGTAATTATTCGCAGTTCGCTTTGGTATCTCTAGGGCATCTCTCAGTCAGTCTTTTCTCAGATGTCGCACTCTCTTTGTCTTCTTTTGCTGCTGCTTCGTTATTGGGGCAAGTTCTGTTTAAAGTTGCAACATTAGCCCAGCTACGTGCCACGATCTCAGTCAGAGGCGCGCCTCAATGCTCCACTTGCAACCTTCTTGCAGTGCCGTAGTGTAATGTGCTCTGAAGTGTGTTGGAGTGGAGCTTTTGTTTGTTGTTGCGTTTACTGTTGCTATTGCTGTTGTTGTTGTTGTTGTTGTCGCCGCTGGCAGATGCTTTAAGTGTGTTGCAAACAGTTTTCCACGTTGCAGACAAACACCTGACGCATATGTTAAGTATGGCAAATTGATGTTTGGCTTGCATCGGCAACGATATGCAGATGGATCCTGGCTTTCAGACTGCATTTCGTCATTCACATTGCGCATACGTCTCACAGACTAAAGCAGCTTAAGGTTCTATACAAATGTGCAGACATATTTATAGAAATCTCTAGCGCTTCATACATAGACAGAGACAATTTAAGCGCTGTCAATTGACGCAGTGTTTCGCTTAGCAGGGGAACCACGAAATTACGCATACGCCTTGAAGGTTCCCATTCTTCGTTGTCATTACCGCTTATCGGGTCTGTTAATAAATCATTTATCTATTTTTAGCCCTAATGTAATTGGTCAGCTGATATCTAAATATACACTTTAACGAATATTATAATTAGCTCTGCTCTTGAACTCAATTGTTATTGATTGCCGCCTAAATAAGTTCATTATAGCTAATTGCATATATTAGCCGATATGCTATATATAAATGTTAACTTATTTGAAGATACTTATTTTTAGAATTGAATAGAAATATTGTTTAATATAAAAATCAATATATTATCTTACACACAATAGAAAGTACTTTCGTCTACTCACTTTGGATTCATTTTGGCCAGCAGCTGTGAGCGAATGCGTTGCCTCTCATCAGTGAACGGGGTCTGCAGCTCCCAGTCCCTGTCCCTCTGTCGCTCGCGTTCGATGCTGGCCGAGAGCTCGTTGTTCATCTCCACGTGATTGTGCTCGGCATCGAGGTGGGTTTGGGTCTGAACTGTTTCATATTTGCGATCGTCCTCGGCAATGTTGAATACCTCGCTCAGTTCGTACTCCTTTAGCTGCGATAGTGGAAAATTACAGAATTTCAGACTGGGCAAAGCAAATGTTAAGCACACACACACACACACACACACACACACATGTGTGCTTGTGTGTGTGGCATATTAATTTACGCGGATTATGTGCCTGGCATGAGCAAAGCAAATGCTTCCAGCTAAATACAAAACAGGTGCATGAATAGCTTCAAAGTGTGACTGTGAGTGTGTAAGCTGTGTATGTGAGTGTTTCTCTCTGTGTGTGTGTGTGTGTGTGTGTGTGAGTACAGGTGCAGCTAACGCGCTGCTAATTTCAATTTGTGGCAAATATTGACACAGACACAGCACAGCACAGAATAGGACTTTGTGGCAGGTGTGCCGTGTGCCCAACGGGGCAGGGGGACAGAGAGGCAACGCGAGGCACAGCTCTGGCTGGCAGTGGGGTCTGTCTGACAGCGAGTAGGACAGGGGAGGAGAAAAAAAAACTTTTGCTGGCGCGCTGTCGCGCATTTTAATTTATTTGTTTGGACTGCTGTCATTTTCTATATAGCAGCGCCTCGCATTGTTATTGCCACATTGTTATTGTTGTTGTTGTTGCTTGTTGGGCTGGCAGTTTTTGCCACAGTTTTTGGGCCAGCAGCAGCTTATCAGGGGCTACCTTTTTGCAAATGCGTCGACAGCGTACGGCTCAGAGCCGCGTGTTGCTTTTGTGGCATTAAAATACACACACACACATATATACAAATACTCATATATATAGACATAATCCGCACACTGCGAAATTCCTTGTGGATTACAACAACAGACCCAGATCCAAATCCAGCTCTCAGCTCTCGCAGTCTCAGTCCCAGTCCCGGTCTCAGTCTCAGTCTCAGTCTCGCCTCTCACAAACACACATTCCATTCCAATCCGAGATTTCATGCCCTTTTCGGCATGCGGCAAATAGCGTGCAGCGCATTTGTGGCATTCACTTTAGCATTTCACAAAATTTAAGAATTTAATACCCAACCAAATCAACACATAATTATACCGAATAGCAGGCATGGGTTAGAGGGGCAGCGGGCAACGGACATAACTGGAGCTTGGTCCGGTCCACACATGTCTTGGCCATAAAATGAAGCAGACGCACATTTCGCCTAAGTAAATAACTTTCCATTTCGTTGGCCATAAACAAAAGTAGACAAAAATAAGCTAAATAAATGCACGAACTTCTCTAACAATGAACAATGGATACCCTTTCGAGTTGACTAATTTCAATTGAAATATTATATAAAACAATAATACGAATAAGATTGATTGATAAGAGTTTAAAATTAATATAATATAAACATATATATCATTAAAAAAAAAAAAATGCAATTAAAATTTTATTATGGCCATTTATAACAATAAAGTTTCTAACATCGTTAAAATTATATTAACTAATTATTTCAATATGCAAAATCTTAATTATATTTTAGTCGCATTTATTTTAGTCTCTTCTAACATAACTATTCCATACGCTATGCCATAGTCCATATATCTAGTGTTAGGGCAAACAAAGGAGTAGCCAGTTTTACTGCCTTCAGTTCTCCCCACAAGTGCCACGCCTCCAGCCATAGAAAATAAAACTAGAATTAGTAGTGTCAAAAAGGCGTTACAATAGCAGCAGCAGCAACAACCTCCCCATAGAAGAACAAGGATTTGGCCAACTGACGCTGAAGCTGGCCAGCAAATAAAGAATAATGACCGCACGTACAGTGTAAGTGCCACGCCCACACCTAAAGCTCAAACTATGCAAACGTAGTCGAAACATCTGCCAGCCGAGGGCCGGGCGTAAATTTTATGTGCGGCCGAGAGACGCACATAAAAGCAATTTTGATGAGCGCCAACGACTGCGGCACCCCCCATCCGAGGCTGCTCTGAGAGGCGAGGCGAGGCGAGGCGAGAGAGTGGCAAGTGCTAAGATACTATGTACAGTATTCTTTATGCATTGTGGAAGTGTAAGTGCCGCACTCTCTGAACAACGTACGTCCAGTCCAATATAATTACAATGCCTGAATAACTGCCCTCTCTCTCTCCCTCTCTCTCTCTCCTCTCTCTCTCTCTCTCTCTCTCTCTCTGTCTGTCTCTCTCTATGTGTAGGCGTTTTTACTGGCTTTCTTTCGGGGGGTGTTTTCACCCATAGCGAATTTAGCATTCGGATTGTGCTGAAATGCTTCACGTTCAGGTTTCACGAATTGTGGCAACTAATGGATTGACGCTTATTAAGGCCAACGGCAATGGAGCCCATGGAAATGCGCAAATCCCCCCACTTGGGGGAGGGTCAATCGAAATCGTGGCCGAATGTAACTAAGTAATGTAATGGCGATTTATATATAATTTATTGAATACAAGTATTGCCGTAATTGACGCGCACTACGGGGACTGCATTTATATTCGATCTGCGACAGAGAAGCCTGCGCTTGGTTATATTATACGAAATTGATTGGGGACTATGGGAACTATGGAGTACTTGGACGAAGCCAACGGACTATGGACAGTAAAATCGTTTGACTACATTAATAGAATTGCCATTAGTCATGATTCGAGAGTATATTGTATTTTGGCATTTAAAAGACGCATAAAGCTCTGAATGAGTCAATATATGATGTTTAATCTACAAGAAAATACATAGATAACGTTGTCTATTCAATAATATCCTCTGAATTAAAATAAATAAAATTTAAATAAATAAAATTGATTATGAATAAATTAAATAAAATCAAAAGGGGATATCTAGCTTGACCATATTCAGAAATATAAATCAAATTGGCTATGTTGATAAGTACATGCTAAGTACAAAATCGTAGTTGTAATTCCTCTTCTTTATTGTTTTATTATTACTTAATCGTATCTTAAGTGTAGTGAAAAATATTCTAATCATCGATTGCGAACCAGTTGGAGAACTGGATTGGGATTGGTTATGCTCTTAACAGCGCATAATACTGTTAATAACATAGCATGACGATGTGAGGGATGAGCAGTTCTTGTTAATGGAATCTGACATTAGCAGGCTATAATATTCATATATGTAGATGTACATATAAATATATATTAATTTATTTAACTTTTATTTCAATGTTTATCTCAACGACAAATTCGATCTATCACAATTGTCAAATTCATTACCAACTGGAGGGATGTCCAGATTACAAAGAAGCTTATGCATACTTTTTAGCACCTGGCATTAGGCAGCCAAATATAAGATATGCCACAAAGTCAACAATCGCTTTGGTCAGAAGAAAGAAAATGAATCAGAATTTTTCAAATTATTTTAGTATTTATCTAAAGACAATGTCTAAGACTTCATCGTGCAATTGAATAATTAAACAAATCCAGTCACATAAAAACGTATTCCATCTTAAATTCAAAGGAATTAAAGTAATTATTGTACTTATTTACATAAACTCGTCGGCATTGCTCTTGACCCTGATCGCGTAACGCAACTAAAATTGTCTGGCTAACACTTAGTACGAATCAAGGCAATGGAATTCATTCATTAGAAATTCATTGTTTGGGCCACAGCTTTTCAACATTTCATTTAAATGAAATTAACACGATTTCTTTCATTCCTTTTTTTTTTTTTTTTGGCTAACAAATTCTTTTGGCTCGCGTTTTTTGTTACGCCCGCTTAGCGCCAGCTGCGTGGCAAGGGCAGCTGATTTATAAAGCGCATTAGCACGCAGCCACAGGAATACGTTCTGGTCCCTCGGAACTCACCCACACACTCACACATGCACACACACACACACACACACACACACGTAATGCCGTTACACATGTTTGACGCCATTGTAATGCTAATGGCTCATTAGCACTTTGATTTTTTTTTTTGTGCTTTGGGCTGGGGGCGAGGTGTTTGAAGGACGCACATGAAAAGTCATTATGGCTGTAAACGGGGGCAACATTTTGACTGCTAATTTGCAGTTAATTGAGTTGTTTAAGCTTTTTCAAGAGCGTTAACTGCTCCGCCTCTTACCTTGATGAACTGGAAGGTGGCAATGGGCGGCAAGCGCTTGCTCTTTGGATAGTAAAAGCTGCCCGCCGGATGGGCCGGATAGCGTGAGGTGATGCGATAGATGACGCCCTGCGGCGCTGTTGGCCAATTGGGTGCGGTGAAGGTGAAGCCATTGTCGGTGCCCGCATCAAGTGGATCCAGTTCCACGGTCACCGTATCAATCCAGGAGCCGCCCACACAGAGCTGCCACACAGAGAAAAATGGATAATGCTGGGTCAAGTGCAATGGAATTGATTTGTGAAACCTCACCTCAAACGAGTCGACGCCGATGAACCAGTCCGGCGAGGGCACAATGTGCGTCATTAGCGATACCAAACTGTGATTGCTGTCCACAAACACCTTCGCCTCGCTGCGTCCCGCTCCCAGCTGAATGGCCGGCAGGCTAAACTCATCGAACACGCTGCGCTCGCCCATTGTGGGAGCAGATCCTCCACCCACTCCACCAACACCGCCAGCCACTGAGGTAGCCTGTGCTTGTGCCTGCATCTGTTGCTGCTGCTGCTCGCCGGCATTGCTGTCCAGCAGCTCCGTTTTGCCCGTCTCGGCGAACTGTTTAACGCCTCCTGTTGCCGGCTGTCCGATGTGATATAGCGCATAGTTGGCATTGTGTGTGCGACCTACGAGCGAGAGAGAGAGAGAGAGAGAGAGAGAGTGAGAGAGAGTGTGTAAGTGAGGGTATTCAAAGGTGTTGAGTCATTTACATTTAATGAGCTTTAAAAAGAAACAATTGCTGCAAATTGCGCAAACATTTGCATTGCAACCAGCACGCGACACTCGACACTCGACACTCGGAACAAGAGAATGGAAACTTGATTCGCGCTGCCGTCAGTTGCTTTCATTTGGCGTACGCTTAAATATCAGATTAAGCATACGTAGTGTGACACCAGTGGCCCCGTAGTTGCATTAGAGCTATGCTATGCTCAGGTGTGTTCGCTAAAGTAAGTCATTAGCAGGAGGCTTACGCTGCTACACATATGCTACGTTCATAATAGCAGCTGCCGAAGAGAGCACCAAGGAATAAGTGTGACGTTTTTTGAAACAATAATATTAACATTTATAGTAATAAAAGAGACTGGTTATGGTTATTTAATTATGGTTCGAAAATTGCTTATACACATAATAAATCGGCAGACAACAATTTCTAGAAATATTTCAAGTAATTAATCAGGGAAAAGGGTAGGAGAGCAAGTGAAGAAGCTTTAGAGCTATATTTTACCATATTATTATTCACTGTATAAGTTCGAAAGTAAATATGGACTGAAGTGGGTTAAAAAACAAATTTTCAGCAGGATACAAAACAAATAAAGATCAGACTATCACTAAACAGCTGAAGTTGAAAGCTGATGGCGAGATTACGATTAGTAAGGCAAAAAAAAGAAGAAATAAATAAATAAAAATAATAGAAAATATATATAGTCGATAACTAATTATTTACCTGATGTTATATGCTTCTATTCTTTACTTAAAATATTTGAAAAGTTGTGAAAAGTCAGAAAATAATTCGGAAAACATACATACATACGTTAAATCTACAAAACAAATGTAAATATATATATTTTTTAATCTCTAAAAAATTTAACAATAACAAATATACTGTGAGTAAAAAAGAGCCAATATTATTAAGTCTGGTTTTAGCTATTCGAAAATTGAGTCGCAAAAATGAATGTATGATTTATGGTAAATGGTTTAACAATTCTAAAATATATAAACACGCACATACATATTATTTATCAGAGCATATGCTAATTGTTAAAGTAATATGAAACATTAACAGGTGTTTCATTCATTTGTCCAATTTAAGACACAATTCAATGCGAAGCTACATAATTCATCAATCAAATGCCCGAGAAACTTATTCGAAACAGTTCTGCTTATAGAATTGAATGGAAGCCGGGCAAAGTTTCGCATTGAAATATATTATTGGCCATTTTTTGCCAACTGAGATGAATATAAAAGTTATAGAATGCACAAATGGTTATTCACAATTCCTTGGGCAGTTCTTGGCATCGTGCTGGCATGCTGGCAAACAAAAACTTTAGCCGTGCTCTACTTAATTAGGGTCATAAAAAACGTCTTATACTTATAAGCCGTCAACATCTTTCAATCTCAATTGCTTTCATGGCAACAGGCAACAGAATCCATGGACAAAGTTTCCGCGCAGCAGAGTCAAAGCCAATTCCGAAGTCCGTGCAAAGCGCCATTTGCAATTATTGGCAAGCGACCCAAAAGTATGCAACAAACTTGTCAATTACACAAAGTGCAGGGCAAATAAACAAAATAAGCGAGAAAGCGACTGCGACAGAAGACGAGGAAGGGAAAATATTATAAAAAGCTGAAGCATAAATAATAATATTGCATTTGACACAGTTTCCAAACAGGTTGCCCAACGCCCTCAGACTTACGCCACGCCCCCGCCCCCGCCCCCGCCATCGCCCACAACCCTCTCTATTAGCTGGCGGCATTGCATAAAAGCGCAAAAGTTGAAAAGGCAAAAATATGCTTTGTAGTTGGGGCTTTCATTAGCCAAGAGAGTTGTCAAACGAAGAAAAAAAAAACTTGTAAATTAAAAATAAGCAAGAAGGAAGGAAAGAGAAACAGAAACGGAACGAGAAAGAGAAAGAGAAATAGCGAGATTGAGAGGGAGGGAAAACAAAACTAATAAATAAGCTCACACACTGTGGGAGCCATTGAAAAGGCAAATGGCAAAGAAACGAAAGTAAAGAAAATATCTCAGATATACAGGGAAACAAGGCAAGTCAGCGAGACAAAAAGAGACACGAAATGTGGCACAAGTGGCATGTTGCACTGTTAATTGAAGACAAATAAAGGCCTAGCGACAGCAGCTGACTGAGAGAACTGTGAGCAAGGGAAAGAGAGGGCCAACAAGGTGGGGTGGGTGTTCCGAGATGATGTAGATGAAAGAAAACGGAAAACCGCAGCCAAGAGCAGTCGCTGCCATGCGGCAGCTCTAACTTCAAAGGCGCTGCAGCAGCATGTGACAAAGTGGGCGTGGCAATGGACAGCAGCCGATGGCAGCGGATGTCTACAGCGACAGCAGCCACTGCGGCAGCGTGTGACAATTTCGTTGAGCCACTAAAAAAAAAATAAAATAAACAAAAATAAAACAGAAAAAAGACATCACTCAACCCGAAGGCGAATTGGAGCGCAACATTTTAAATTACTTGTGGCAATGGACACGATGTTTCTTTCTCTCACTAAAGTGTAAAAGAGATAGATACAGAGTGAGAGAGAGAGAGGGAGAGAGAGAGAGAGAGCAACATTGAGAGCGATGAAATGTAAATCAAGAATATGAAATCTGTGCTAAAAAGGTTGAAAAGTCATAACAAGATTAAGTGTTATAAGTGCAGCCTGAATGAAAACGTCTTTTAAAACAGAAAATACTACTAAAAAATTGATGCAAGATGCCATATAAGACCTGTACACAGTATTCATGATGAAGTGTACAATTACGAGATAGCCTGAACCATGGTCGATCTGCATTTAGAGATAAACAAACTTCAAATTTAAATTTGTATTAATAATTATAATTATTATTATATATATTATATATATATTATAATTACAAATATCTTTGGTAAAACGAAGTACGGACTGAAAATCAAATATTGCTAAGAAAAAAGATTTTTTAATGCTGTTTGCACAGTTTTGGAGCTATCTAGACTTTACAACCAATTGTTTTAAGTCTGTCTCTTAGCTGAGGATATTTCCTACACTGCAGTTAAGCATTAATTGATTCTTTAAACATTTTATATTTTTCGACTTCTTCTAGCCCCTGGCTAGACTTAATACAAATCGAATATAATCAGACTTTTGCCAGGAACAGTAGAGTAGTAACTGTAAAGCATATACTTCCAATACTTTTAGCCTGTGTCTTTGCCGCAGACTGAATAAAAACAATGCACATCCGTTTGCCTTGCACTCGGATATGTTTGCCTGGCAGCCATTGTATGAATATCTGAAAAATGCGAAACATTGCTCACAGTTGAGCCTGAAGAAAATAATATATATGTATGTATATTTCAGAAACAAGCGAAAAGGAACTGAATATTTAATAAGAACTCAAGACACAGGGAGAGAGAGGGAGAAACAAGAGATGCTGAGTGAGAGCTAGTAGAGCCGAATTCAATAAAGAAATCGAATGTTATCTAAATAAAGAGTATGTAAGTAAATGGGAAAAATTCAAAGAATGCTAAAACAAATTATCAAAAATATTAATAATAAATGATATGTATAAAAAAAATTTTTTTTAACATTTAAGCGCATATTTCCAAACAAAGCAACCTCAACGATATATTACTGTTTTATAAAATATATATAATTTTCATTTTTGCTTCATTTTATCATCTCATATCAGCGGACTTATTGTGCGACGGCAGATAATATAATATCAATATTTTCTCTTTTTTTTCCGCTTAACAATATTTCAAACACATAAAGGTCATTAGGCCGTTACAAATGCACATCTGTCACTTGCCTGGGCAAGGATTGGGGTTTGTGTTCGGCTGCAGCTTATGGCTACTTTCGCTTTCTGGCCAATATGGACAGCAGCTCAATCAATTACGGAATGGTCATTGTGTTGCCCACAAAATAAGCATAATAAATTTGCAATTAAATGCTTAAACTGTGCAAATGGTTTGCCAATGCGGTAATGCTGATTGTGGTGCAGTCAGCGCTGCTCAAATGGTCATTGGTTAAATGGCCATAGCAAACGCAAGCAAGACAGATAGAGAGAGAGAGAAAGGGAGAGAGAATGGCCAGCAGATAGATCTGTGCCGTCTGGGAAACAGATAAATTCGCGTTGTAAAAGCAAACAATGAAAAAGCCAATGCGTGCGAGCGAAATAGGCCGAGAGAGAGATAGAGAGTGAGAGAGAGTGAAGAGCGAGAGGTCCAAAAGGACGTGAGTGTAATTAATGCTTAATTATGCACATTAAAAGCCAAAACCTGACAGGGCGCTGCTCCGTACACCGCTGGCCACGTAATAAATGCGCGCCACGTATGGCCCATAAATTACGCTTTGCTCTTCCCCCATAAAATTGTATTGTGCAGATGCGGCAAGGGGCGCGGGTTTCACTGCCATGGCAAATATCGAATCTAAACTATTCCCCATATCATAATAATAAATCGAAACTGCAAAACATGAATTGACAAAAAAAAAAAATAATAAATATAATAGAAAAATTAAAAATTAAACAAATAGATAAACCAAGCAAAGAGCGGCACTCAAATAAGTTAATTGCAGTAAAATGTAATGTGGCTCAGAGCCAAGAGTTCTACCATGGGATGTTTTATAAATAATTAGATGATATCGTAAATTTTGAATAATGATGATACCCAGGAAACGAAAAAGTTAAATAGAAATAGGAAATCGATTAATTTCTATGATCTCTGATTTTTTAGCAACGTTTAAACTTCAATAGTTTTCGTTATGTTAACAGCAAAAAGATAACAGCTCTTTAAAAAAGCTTTTTAATTTAGCTTCAGTTCGAATAAGACGTACAATATTATTATTGATCATGTTATCTCAAATAGTTGTATTTAGTGTTAAGTATACTGATAGAAAATAAGAAATCTCATTAACTTTTAAATATAACTTTATTTTATTTGTAAAAGTTCGGAAATGGTAATGAAAATTAAAATATTAATGTATAAAGAGTAGAATTCTCAATAATAATAAATAAATAAATTAAAGTGAAGATAAATAATAAATTTCTTATTACATATGTAAATACCAATGAATAGCTCGCAGTCTAAACAGTTTTTATAACTACATTTTTCTATAAGTATCAAACTCTTTAGTTGTATTTCAACAACACATCTTTTGTTAGATGGAGATATATTTCACTCGTTACATTTTTGTAGACGAATGAAAATAAAGTGAAATAAATTTTCTAATAAAAAAAAAAGTGTCAATTAAGTCCTCAGATCAATTCGCAAACAAATAAATTCTCGCATAAAAAGAATATAGGAAATAAATTTTCATTTCGTGTGAACAATTTAAAAGTAATTTTCTACAGAACTGCCCTAGGCATGACTCATCCGCGCCGTCGCCATTCGGCTGTGGGGCCACTTGATTGGCAGCGAATTTTGCGAATGTTTGGGGCCGCGACTTTTTAGCACGCCTGAAAGTCAGGTATTAATAAACGCGCGGCTATATGACACACATTTGTTCAGTTCGCTGAAGCGCTGATGCACAGCTGACACACTTTGGCCATCATCGGCATCAGCACGAACACGATCATGATCGTCATCATCATCATCATCATCATCATTTTTATGCAATTTCGCTTAAACTGTGCAAAAATGAATTACGCACACTTTTTGCCCGGCTGTCACGCTCGATTTCCAACAATTTCCGCAAAAATTGCTATGAAATATTTTCACTTTGCTCTTTTTTCACAGACATTTTTTTCTTTTCATGCCTGGCACGAATTTTAATTATAGGCAATAAATTTGTTTTTAATAGCCTGGCATTAAGCACAAAGCTCAGTCAGGCTGCGCAAAAATGACTAAATAAAAGTAAAAGAATTAACATGGCACATGCAACGTGTGATGGAGCTAAAAGCTGCTCGAAGATGCATCCATGCAAAGCTGAATGAAGCACGTGTGCTCCATCAGCCGAAGACAGCAGCAGATCTGCGAAATGTCACAGCAGATAAACATAAATACATACAAGGTATATATGTATGTACGTATAAATATGTATCTCTGGCGATACATACAATATACATACATATGTGTGGCTGACTGTTGAATTTATGGTATTTGCCATTTACCATTTACCATTTGGCTGCGTGAGAAATTGCTTTTGTGTATTTTGCCAGTGCTTAAATGATATGTTTTCTATTCGTGCTTCTGGCCATGAAACACGATATTCATTTTTCAGACACCAAATATTATTTATAGAAATATGAACAACACAGGTGTTTCGCCAGACAGGTTTAAATAGTATAAATGAATATATAATGTGCTTAGGTAACTTATTCTTATGCTGCACATCCAATGACAAATTTCATTTCATTGCAATCGAGCATTTTTAAATATAAATATGAATTTTAGAGAAATGAATAAATATTTTTTATAGGAGAAGAGAAAATACTTTTTCATTTTATATAATAATTTATTTACTTTCGCATATTCATAATTCTAGAGATTGCATTTCATTTGTTTAATTCTAAATACCACTTTTAATATTAATTTAAATGCCCACAAATATTAAATAAAATATATAAAAAAAAAAAAAAATATATATATATATATATATATATATATATATATATATATATATATATATATATATATATATATATATATATATATATATATAAATTTCAGTAAAATTCTATAGGGATCTGTACAATTTAAGCTTACAAGAAATTTTTTAAAAACATAAATCTAAAATTGAGTTTTGTTGTCCAACAGAAGTTTTTCGACAACAATCATTATTTATTTAAATAACTACAGTAGACAATCAATAAATGGCACTACAGACAGCCGCCACAACAGTTCGATGCAATAAATTTAATTCCAGGCTAATTAAAAATTCAATACACCTGCCCACTTAATATTTGAACTCCTTTTGCGCGCTCCCGCATTTTCACTTAATTATGTATGTCAAATTTAATTGGCTTGTCAGTTCGCATGCAAACAGAGCGCCCCATGCACAAAGCGAAATCTGAGCGGCACGCTATAAATATATTACACAAATGTGTGTGTGTGGCTGTGTGTGTGGCTGTGTATGTGTGTGTGTGTGCACCTGGCGTATGCGTGATATATTGATATATATGCATATTTTTATGGCATACACCTTATTCAAACAGCACAAACATTTGTTAGATAGCTACAAACACACTCTCCAGCCAACACACACACACACACTCGAATACAAATATCATTTTTGGGTCTATATAAATATTTGCATTTTACTAATTTTATTGCCCAACGATGCGTATGCGCAATATATGCCAGCTATAGAATGCAACAGTCAAGGCACAGAGAAGCCAATTTGAGCAGCAAATTAAATTTTAAAGCGCGTGGCAAGCAGATATTTGTGGTTGGTGGCCTTTAAAGTGAGGAAGTCAGCATCAGAAACACACAATCAGAAATCCTTGCAGCATTTCCATTTGAAATGCAAAACTCGTGCGCTGCATTTGGAAATCTGCGACATTGTCACATATACGAGAATTCAGATGTTCTCGCTCTCATCCTAGTCAGCTCTCCGCACTGCTACCGACTAAATGTGTGTGTGTGTGTGTGTGTGTGTGTGTGTGTGTGAGCGATCTGGGGAGTGAGGGCAAGTGAATGTCACCCCAGAGTCGAGCTTAAAAGGACCTGTGTGTGCATTACGTATACGCCGCATATGCAAAATGTCTCACAGCAAGAAAATAGCAAGAAAAGTGCACATGAACTGTTATGCTCGATAATAAAATGCCCAGTAATTATGATTGAAACTTATTTATGTTGTATTCATTTATGATTAAAATCGAATCAAGATTTATATCATCCTAAACCTGTTTTGAAGAACGTGAAATATATGGATAACGAACGGAAACATTAAAAAAACATTATTTAAAAAATATCAGTTGCCTTTTACCATCATCACTCCTGCTCTTCAGTACTTTTTAGTTACAGGGTATATAAGTATAGATGTTGAAATTTTGATGCGCTCCATATAGCAGCCAAAATGTTGGCATTGCGATCTGCGTAGGTGGGAGCCTGGCTGAGACACAGCCTGTTAATAGTAATTTCGAGTCATATTTGGTGCAGCATTTCGCAGTGCGGCATTGGCACTGATAAATTGTCAACTTGCTGACGTTTGTGATAGTAGGAGGAGTAGGAGAGTCACAGAATGTGCAGTTCAGATAGTGCACGTTTTCGGCCAACATTTTCTTTTAGGTTTCTTTTGGGCTCTTTAGATGGTGGAGAATGGCGGCAAGCTGAATGTGGGGTAAGCTGCAGCCAGGGCCAGGGCCAGTTAGTAGCCAAATAAAATGTTGCCATTACTTTAATAGCCCCGAGAGTTGGCTGGAGACTTATGCAACCTTTTTCCGGCCCAACCAAATGCAGTTTTGTGGCTTGGCTCGAGCAATGTCTTTTATAATTAATGTGGGTCTGTGTGCTTTAGTAAGAGCTAACAACCTAGACATAGAAGCATATGCCAGGCTTAGGCGAGCTCTAAGGCTTAGGCCAACATTGCGGCATTTAGGCAAATGAGAGACTCAAACTACAGTAAACCCTGCACCCGCACGAACACCCCAAAAAGCCATCAACTGGGGCAATTATGTAGACAAACAAACAAGCTGGCATTAGAGTTGTCACTTCACTCCGCCTATTGATGTGTGTGTGTGTGTGTGTGTGTGTGGGTGTGTCTGTGAGCAGGCTCAAAGGTATTACAAACGAAATTGACCAGCAACATAACAAGACAGCAACAACAACAATAACAACAACAACAACAACAATAACAAACAGAGCAATGGGCAACAGCCTTCAGTCTTAGATTTGCAGTTTATAAAATCACGTGACAAATGAGGGTTGGCTAAGCTGCTTTTGTCCATCCAGCTATCCAGCTATCCAACTATCCATCTAACTGTCCAACTAACCGCCTAGTTTTGTCCTTGCTGCCAGCTGTCATTTGTCTTATGGCCCACATGTGATTTGGCCTAACGTAGGTGCACGTCCCAGCCAATTATTTGAGCTCCTCCAGTGCCCAACAGCCATGCGTCTTCAACCAAGTTGTAAATAATAATGGACAAAGTCATGATGAGACTGGTTCTCATGTACGTACAAGTGTGTGTGTGTGTGTGTGTGAGTGTGTGTCAGTGTGAGTATTTGTTTTTAATGATAGTTATCGCAAGGCATGTGAATTATGTTATATGCATATGTTAACGGATCAACTTTAAGGCAATGAAAATAAAGTTAGCTCTGAAGGAATTTATCTGGTATTTAATTTACTTTCATTTATTTCTTTTCTGGTATTTTTAATACATTTTTGGAATAATTATAAAGTTGCTGATATACTTAACTATCTATATATATATTTACAGAAAATACGTATGAAGTTTTTTCTTTTTATAGAATAATGATTTATTTGATTTTTCTATATATTAATAATAATATATATTATTATTATTATATCAAATTCGAGACTTCGCTTATATTTCAAACGTGTATTCGGTAAATGTTTATCAGTCTTGATTGATACAATATAATGAGAAAATTTAAGTTCATTAATAATTGTTGGGTAAATAATTCAAAAATTTGTTTTCAGAATTTAAATATTTTATAACTCGTCACATTTATAGCTCGGTCACATTTAATTTGAATATACTCTGACTTTACAAAAAGCATTTTGTATGCAAGTTTTAATTTTATTTTATTTATTTATTTTGCGCCTATTGAAAGCCATAATTTAAGCTTTTAAGCATTATCGCCAAATAAAATATTTTTAAAAGAACTGTGCAACATATTTGTGGAATAAATGCATTTAGATATCAAAATTTTGTTTCAATCTGCTCGCGGTTACCTATTGACCGAAAACAAAATGCTGTCTGTGATTGAGCATAGGTATGGAAGTATATATGAGTGTGTGCGCGTATGTGTGAGTGTGTGTACATGTGTGTCTGTTGGTATTTTGGCTTACACTCTGGTTACATTCATTATAATGGCTTATTGTAGCATGAAAAGTGTGTCAGTCGTGTTAGCTGCAAAGGCAATGCTGGCAGCAAAAACAACAAGCTTAGCTGTAGCAGCAGCAGCAAAACTAAGGAGTATGCTAAGGGGCGTGGCAATGTGTGGGGGCTGCAATGACAGTTGACTGCAGCTCACAGTTACAAGGCACGTCACGGCATTGTCCTTTGTTTGCATTGCACTAAGCAAACACAAAAGCCAGACAGACACACACACACACACACACACACACACAGTTACACACGCGCATACAAATAAAGAGTCGTATATGAAGAGGGCTTAGCAAGGACATGTTTCAAATACACACAAATTGATGAGCATCGCGTGCGCTTTTGTTACTTTTTTTTTTTTATTATTTTTCCCTTATGTCCTGTGTACGTGTGTGTGTTTTTTATGTATTTTTCTTTTTGTGTTGCGGCAATTTTGATTGATTTCTTGTGGCAAGTCAGCGACGTCTCCCACAGATTGCAAACTGCCAGCGCCCACTCGCCACTTGCTCAATCTTGTGCCCGGCCCACAGCACAGTGACACACTTCTCTCACTGTATAGGTGTGTGTATGTGTGTGTCTGGGTGTGTTGTGTGTGTGTGTGTGTGTCTGTGTCGTAAATTGGCAAAAGTAAAAGTCATAAAATGTTACTGGCAAATTCCTCAGAGCCAAGTTTGTGGTACGTGCCTTAACAGTCAACACATTTGTTGCATTAAAATAATTGAACAAAATTGTAAAACAAATAAAACACAAGATAATATATATATATATATATATATATATATATATATATATATATATATATATATATATATATATATATATATATATATATACGCATCTAAATATATATATATATATATATATATACTGTGCTATATATATAGCAGCATTCGCATCGATTGATGTATTGCTTTGCGAGCCTCTGAAGCGCCCCCATCCAGCACTTGACTGACTCGCAATGGTTACTTACAGATACGGAGTGTGGCGTCGAATGGTGGCGATGTTGCAGAGGGTGTGGCAAATGCTTTTCTTACTTTCTCATGTCAGTTGCTGCGTCGCAACATGAAATGTTAGCAAATTGCAGACAGCAATTCGAATAGTGAGTACAATTCAAGCATCAAGTGTGAGTATGTGCCAGACATTCATAATATAATAAATGTAAGTGTGTGTGTGTGTGTGTGCGCACATACTACTCAAAGTGCTAGTGTGTGTGTGTGTGCTTGGCACTTGAGTGATGCTAAATGTCTTGCAAGAAAGCAAAATGACATTAAAGCACAATTTACAAGTGACTGCGCTTCAAGTCAACGAGAACATCGAACATATTCTCGATATTCAGAGTTCGATTCGGATTGCCAAGCACATTCAAAGTAAAAGCAGCAATCAAAATTGTTCTTATTGTTATTTCTTTTAAGTGAAAAAGTTGTATTTCTTTTACACATACTCTTTCACTCAACTCGAGAACATTCCATAAATTTTAATATTATATTCAAAAATACCTAAATATTTATATTCAGTTTTAAATTTTTAGTTTAATTTGAGGAAATTGTTCATATTTTTTTCATTGCTAGTTTTATGGAATTTAATTTAATTTTTATAATTCGTTAATATTCAGTGAACCATGGAAATAAATTTGTGTTGCATGAATTCAATTATCGCATCGACCACAGCTCAAATATAATTGCAGCTGAGTAACCTTTGCTTAAATAAAACGCAAACCGTTGAGGTAGATAGCCACATGCTTGGCTTACTTCACATAGTTAATGATGAGCTGGAATTGATTTTTGCTCAGCTACAGCAGCTTAGAAGCAACAGCATTTGCCACAATATCAGTAAATGAAAGTAATTGCAGTGAAGCGAAGCAGTTGAAAATTCAAACGGAAATCCATGTCAGTTACAAATACAAATATACACAATATATGTACATATTTATTCTGAATCAATGCTTGTGCCTGTTGTTGTTGCACGTCCATTCATATGTGAACAATGCAAATGCAATCAAGCATCGAGCATCGATGCAGTCCACACATCAATTACATAGAAACCATTTTTGCAGCTGCTCTTAGGAAACTAATTTTGATTTCAATTTGGATTTGCATTTGAATCGAAGAGATCGAAGTCAAATTAATTAGCATAGGAGACTTTCAAGCCACAAATGTGACTAAAATAAGAGGGAAACTAATGTCAACGGAAATGATGAACTAATAGATATTAAGTACTAGACTGTATTTGGATTTTGAAATACATAATAATAAAATAATATATAAAATAATTAAACATTGACAAAATCCCATTGTAATATCAAATATGAAATATTAATTATTACAAATAGTTTGTATAGTAACTTTTATAATTTTTCGCTAATCATTTCGATTTCTGCTTCGATGCTGTTTAATATATAAGAATACTTTGAAACCAACCAAATAATATCTCTCTTTCACTCACACTTAGAAAAAACTCAGAGAGTAGCCAAGTGCGTCGGTTTTTCATTGAGTTAGTTCGTGTTCAAGCAAATTTTTTTTTCTTCTTGATCTGGTTTTCTGAACTTTATGATGGAATTTTATGATGTATGTATGTATTAGTATTATGTAAGCGCAGCTTGTGTTCGCTAAGTACATGAATAACTTACGTGAGTTTGAACGTGTATATGAATGTAAAGATAGGATTTCATAGAATCTTTTAGATATAATCTCACTTAGTAAAGCTCAACCGAGAGCGAGTGAATATATATTTGCTCGAGCTCAGCTTGTAAGACATTCTTAATCATATCTGGAGCTATAATATATAAACAATATAATTGAAGAATTTTTCAGCTCATTAGACAAAAACACAAATCGTTCATTATTTCTCTGGCTTCACTTTTCACTTTTCTTCATGCACATTGACTGGGTATAACTGCAGTCAATGTAGTTATATCGCTCCCAAATTCAAAATGAATCAATAAGTCAAGCGTCAGGCACAAATGTATTTGAATTACAATTTCTGAATGCCATGTCGGCTACAAGCTCTAGTTAGTGGGCGTGGCTGCCCGGCCACCCTAATTAGCATTTATTTAATTAATAAATTGCTTGTATTATTAAACTGGGCGATTGCGATTGCAGCTGACTTGAAATCAAATTGCAACTGAAGTGCAATGTTCAACAGAAGCTCGTTCATTATGCGCAATCACAAACACACACATACATATATATATATATATATATATATATATATATATATGTGTGTGTGTGTGTGTGTATGTGTATTGCGTTCTCGCGCATAAATAAACAACGTAAATTTCCAAATATTATACATATAAAATGTACAAAATGGCTGCAAACAACAGCGCCGCAAACTTTCTCCAACAACCTGCGCCCCCTCGTTAGTTTCAGCTCCTGCTCCTGCCCCTGCCCCTGCTTCGTTGAATGGGAAACAAGTTTACACAACAAAATGGCGCTACACACGCTGACTACGAGTGCAGCATGCACAGCGAAACTCCAAAAAAAAGAGTCAACTTTATATAAAAACAAAGTTTTGTTAAACGCAATGTTTATTGAGCGTCCCCAAAGTTGGGAATGCATCTTAAGGTAACCCTAGTTGGAGATGAGAAAGCAGCGTGAGTGAGTCGTGAGTGAAGATAGTTCAGATTTAAATATATAGTTTGTATATATATATATATTGTATTTTGAATGAAATTCAAAGAAAGCACAAAAATTACTTAAACACGAACCGAAATACACATATCTAAAATAAATTAAATGATATTTAAATACAAATTGTAAATACAAAATTGTAAATACAAAATTTGAACTGGGAATACAAATTAAGATTATCAATATTAACACTTATATTTATATGATATACTACATCATTTGATATTTATTTTCAAAATAAATTCCTTCATCTGCCAAAAACTAGTCTCTCAGCTACCTTCAATAATAAATTTATAATTAAAATATAATTTTAATTTACAAAACTCATACAAATTTACTCAATATTTCAATCAATAAGAGCAAGTATTAAAGCATAATTTCTTGCTTAAGTAATTAAATAAGAATTCACTTAGGTAATTCGAAATATTTGTCAATTTGAGCTGGCTGGCAAGTCTTGCATATACATTTTAAATATTTGCCAACTTTCACATAACGCAATCATCTCGACACACACACACATACACACACACACATATACACACACACGCATATGTGTTTGCACATTGTCAACGCTAGGTGGATCCACCGGCAGACGAGCAGAGCCAAAGAAAATGCCATTTCACTGTTTATTTGTTTGTTTGCGTGTTGTTTGTTTATTAGTGGAATTTTTAATCAAAGTTGCAGAAGTTGACATACCTGAGCAGTAGCAGCAACAGCACCGATAGCAGTAAGAGAAGAGGTCAAAGTTTTTTTTTCGCTTTTTTTTTTTTTTTGTTTTATTTTTTTGTTTTTTTTTTTTTTTTTTGTAATCAGGCGACCACGCGGCGCTTTTTGGCTTTTTCCCCACTGTGTGCACTATGTGTAATTCCTTTTGGCTGTTTTGTTGGCTAAACTCTTGAAACTTTGCTGCCATGTAAACTGTCAGCGACTGCGTGCACAACACACACACACACACAAGCACGCACACACACACACACTCACTCACCCACTTGAGCGCTTATCTTACTAAGGTCTAAAAAACTTTTGTTTACACGTTGCGCCCTCGAGACATATACGCATACAAAGCAAAAATACTAACTAGAGGTCCACACAGCGAGAATTGTTTATGTTTATCTACAACTTTTCTTTGTTGGTAAATATGTATATATATCTATATTAAATAAATATTCTAGGATAAAGCTCTTGCCTAGTTCTGTATTGCTAATAATAATAATATTCACAACTATAAATAAAACTCTTATTAAATGTAAACTGTTTACTGTTATATCTGGTTACATACCATTCATAGGTATCTAGAATTACATTATTTATTCATTGCGAATATTGAACAATGAATGAAATAATAATAAAATATTTGTTAGCTTTGTTAATAAAATCTGAAAGCCTTAAACTAAATAGTCATAATCATTTTAATGGATATGACAATAACTGATTCTGAACCAAGATGCCAATTGTGAAAATACTTTAAGTTAAATATTCCTTGATAATCTTTGCACTATTTATTTAATATATTTTATATATAATCATGTAAGTATTCTAATAAACAGAAATTTTTAGTTAACAATATTAACTCTATCGAACTGAGTTTAATTCATGAAAAACAATTGATTTACATTGAGTATGAGTGGAAAATTTAATATATGTACTGTTAAAATGAAGATATGTGTTGATAAAGCATTTGAATTGCTTCTATGTATGTTAGAGAAGTGAAAACATGTTTTCGTTCCATCGTTTTATTTTTTTCACCAGATCTGTTCAAGCATGAACATGTGCGTTATCTGACGCCAAGTAATAAACATGTCATCCCTTAGTTGCAGCGACAAACGCAGCGAGTAATAAAGATGAAACGTGAGCCTAGACAACGGCTTAACGATCGAAAGGGATACTGATTGAACTTTTTTTAAGGTATATACTTTTGACGTATATAAGCACTAGGATTTTAAGAAGTAAACAGTTCAATTTTTGAATTTGACAAATGTGGAATTGTTTTCGTTTAATTCTTTAACAAGATCAGAGAGAAGAATTTGGGAGTTCCACTTCAATCTAGGTATACTTACTTGCATTCATACATATATTAAAAATTTCTCTACGAGCTTAAATATTTCTAATCATATCTGGCTCTTCCTATATCCAGCTGTTGGTCAGCATAATTCGGAAGACTAATAGATTGGGAGAGTTTTGATTTAATAGATTAAGAGCTTCTACTTATTTTAAGTTGTCATTAGCAGTGTGCCTAACTTGTGCACTAATTATAATATTAAATTGTATAAACAAATTTGTGTTGATTTGCGTACATACGTAAAAAGTTTTGTAATTTTGGTGGGTAATTGAATGTAAACCTGCCCAGGCCGCAGAGTAGCCTTTGGCATTCAATTAGCCTCAGTTCTCTGCAGAATTTTAATTTAATAAAAAATCCCAGAGCTTACGTACTGCCTTGATCTGCAATCGCTGTTCGAGTCATTCAGTCAGTCAGCCAGGACTCCCATATAAGTGGAATACACATATTATCTTGACCACATTTATTGAATATTTACGCCATATTTCTGTGTGGCTATAACAGCCACATTTTGCCAGATTGCTTTTTTTTTTTTATTTAACTTACTTGCCGAGATCGTTTTTTAATTAAAACGTCGTTCGGTTACGCCAAATGGCATTAAAATTGTTCTCAATTTGCATATGGAAACGAGAGCAGCATCCACATGTGATATAAATGAATATATATATATATATATATATATATATATATATAT
This sequence comes from Drosophila stalkeri, assembly GCA_035047405.1. Lineage (NCBI taxonomy): Eukaryota > Metazoa > Arthropoda > Insecta > Diptera > Drosophilidae > Drosophila > Drosophila stalkeri. The sequence continues at coordinate 25,780,273 of JAWNPR010000090.1, forward strand.
ATATATTGATATATGTGAAAATATTACACATACGTCGGGTGGCCAATTGAAATGAAAATAAAATACGCTAGCAAATTTCAAGTGCATGTAGAGCATGTGAATATATGCTCTCTGCTTGTGCAATATATATATATATATATATATATATATATATATATATTTTTTTTTTTTTTTTTTTTTTTTTCAGTATTTACATTTTTAGCATATTTATGCAGTCCCAGCAGCAGTAACAACAATGTAAGCACGTCAACAACTGCAGATTTTTCGAGTAGTTGTTGTTGGTGTTTGGCATGGCATGTTGTTGCCCAGCAGACCGTAAAGGAATTGCAATGCAAACAGAATGTTAGACATGCTAGACGACGCTTTGAATTTCGAACTGCAGGTGAACAAAACTGAAACTCAAACTCGAAGCCGAATCGCTTGACCTCAGAGCTTGCCAGAGCTGCATCTAAAGCTTAAATGAGTTTTCGCAACAATTTTTCCAGCTGTTTAAATGGCTGGCTCGCAAATAGAAATAGTTGCATTGCTTTACTCTACGCTCAATCGAAATATGGCAACTATTTGGCAATTTAAGCGTCCAAAAGCCTCGAGCAAGGGACCAAAGTTTTAACCCCAATAACACTAACACCAACAACAACACCAACAGCAGCAGCAGCAGCAATAGCCGCACAAAAGTTGCGCAAAAACTAAATATAAACAAGCATATAAAAAGGGGCAACTAGCTGGCAGGAACAAAATCACATAAAAGAAAACTTGAGAGCATAATAAAGTCGAGAGTGCACGACTCGAAGTTGACCTGCAGCTGAGGCTAAGTAACTCGGATTAAGCAAACACACGTTGCATAAGGGATAAGGCTGAAGGTAAGCCAGCATACCAAATGTACTTGCTCTTATACTAACGGGATTTATGGAATTAGGCAGAGCTTGTCCGGCTTCTATAACTAGGCCTGAGTACAATGTTCCAATTATATGGAATCAAGAGTTGTATAGCAATGTAACAGTATTCCAGTCTCATGTTTATGTAGGTGAATACACAGCTTGGCCTCCTGTATTATATCATATTCCATAGAAAAACAGTCTAGTAGACAGATTTATAGATGAACTAACTTAGCTTATAGCAAAACCACCTGTTTCATTAGTAGAAATAGCTTTATCATACAACTGCTACTGCTGCTGCTTCACGTATTACAGGGTGGATAAAATATGTGAGTCAGCCGCAAGTTGTTCAAGCCCAACAAAAGCGTAGCAAAAATTCATTTCCCAATAACGAAATGGAAAAAAAAATTGTATACAAACACAAATACTGGCGCAAGCAGCTGCGGTAAGCAAAAACCGCAACTGGTCAAAGGAAACGAGGCTATTTTTTTTTCCTTTTTGTTAAAACTGGCTAACAATTTGTTAACGGGTTCGCCTCAAAGATTGAATATATATATATATATATATATATATATATATATATATTGTATATATATAATAATAAAGATGATGAGCAAAATCCCTCGGGTTAATCGAACGCTATGAAAAATAAACGAAATAAGCAATATAACATGAAATTTCAGAGTATTGGAAATTTTAATATGAGCGTATTTGTATGCGTATATGTCCTCTGTATTTATTTTGTCGCTAGCCAAGCGAGAATTCAATATCTTGTGAAATATTTGTATATATTCTCAACAGTGCGCAGCGAAGAGTGCAAAAATGCCTTTAAATATTTCATAATATTATTTAAATTTTAAATTTATTATTTAATCCCTAATTACATTTGTATGAAAATTCTCGTATTTTTATGGAGGAAGACAAACAGAGTAATAAGAAGAGCCCTTGAGCAAAGCAAACCACTCTTTTCAGACAACAAATCTCAACAGCTCTCAAGCAATCGAAAACAGTTGCTCCACAGCCCCAGCCAACCACATGTGGATATCTAAAAGTGGGTCAAAACACAATGCCGCAATGCCAGTGCCGTTCTTGTCTGATATTTTTGTTGCTAAGGCATGTATCAATTCGAGTTTCTATTCCACAATATTTTCCCACGTTTTTTTTTATTTTTATTTTTTTTATTTACTTTCTTTTATTATTATTTTTTGCTGTGCTGTGTTGCCTGCAAAAATATTTGTATTACAAGCGGCACACACAGACACACCCACCCACCCACACACATACACACACACACACACACACACACACATACTAGAGCAGAAATGTAATCAGTGGGCGCTGAGCACAAAGATTGGAAAATTCCTCATCCAGAACAACAGGCAAAAGAAAAGTGTGCTCAAAAACCAAGGCAAATATGCTGCGGTAATTAATTTTAATTAATTTTATGTGTTTTTTTTTTTATTTTTCATTTCATTTTTTTTTTAGGCAAAAGGGAGCGACGAATTTAATAGATTTTTCAAGGAATTTATTGGCGGCTTTGCTCTTAATTTCAAATTGGGAAACAACCGCAACGAGCACTGCCCCAAAATGAAATGGAAAGCGCAGACACAAAAAGGCTCTGGCACTTAACAAAGGCAAGGACCTTTGCAGAAAAGGATATCAGTGTCGTTACGTCGACTAATGTGCCCCGGGAGCTTGGCAAGGCGGACCACTCGCTGCATAAATGGGTGGCATTTGAAGCGCTTCACTTAGGCGTCGTTTAGCGATAAAAGCGACATTTGGCATGCCAAACAGTTTGTCTCCAACTTTAAACTGTAAACTGGCACTGAGCACAAAAACAAAAGATAGTCAACACTTTATGTACTTCAGCTTATACCCTGTAAACTGAAAATGTCCTATGGCATAGGCATATGCAAGTCAAGAATAGGTTAGAAACTTTTTCAATTCTGTATACAACATTTTTAAAACATGCTTGAATAACATTGTAATCTAACATCAGAAATTATTTTTATACTGGAATATCAACTGCGTTTCATATAAAATATAAATACAATATGTGAATCACAAACTGAATTTAATTTTAGCTTAGATATATTGAAAGGTAGCCTTAAAAATAGGAATTATTTTTTAAACGACTGCTAATAAAAAATTTTTTCAGAAAAGAATAATTTTTTATTAGTTGCCAATATAACGTAATAATTGTTAATAGTAATAATAATAACAATATTAATAATAATAATATTAATAATGATAATAAATAAATGATGATAACTATTTAACTATTACTATTTATTTCTTTTAGCCAAATATGCTAACTAAAATGATTTTCAGTTTACTTGATCTTATCTGGTCTAATCTGGTCTAAAGGATATTTGATAGTCGAGATTCGGACTTCTCGCTCAGCTAGCTTACTTAGCTTACATCTTGCATGTTGTTGTTGCTGTTGCTGTTGTTGCTGTTGTTGCTGTTGTTGTTGTTGTTGTTGTGAAAACATATTCAGCAGATTCTGTAGATGGTTTTTAGAACGTCTGCAGCAGTCTCAGCAGCAGCGACGGCATCAGCATCAGCGACAGCATTTGAGAGTGAAATATCGTTAACCTAATTTCAGTTCCAACGGCTCCAGCGGAGTTGTTTTTGTGGCCAAGGCTCCGCACAATGCTTAGCCATAAATTTGCTTTATCTTTATGACTTGTTTTGCGTTTTGTTCTTGTTTTCTTTCGGCTGCTTTTCTAAATTTCACTTTATTTTTTGTCATTGCCGCCCTTTTTTTGCCGAGCTCGTGTTAAATAAAGCTGTACGAATTAGCTTAAAACCATTTTTTTTCTGTTCTTTTCAACATTTATTTTCTCTCACATTTTCGGTGGCACTTAAAATTTATGTTTTTGTTTTAATTTTTATTGGCAGCCATTTTGGCAGCATGCGAAGCCAAAGTCTTGCTAAGATTTCTCACTAGGCAACGAGGTGTTTGCGTGTGGGTGTGAATTTGTTTATGTGTGTGCTTATCACACCCGTGGGTCTAGTTACAAAAGCGCCCGACGCTTAAGAAAACATATAAAAATCGATAAAAAAAAATGCAATAATAATATGGGAAAGGATATGTGATAGCAGAACTTCTTGTCGATGCTGTCGAGCTTTCCACTCAAAAATAAATATATATATATTTAACTCAAATGTCAATCAGATAAGCGGATTGTGGTACTTAAACTAAAACATTAGTGGAAATGAGATGTGCGCGTGTCTGGGATTACACAATCTTCGAGAAAATTAATAAATTCTGAAATAAATTGAAGGTACTATTTGAGATAGCCCCCAGTGATGCTTAATATAATATTTTATAAAGCTAGTATAGATATAGATAAATATATAGTGTAGTATAGTGACGGACGTATGAGCATGTTTATGTCTTCAGCACTGTTAATGTCAGATTCCATTAACATGACCTGCTCATCCCTCACATCGTCATACTATGTTAATAACATTATTATGCGCTGTTAATAACATAACTTCCACTCCAGTTCTCCTACTGGTTCGCAATCGACGATTCAAGAATGACCGCTTGATATTAATAAGGATTGTTCAAGAGAAGAGTCAGCAATCTGACGAACATAATTACTATATTTATATATGTACATTTATCTATCAATAGTTAATTCAATAAATAAATTTGGTGTTAAGATTTAAAGTTTATTGTAATAAATTCAAATAATGCTGACAAATAATATATTTATGACAAAATTAAGTTATTAAGTAATAAACGACTTGAATTCCTTAAACTTTTGAATTTTGTTAAACAAATATATTAATTTATTTTTTATTATTATTAATATAATTTTTTTTCAATAACTTAAAAATTTTTACGTTCGTTTGCATACATATGTCGTACCTGCGTTTCCCAAAAATTCTCTCCGATTCTATGGAAATTAATCATTCAATTAAGTTGTATTATTCTTTACGAAATTTTCATAATACTTTAAACTATCCACTATTGATGTACATGAGATTGCACTAAAATTTTCATGTTAAATATTTAATTTAAATAATAAAAACAGTTATGAATTCAGAAAGTGTCTAAATGTGTTATTCTTGCTCTCTTTTAAGTGAATGCTGATGTAAATAATTCTGTTATTTAAATACAACCCTGACCTAAATGCTGAAAATGAGCTGCCTCTTGCACAGCATCTTTATCGTAATCGGAATCGTAATCATATTATGGCACCTGCTGCATGTGAAATTAATTTCATGTGAATTTGGGTTAATTGCTTAGGCAGCTAACTAGAAATTGACTAAAGGCAATTGAAAATCTCAGCTTAAAAGCAAAAATGAATAGCACACATGTGTGGCTCTGTGTGTGTATGTGTGTGTGTGTATGTGTGCGTGGGTGTATGTGTGTGCATGTTAATTGCAAAATTGATGGCTATCGCAGGCATTTAACTTAATGGCATGTGCACGTTTTTGTTGCAACTGCAACAAGCAATGCAATTAAATCGGTTAAAAATTGAATTAAATTATGGCATATTTAACGACAGACAAATGTTGTGGATAAAATGCGATTAAAATGATACAGTACGAAGGGCGTTGGGGCCTCGCCCTCTAAATAACAAATGCAGACAAGCAGCTGCATTAGAAATTAATGCGCAACAAATCGCAAATGCAGGCGCATTTGCTATGAAAATTATAATTAAATATTTGATTGATATGCCAGGCCATGGGGCGTATGAGCAATGCGAGTGTGGGCAGCATGAATATTAAAGGCTAATTTAGTCTGAGGGTCGTGGACAGGGACTTGTCTTGGCCAACTGGCAAATGCATGTGTAATTGAATTGGCCAAGCAAACGCAATTGCAGCAGCTGCATTAAATTTTAATATCCAGGGACCGCGCACAGCTAATTGACAGCAATGGGCCGTTGTGTAAGCCGGCCCGAAAGCCGAAATGTAATCAAATTTATGCGAGACAATTGAAAGTGCGGCTATAAAGCAGAGAACGTAATACGCATTCATAAACAAAGCAATAACAAAGCAAAGTGCGAAAGCAATATGCAAATGAATGAAAAGCGACTGTCAAATGCCCAAACAGCTGCTGGCAACCAGACGACCAGACCAGACGACTGACTGCCCATAAACGAAGATAACAACAAGGAGCCGAAAGTCCACTGTGAATGGTCGAAGACCGTGTACTCTTTGCCAAATAATTTAATGGCTAGCCAATATAAGAGCAATCGAAATGGATAGTTAATTGTAATTGAAAATTAAATATATAAAAACTTTATTTGCAAAATTTATTAACAATCATAACATATATGTATATGTAAATAAAATATTTCAATTACTTATTAGAATTAATAATTTAAGTTCTGGCAAGCTATAAGATATACATATACATTCTAAATATATGTAAAGGCTGACACAAGGTGTTACATAGCTCGTCACAAATTCATAAGATGCTCTACATCACAGCATGGTGCTGCGAAGTAGTCATGAATACTTTGGACTTTGGTCGTAACGTCTTTGAAGAAAATTTTCAATTAAAGATGCGCAGCGAAAAAGGAGTCAAAGCGAATGTTGTTTGGAGCGAAATTAGGAATTAATTAAGGCAGCAACAACAGACAACAATAACAACAACAACAACAAATACCGTACAATGCCGTATAATTTCAAGCGGAAACCAGCCAAACAAACAAAACTACGCAAAAGCGCCCTAGGTTAGGCTATACAAAACATTGCAATGGAGTAGGGTCTGTCTACAGTGCGAGAGAGAGAAAGAGAGAGAGAGAGAGAGAGAGGGATGGATAGAGAGGGAGCCAGAGCTGGGGTGGAAGTTAAGGATAGCTAGACCGAAAATTTATTTGTGCGTTGATTGCGCGCAAATGATGATCATTTAATTAAGCACGCAACGACGCACAGGCCAGCAACGGGACACAGACGGAAGCAGCGGGTGGGCCGCCATCTTGGCCGGAAGTGGCGGCACCTTCATTTTGAACGGCCGCCGTGGCCGCAAAAAGAACACAATCTGTTTGTGTTTTGCATTTGGCCGCGACCGCAATTTGATGGGCCTGTTATGAAATTCGTATTTTTCTTCAATTTTTATTTATTTTTTATTTTATATTTTTTTTTGCTTTCTGCACGGGCCAAGTTTGGACTTTGATTGGTTTACTTAATGGCCTCTTGTCAGCGCTTGGGATTGCAATTTTTGTTATTTTGATTTGCATTGTAAATTGGGCAGATGCCTACAAAAATGTCGAGCACTGGCATTGATTAAAATTGTATTTATTTTTAATTAAAAGCCATTTGTGTGCAAATTATATGGCTTCACAAAATTAGCGTTGAAGAGCAAATTCCAAGGGAAAAAGTGAATGGAACCAAAAAAGAAACTTTATTTTTAATTAGATTTCATTAGAATATTATAACATCGACCCTCATGGAACATTGAAGTACTACGAAAACGGAAAGTTAAACATTTCTTCTTGTGTCTCTTGACGAACTTTTTAAGTTTAAAAGCCCAAGAACTTATTCCTTAATGTATTTGTAGCCTATAGACAGACAGATACAGTCTTATATATTTTATAAAAATTCTTTGGTCACCGTCAACGTAAGGTTCAGAGTCAGAATCATTAAATAATATTAAATAAATAAAAATACAGGGAAAGAGTCGACTTAAACCCAAACAATCATATTAATTATATGAATTATATAAATTATTCATAATATATTTTGTCTATATTCAGTAAAATTGTCTAAAAAAAATTAGAAAAATTGACATCCTACCTTTTTTGGCTGTTGCGAGAGTCGGGCATACCCAACAAGCATTGATATTATATTTAGAATTTAGCAAAAATATTTTCAACATTACTGTATTGCAAAGTGTAGACAATTTCATTACATTTTCTATTTTGGAATAATTTATTTAATCAAAGCAACATAGATTTCCCAATTCCTCTGAAACTCAATAGCCCAACAATTGTTATTTCAGAATTTCACGGAACTTTCCCCGTTCGTTTCAATAAATTTGCATAGCCAATGTCACAGATCAGGCACACATGTAGATACGATGCGACATGCATGTGTATATTTATGGTGGTTGGTGTCGTTAACCAACTGTGCTGTGGGTACTTATAACTAGCATTGTCCTGCCATTTGCTGCTATCATCTAAAGCGGACTCCTGGGATTTTGCCAATGCCGCATTTTGCAGTCATATATAACATGGAGCCACGTTCCGCACACCAACAGTGCGGCAATTTGTGGAAGCACACACACACACACACACACCCATACACATACAGATATTAATACCAAATGAAAATTGAAATTATGTCTATGCTCCACACTCGAGTGTGGCGCAAATGCGCAGGACAAACTTTTATGCCCCTCGCGAACTTAGTGCCGGCTGTGCCCCGGTTCCGGGTTCGACAGTTATTATGCCACCACACCCCCCATCCACCCCCCACACTCACACACATACACACGCACGCACAATCATATCCATAATCAATGATAATCCGCTGGCGTATTATAACCGCATTAACAGTTAGGCACGTTCGATACAATTCGTTACGTTTCGATAGATTTCAAGCTCATTTCAGCTATCGCTGCTTACGGGTGTGTATTTGTGTGTGTATGTGTTTACGTGTGTTTATGTGCGTGTGTGTGTGTGTGTGTGGCATAACAAATATAATTGTGTACAATTTGCGTAACATGCTTTTGGGCAAGTGAGAGTGGGTGGGTTTTAGTGCGCAAATTGAATTGCAACCAAGTTAGCTTGATTTACGTAAACCCACAAAAAGGCCCCACTCTACTCCACACTCCACACTCCCCACTCCATAACCACAACGCACCACCCGTCCGAAATTCTTCATTATTTCTGCTGCTGTCGGTGAAATGCGTGCGGTATATCATAAAGCGTAAACTGTGACTGCAATCGCTGCGAACGTTGATTGTTTTCATTGGCGTGGCAGGTGCGGGGGAGGGCAGTTAAAGGGCATTGCTGTTGGGTATCGTATTTCGGCTCGTTGCCAGCAGACATAACCACAAAATCAATCAAAAGAGTATGGCTGTTCGTAGCATTATATGGCAAATGAATCGAGAAACGCAGCTGCAACCACAGCCACAAGACAAATGACAGTTTAAAAGTCTGACAATAAATGATGCAGAGCGCCCAGCATCATCTCCTGTAGGATCTGAAAAGTTTGTCAAAATTATTGTTTCCCATTTCACTTTTCGATGCAATCAAATCAAAGCGACCCGCAACAATGTGGCTCATTAAATTTGGATTTTGTGCAGCATTATAAATTTACTTTAAATTGGTTCATCTTTGTCTCTGATTGTGTCTTATTTATATTTCAGCTTCTTCAAGTTGTTGTCTTGAGATATCATCAACCCATTGAAAGAGGGGAATCAGGATAAATTTATAAAACAGGTAGCAGAAGGCGTGGCAGCTACCACATAGTATTTACATATAATATATATATATATATATATATATATATATATATATATATATATATATATATATATATATATATATATATATATATTCAATGAAGACGACGAGCTGAGAACCAATATCCAAAATGTATATTTGAATTAGTTTAGTTTGTTATTTCATGTCAATGATTCATTCTTGCTTATTGTCCGCAAGAGTTTATAATTTAAATAAATATTGTTTGCTTAACTTGAATTTACATAGTTTCTTCTTATTTTTAATATTTTTAAGGATTTTAAAAATCCTAATTTGTTAAGGAGAGACTTATTATTGTGTGAAAAGAAATGCAGCTGGAGAAAATGATTCATAAGTGAATTTACCATATCACTGCCTAATCACAGTAGCTGCATAAATTGCGCCCTAATGCATTCGTGCCTATATATGGATATGTGTGTGCATATATTGTTAGTTACATGTGTTTCAAATATGCATAGAATATGTTCAATTTCAGCTCTGCTAGCGTTCACAATATATGCAAGTCGGCCACTTCCTATTATATCATTATGTCTTGTTTTCTTTTCGAAATTAATATTTGAATTATAATATTTACATTTATTAAAATATTCTAAAAGTTTAATATTTTTGGATTCTAATATTTCATTATTTTCTATAGATTGATAGAGAATCTCCTAAAGCTTGCTTGGAAATATTATTTTAATACAAATAGATTTTTAATTCTTGCATGATCCCATTATAAACTCCAGCTGTAGTAGATTCTAAAAAGCTATTATGTGAACAGAAGCACAAAATTAAATCGAAGGAAGAAAAAAATCTAAAACAGAAAGTAATTTAAATTGCATAATTGTAAGAGTTTAACTGTCAATATGATATCAAATAAATGTCAAATATTTTATTAACTAATAAATGTTAATAATTATATATCATAAAACAGTCTTAATTTGCCGCCTCTATTGTCATATTATTGTATTGTTTTGATTTATATTTCATCAGAATAGTTAATCATTGATTTTCATAAAATGTTTTTGCTGTAACTAAAACTCATTTTTCATTGCTCAATTGTTAACTTCAATTGTTTAACAACAGTTTAAATACTACATCATTCGTTATTCTCATCAAACCCTCGACTATATACAATCCATTAGTTTGATGGCAATGCTGCCTCAGACTATTCGTTTATTCACTTTGATCATTTCATATGCTCATCAAACTGTCTTATTTTCAACTCTATCTATTCAATCTACAATCCCTCATTAAAATGTTATCTACTGCAGAGTTCAATGCAATCAGCATGAGCAAATACAATAATTGCGTCACTCGGAATTGAGTTTCGAGTATTTATGGCAACTTTAAGTGCACTGTAAAAGTCAGCTAGAGAGTCTGTTGAACCTCGTAGTTGATGGCTTTAAATATGCTTGTAACGCATTGAAATGCACTTGCAAGCATCAATTTACAATTTGACAGAACAGCTTTTCTGCTGCTAGTTGCAGTGCACATCAAATTTGAAACAATTTCGGGAGGGAGTTGGGCAGCGCAATGTTGGCTGGGTTAAACGAGAAATTTGATTACAACATAGGCGAAACTGCATTAGTGCATAAATCCATGTCAAGTCGCTGAGAGAAAATTCAATTAGCTGACATAATTCTATTTATGTGCTGACAGCTGGCAAACGCTACACAATATACGCCAAAGGGGTTTTCAGCTTGACAACTATGTGTGGGTGGTTGTGTGTGTGTGTGTACGTGTGTTTTGGGGTGTGTGTTTGAGTGTGTGTGTGTGTGCTGTTATGGTCTGATGGTAGAACCAAGCCCATGACAACAACTTCGCTGGCAAAGTCATAAATTTGGCAATGGCAGCATTGCCGGCACGTGGAAATTAAGTGATGAATACCATAGGGCGCATAAACTTGCCAAAAGAGCTCCCCACACACACACACACACCCACACACATGCATACACACACACATTTAGGTCGCTGTGCCCGGCCATATAAATTGTGAAATTGTTGAAGCGCAACGTTGCGTCCTGCTCCACGCTTCTCCTCTCGCATAAACATGCACGCAAAAATATTGAAAAATATGGCGAACGCTGAACATTTTGTGAAATATTTTTACAAACTCACACACACACACACACACACAGATTCACACACACTCACACGAACGCACACTGTGTGTCTGCCTCGCTGCGCAGCCAACGTGCCGTAAGCCCTTTGGGCACTATTAACCCAACTCCGCGAGCTGCGCAACTGTCCAAAACTCCCTGACAGCTCCACAGCAAATGATGCGCTAATCCAATTATTATCAATTCAGTGACAGGATGAAGGAAAGGCTTGCCCGTCCGGCTACAGCTGGCTCCGCTCCATAAACGGCATCGGCCCCAGCGGCCGATTGTTAAAAATAAACACGCCGCTAAGTTGATTGAATATAATAATCCAGATTTGCTTACCTACAAATAGACAGAGAGTAACAGAGAGTGAGAGATGGGCATGAATAGCAGAAGTACACCTTAAGCAATATATATATATATATATGTTTATACATAAATAAGTATATTTGTATTTGCATTAGATTGGCTGGCACTTAGCTACCAAATTGCCTTGTCCTTGGCAACTCTTTCTTTTGGCCCACATCAAAGCCAAAATGCAAACTTTCCCGTTTGCCATTTAAGCTCATTAAAAATGCATAAGTCTTCAGCAAATGCTGATCAGAATTTAAGATAGCAAACAAAATTTCTAAAAAATGCGCATAAATTCTCGTTTCCTCCAACCCAAAATTGATATAAAGCCAGAATAAAGAGTTTCTATGTAGTATAATAAATAAAGAATTACTTTATTTACAACTTCCATTTTGTTTTTGTTATGAAAGACTTTCTTTAAATATGTATTCACTCTGAAAATAATAAATTATTAAATATTACTAGTATGTATGATATTTATTCAGAAAATATCACACTATATTAAAATGTGTCAGATATTCAAGGAACTTTTATGTTATATTCCACTTTATTTTTGCTTTAGCTCTCGAGATATGTTGAACATGTTTTGTAGAACTCCTCCAGAGAAATAATTTCAAATGCTAGCTTTACCTTCATCAGAGCTTATGGAGCAGAAGCAACTGTCGTTTAGCTATTATCACATTAATATAAAGCAATATCAAGCAAATCGATTCTTCTGCTTTCACTATCTAATAATATAATATATTAATAACCTAATCAGCTCAAACAATGGCTTTAAGACTACACAATTTATGAATAGAATTATTAATCAGGAGAAATCCATTGCAAAGCCCAATTTTCGCAGTTGCTTCGCTTGGTTAGGCATTGAATTCGTGGGCGAAGGGCAATGGCCTACCTCAAGGCAGATTTGGAGACACTTATCAAAGTCAACTCACTTGTCAGCTGGCCTTAAATTTTAAACAAATAATAATATTTGCCACGCTGCCGCAGGCGAATACCAAACACAAGCCCACCGAGCTCGCTCAAAATCCAGGCAAAACGGTAAAATGCCAAGGCAAACAAACAAATAAACACACACACACACACACAAACACACACACACACACACACACACATACAAAGAACATGACTGCAAATTATCTGGGGAACAGCAGCGTCAAACGGCGGCAAAAAGGGCTTCAACAGGATAGCTCTGGGGTTATAGGGTTAGGCGTTGGGGTTGGGGTTGGAATTGGAGTTGGAGTTGGGGTCTTACTGTGAACCGTGGGGGTGGTAGGTGTTGATACTGAAGCAAAAGTGTTTGGCTCTCTGGCTGATTGTGAAATCGATAAAGTAAATCGGTGAAGCGATAACATAATAAATTCTACGTTTCATGCTCAACTACACGTTACGCCACCGCCCGCCCACAGGTGGCGCTGATATTTATACCCTGTATAGCTTCGCCAATCACTTCAGCGCACACACAGAAGACTTTGTGTGCGTGTGGGTGTGTATGTTGAGGGCACATCAATTTTTATGATCTCAAATTGCAAACGTATTGTAAAGCAACGCATTTACCCTTCCACCTCGCCCTGCGCCACTCACCCACACACACACAGACACATACATATACATATATATTATATATATATTGATGGAAAAATGCGAACTGAGCAATGCAACAATCAATTTCCTTTTTTTAAGCCTGTTTGTTTGTTTACTCTGTCGAACATAACTCAATGGAGCTCACACATACACGTCGTATATACACACAACAATAATAATAACAACAATCAGGACAACCCTTTTGAGCCTTTTGTATAACCCTTGAGAAAGTTGCGCACTGAAAGTTGGCCACAAAAGCCAAATGGCATATGGCCATGTGTGCTGGTAGTTCTTCAGCTCCATAGAGATGAGAACATTTAAGAGCTGCCCTCAAAGTTGTGAATGGCTGTAAGTGGTACTGTGACTGTGAATGTGAATGTGACTGAAACAGTGACTGTTTAAAGGATAAAAGGTAGATTAAATCAAGGTGCATTTCCTTATTATTATTATTATTATTTTTTTATTTACATGATGATGGAGTCCAAACAAATATTTTCTGTTTAATTATTATTAACATGCATTTATTTATAATCTAGTTTTTTCTCCCAAAAACACCATAAATTAGCAGGATACTGCATTCTATATGCTTTTTGTATATAATCAAATATATTATTTATAATAACAATAAAAAAATCTGAAAATATATAATCCAATACAAAATATCAAATTAAACTTTAAACACAATTATATAATTTATTTATTTATTATTTTTGTAAACTTAAAATATAAAATTATTCTTAAAAAAAAAAAAACTTTTTTTATTAACACTTTTATAAAATTCAGTGTTCTTCTAAGGCACACATCAAACCTAATGCAATCGCTTTTAGAAGCACATTAAATTTTAAAGAAAGGTTTTTTTTTACAAAAATTTTATTTCTGATTTATTTAAATTCGAATATTTCTATAGTTCTTCTACTTAACCAACAATGCGCCAACTGATTACCAGGACATGCACAATTCTACGTGAATTGTTTACTCAAATTTCATCCGTTAATACAACAATTTGAGTTTAAAGCTTTTCGATTGAATGTAGAATCAAAATTTGTAGTTAAATACTCAGTGTTATAGTTGTACAGACTTCATTAATGATATATAATATATAGACTTTCCTGATTATTATAAGTGTAATTCTAATAGCATTCACTCTCTAAATCAATGTTGAAATCACTATTTAAATCACTTATTCCCATTCACCGTGCTTTACGCATCACCAACCCCTTCAATTTTTTCGATTAGAAAAACTCAGCCATAATTGAGCCGCAGCAATTCGGAGAAACTTTTCATATCTTTGGGCATTTTTTTGTGACATTAATGCCCCACACAATGCCACACACACACACACACACACACACATTTTTGAGTATTTGCTGATTTCGCATTTATTTCGTTGGCACTTTTAACCTTTGCGCATTGTGGATATGAAAATATTATGAGTAGCATTAAAATTTGATGTTGATTCTGCTTTCAGTTTTTCTCTCCCCATGGGGGCCTGAACGCCTGTTTTTGGTGGCGTTACAGGCAGACCGACTATCAGATGCTGAATGCCTCCACCAAAAGGCCTTCAATTGTCGGCTACAAATCATGTAGGGGCCATCAACGCCAGCAAAGCCTCTCACTGCCCTCAAGTACAGTTAAGCTCGACAGTTGGCGCAGCTCCACTGAGCGCTCCAAAAGTACAGTTGTCAGGCGAAATTTATATCAACAACTACAGCTCAGCTCCAGCTTGCACTATATAAATACTCTTTCCATGGCACGGAATATGACTTATCTCACTTATTGTAGTTTTAACACCTTGATAAATATAGATTCGTGATCGTGCTGAATTTCAAAGTTCAAATAATAACTGTAAAATCTTGTTCACTTTATTTTTAAGCTCGAGACTTCTTCTGTATACAAATCAAAAACTATTTCAGCTAGAAATAATAATATGGTATGTATGCAATATTAAAGGTCACTTCAGCTCCTCATTTAGGTAATGTCAAGAAAACTACAATCTATAAATTAAACTTAAAACTTCTTTAAAAATTAACCTATATTATATAATAATTTATATCAATAATTTATATCAATTACTTGTATAATATTATATGTATTTTTTTATATAATTTAAATTAATTATAAAATTAAATATTTATTATTTACTTTATTAATAATATAATAATATATTTAAAAATTTTTTTCTTTATTGTTACTACTTTAATTTTAAATATAATAAGACTTTTCGCTTTTGATTTTTCATTTATATTTATATTTATATTGATTATATTGAAATATTTTTTTTCGGCTATAATAAATATTTTAATTATATTTAATAATTTCTTTTTAGGTATACTAATTTAAAAAAAAATATATTGTTTTTACTTTCATATTGGGTGAAGAAATTTAAAAACTTATCAGAGTGTTCGTCCTTCGACTGAACATGCGAACAGCTGTTTCAGCTTGCCTTTGGCAGTGTCATTTAATTGCTGGCCCCGGCTGACCAACATAAAATGCGCCAACATATTTCAAATGTCAAGCGAGGGCAAGCGGAAGTGCTGGGCGGGGTCTGAAACGGGGACTGGAAGTGGAGCTTGGCAGAGCTTAAGGCGCAAGTGAAAGTGTTCTTTTTTCGGACGGTGCACATAAATTTTTATTTAAAGAAGAAGTGAAACCCACAACAACAACAACAACAACAACAACAACGAGAAGAAACACAAACCACGCAGTTTATTAGACTGCCACTTGATGGGGCTGGGCAACGTTTGCCCGGGGGGTTGTTTAAGTCGCGCCGGCTAGTTGACCTTTTGGGCTAAAGTGCCACGTGGACGGCGTCGCTAATTGTAACTTAATGTGGCATTTTTATGAGCGCGTTAATTAAGTGAAATGTGCTCGAAAATTATGCAGCCGCTGGCCAGCGCGAGCCACACTTAAAGCCATCGACTTATAGCCCAGTTAACGAAACTAAGTAAAACTAGTCGCAGCGCAAAAAGAGTGAGAAATAAAACAAAAAAAAAAAAAAAAAATGGAGAAAACTTTTTGACCTTAACAATAATTTACACTTACGCAGCTGGCAAAGTTAGCACCCTAGCCACGCCCCTCGCCACACCAGCAGGCTGCAAGTCGTTGCGGTCGGTTAACGCGACAATAAAAAACACTTTAAAAAATGCGCCCGTGTTGATGTTGCCTTTGTTGCTGTTGTTGTTGGGCGTAGAAAAACTTTTAATAAAAAGTAGCAAAAGCAGCAGCAGCAGCAGCAGTAGCAGGAGAAGCCGGAGCATGCTCCCTGCCCATAAAGTGAAAGTGCCCGAAACTTGGGCGTGGAAATTGCAATTTCTTCTGCTGCCACTCTTCAGGGGCGGTTGGTGCGGCTTTTGGGGCGTGACGCATTGAGGCATAAATAACAGCAACATTATTCACACCAACAACAGCACCAACATCAACTGCTCTTACTTCTGCCTTGCTCTCTCCCTCTCTCTCTCTCTCTCTCTCTCTCTCTCTTCCCACAAAACACGCCCCGTTGTATGCTATGGTTTTTGTTTGGCTGCTAAGCAAACTCTAAACTGTCTCAAAACCAAACTTGAGCAACTTCCTTTGGCCAAAACAACAACAACAACAAGACCAACAACTACAACAACAACAACAACTACAACAACAACAACAACTACAACAACAAGCAGCTTAGTCAACTTGACTTTTTCGGGGTTCGCGTTGCTTGCGTTAAGTTTATTTGCTTTATTTACGCTTAGCCAAGTTTTTACTTTTCTAACCGACCCCCCAACAAACACAAAGACGTCTTTCTCTGCCTCCTCCTCCTGCTGCTCCTGCTCCTGCTCCTGCTTCTCTATTACCCCCACTCAAAGTATATATTTTAACGCTTTAGCGAATTTTCTTGCACATTCAAGTTGTTCATGTTGCGCTCTTTTATTTTATTTTTATTGGCCCAAACTTTGAACGCACTCAAAGTGTGCCTCGAATTGATCCCGTGCTAATAGACCCAAATTAGTTCCTCACATGTTGTCAATCTTAAACTTAAACTTTAAAGAAAAGAAGAATTAAAGTATTTTTTGTATTTCAAACTGCATCAATAGATTCGCACATAACTATATAGACTCAGTTATCGAGCAATAAAAAAAAACGAATTCAATATTTTATTAAATTAATTCAGTATTTATGAAATAAAAATCAGTAAAATTTATATAAAAAAATTTTACATGAGAAGATAGACTTATTAAAAACGAATGATATATCAGAATTCATATTTAAATGCTCTATAAAATATATTTATATTTAAATTGAATAAATAATACAAAAGCGCATACGAATCTGCACTATATAAAGCATGGCCTAATAATAATTAAAATAAAAAATATAATATTTTTATATTATTTTTAGCTTTAGTGCTAAAAAACACATAATAGTAGTATATAATTTCAGGTTGAATACAGTTTCAGATTTTTATATTATATTTCCAACCACAAATTTGTGCACCCTACAATTGCCAAGAGCCCCAACTGTAATTGGTTTTGCAAGCCCATAAGAAACTTTTTGATTTGATTGCTTCGAAGGGTTCGTCAGACGAAGGACTGCACGACGGCCCCGTGAAAATGTACTTAATATTACGGGCAATATTTAATCTGAAGAGTTTTTATATTTAATTTGCTGTTTTCGCTTTGAAGTTATCCACAGCCTTGTCGTTGTTTTCCTGCGGGTTGACAAGCACCCTAATGGGAGCTACCCTAGTCTGCTTTATTCCCCACATTTTTCTGCTTTGCACGGGCTTCGTGCTGGCGGCCCACTTGAAATGCATAGCGATTACTTGAAGGGTAACGGTTAATTTGTTATCTGAGCAGTCCATCATCTTATCTATCCCATCTCCGGCTGTCGAGCTGGCCATCTATCTAGCCATCACGCGATGTGATAGCAATGACTTTATCTTATTATACGCCTGATTGACCAGCAAAATTGAGCCGCCGCATGGCCATAAAAATGAAAAGTTGTATAATTTTCACACAGCACACTTTGATGTTATTCCAGCTTCTTTCAGCTTTCAGTGCCTTTTCGTGCTTCCGCTATTAACTGGAGCACAAAATATTGCCACTCCCTGGGGTCGAATGCGCAGCAATTGCTCACTATCAAAACTTTAGCATTTTGGCCCACTCATCGCTCTGCGGCTTGGCAGCTTGTTAAATTTTATTTTTATGTCTATGTCTTTGAGTCTTGCCACATCAAATTGCTTAATTAAATGAATTTATGTTTTATTGCTTCATTGCAAGCACTCAAATTTGATGCGAGGCGCCGCCGGCGACTCCCAACAACAATTTATTCAGACGTGTCACGTAGCCCTGCCCAGAGTTTCCTTCCAATACATAAAGATAAATATATATCTAGAAATATATATACAAATATCGCATTTAATACTTGGCAGCGTCTGCCTTGGGTTCTGCTCCTTCGGTGTTTCCTTAATTATTGCGTTAAACTGCGGCAGACAGTCGCATGCGCTCCGATAACACTGAGAGTGAGACACGCGTGCCTCGGCATAAGCAAAAGAAATATGTGTATAAAACACATATAGAAGCCCAGACAAAAAATGTCACAAATAACATTTAGATTGGGATTAGGTAGGGCACCGAAAAATGCCGAGAATGCTAAAGGAAAAAAATATATATACAAGAAAATACTTCAAGGCACGAGTATTATAAAAATACTCAAGTCTAGAACTTGTGGAAAAAGAAACGAAGAAAATAAATAGAAACCTAGCAGAGTATAGTTACAAATTAAATGGTAACAATATTATATAATAATTTAAACATATATTAATTTTTAATTTTTATTGGTTTCAAATCGAAACTCGTTAATTAAGTAATTAATTAACCTCTTACTAAATTAGAAAATTAAGCATCAGGAAAAGTATTTAATATATGAATTATAATTATTAAAAAATAAGCGAATATTGTTATTATATATTTTTTTAATGATTATAAATTAATATATTAAATATTTTACCTAATGACTAATCTAATTTATAAACAAGTTATCCATTGATTAACGCCCCAAGCTACTGAATTTTCTGCATATGATTCAATTTTCTATTCATCATGATGGCAATCAACTTACTAGTCAATAAATCCGTAGATACATGTACATATAATCAAAATACGCCATACGTTATATTTAAATACTATTATAAATATAAATATAAAATCAGATTTGAATTTACTTAAAAGCATATCATAAATTCATAATTCCTTTTCCAACAACAATAATATTTAACTAGTTTACTGTATACTATTATTGTCTTAGCTGTCATAAATACTTAAATAATTGAAAAGCCTTCAGCAAGGCTCTAAAATTACTTTGCAACTATTAGAACTAAGTTTTTGGTCGGAAATGTTAGCTAAGAGTGAACTCGACTCTGTTTGCCACAAATGTAACAGAGCCTAAAACTCAAGCTGAGTAAGCTGTTCCGATGAATAAGAGATTCACAGCTCGCATTAACTTGAGCCGAAACTTGTAATATCCACTTCGTCGGGGTTTACTCTCTGCTCTTCTTCGTCTTCTTCTTCTTCTTTTTCGTCTTTTTCGTCTTTGGTAAAGGTCTAAATAAGCAGCAACTGTGCTATAATTTGTAGACATTTCTCATAGAGCAGCCGTAGGGTGCAAACGAAACACAGACATATAAGCAGACATACAACCGAGTGTCGCACCCACACACACACACACACGCACACCCAGACAATCAGAGCGCATTAAGCAAAGACAGACAAAGTTTTGTGCGTCGCGTTGGCTTTGCCACACGCATGTTGTCTGCGACTTGTCTGCCACATAAAACGTAGGAGGGGCGCGGAGGGGGAGTGAAGTTCACGCCCGCACACAAAACGCACCCACCTGGCCAAGATTTATGTAGTCCAAAAGGTGCGCGCGTCTTAAAGTTGTCCGGAAAAAGCAATGAGCATAAATTTATGCGCCAGACAAGGGCAAAGGCACAAGGAAAGAGGCAAACGAAGGGGTTACAAAGGGCGTGAGTGTGCGTGTGTGTGTGTATGTGTGTGCGGTCGCATTCGTTGTGGTCAGCATAATTAGGCTGCCATTAGCAGCGACTGTAACTTGTGGCCCGGGCATAACTCAAAAGCCAACTCCAAGATATCTTGGCCAGATTTTTATATGTTGCCAGCATTTGTGTGGTCAAAAGTTTTAAGGGTCTCTGCCAATTCAATGGGAGGAGGAGCTCGCCCTCATAAATAACCCCGGCTAACATAAAGAGAGAAAAAAAGGAGAAACGAAAGGAGTTCTTCGATTCGGGTTTCATTTGTCTACCGCATGCAAATGCATTATTAATGAGGCGCTTTGAAGAAATCCTGATTTATGGACGACACTTAATTAGGATCTTTCAAAATTCAAATAGATTTCCATTCCCAATGGATTTTGCATATACTTTTATCGTGTGGCCTGTAGCCCACTTTTAAGCGCCGAGCATTTAATATAAATAAAATTACAAAAAATAAACAATCACGCACACACACACGCACACAGTCAACAGCATAAATTGTAAAAACAAGAACTGTGCAAATATACAATTTAAATCAGAATCAGGTTGCATCGCTTAAGCACCAGCTGCCACAGACGTTGTTGTTGCTGCTGTTTTTTGTGTGAATTTCTGTCATAAATATTGCAATTAAAATGTCATGATTTTTATGCCACACAATAAAACAAGACTGAAATTGTGTGCTGGATCAATAAATGGGGTAATATTGGCAGTGGAAGTCCTTCGACTAGATGAAAATCTATTTATGAATAATGTGTTTATTCGCAAAAATAAATGGTTCATTTATATTACTAGCAATGTATATATATATATATATATATCTATATATATATATATATATATATATATATATATATATAATCGAATTCTTTGGAATGAGTAAATGCATTAAATCAGTTATTATTTTAATAATTGATATTGATTAATATTATATATATATATATATATATATATATATATATATATATATATATATATATATATAATATTAATCAATATCAATTATTAAAATAATAACTGATTTAATGCATTTACTCATTCCAAAGAATTCGATTATAGATTATAGATTAATCCATTTCTTAATATCTAGGAATAATATTCAAATTTGTATACTTCAATATAATCAATATTCTAAATAGAATAATATAATTATATAAATATATATAAAAAAATAACTACTAAGGATCATGTGACCACAATTAAAAATTTCAGAAATGTTTTAGTACTTATACGTTTTACAGGGTATTTCATATTCAGTCGCATTTATTAAGCTTTATTACTTATATTATGTATACTTTTTATATGTCGTCTGAACTGTATTTAAAACGTTCTGCGAAAACTTTAAATTTATTGCCATATTTTTGTATGTGATTTTTAAAATTAAGTAAGCCATAAAACTAAAAAATAAAAAATAGAAAAATATCAGATTTAGTTATTAATTAAGACATCAAATATTTTAAGATATCTGCACATAAATCAGCCAGAGTATCACACTGAATACAAAAATATTAAATAAAAAGATAAATATATAAAAAATAAAACAAAAAAGGCCTTAAAACAAATTAACATTTTTGAGAAAATAAAAGTCATAATATTACTTCTTTTTCGATAAAATTGGTTGTCATATATATTAGTGATTCATTGGATCTAGTCATACTCATGTTGAAATTTAGCGGATTCATTAGAAATCGATTTATGAGACATGATCCTCTTAATAAAGTATAAATCCAATAGTCAGCAATTACTTGAATTTTTGCATTCTTGAAGGACTACAATTGAATAAGGCTTTAAAGACCGACATATATTTAAAACTTTAAAGGTTATTAGTTTATTTGATACATTAAAATAAATATTTTTTATTTATTTTATTTTTAATATTATCAAAATTTTGAAAGTTATGGTAAACAAAATGTTCAAAAATTCAAATACTTTTTAAATTATTAATTTATAAATTTCTTATTCATTATTTGAAATCTAATCTATACAAAAATAATGAAAAACCTGCGAGCTAAATATTATTGCAGGCACTTTGTAAATTTAAATACTCGAGAGCGTGTGAAGCTTCAGATAATGTAATCACATTACAATAATAATTGCCTCCGTTGTTGTTGTTGCTGTTGTTGTTGCGTGTGCTACAAAAACAAATTGCGCAATTTATTTGTAATTAGCGCGGCTAATTTATGTCAATTTACGTAACGGAAAAGAGACAAAAAAAAAGAGTTAAGTGTGCAAGCATTTTTTTATTTATATATGTATTGTATATGTATTTTTTTTATTTGTATTTTTATTTTTATTTATTTATTTTTTTTGCTGATCGCTTCAGCATACGTTGTTAAATTAGCAAGTAGATATAATTAATTGAATATATATATATATATATATATATATATATATATATATATATATATATATATATATGAATGTATGTGTGTATATATATAAAAATAATAATTTTAAATTGATGGCAAATTAAAATTGGTTTAAAGCGCTGAAATGCCGCATTAAAATAAGCCGCATCTTCCGCTATATGCGTAGCACGTGCGCATAAATTAAATTATATGCTGATGCGGCTGGTAACCCTGGTAGCACAGCAACAGCAACAACAACAGCAACATCAGCCTCGCCAGCCAGTGTTGGATAACTGACAGTATATCAAATTTCATTCATTAATTTCCATTTGGCAATGCCGCCACGCCTGTCGTCTGCCAGTAGACAACAACATTGCCTCCGACTATCCATCAGGGCTTTTCGGCAGGAGTCGGAGCGAGAATAGAGAATGGAGAAGGGTGGGGTGGTTGGCTGATGGGGCTGGGGTTGGATGCGCTGGCAACACCCTAGAGTCCGACGCTCCTTGGCAGCGTGTAATTCAAAACCTGTGCGCTGTTTGCTGTTGCCTGTTGTCTGTTGTCTGTTGTCTGTTTTGCGTTTTTGTATTTTGTGCTCTGTTCTGTTGCCTAATCATGTATGAATGAATAATGACACGAATTTGACAAAGCACAAAATGTGTAGACATAAAAGACAAGCAACAACAACAACAACAAACAAATTTATTCATGCACGTAAATGCGCAGCATAGAAAAGAAGTAGAACTTCAAGAAAACTGAAAAAAAAAGAGAAATAAGCTAGGAAAGGTGGGTCGAAGACATAATATCCTTGCAGTCAAAGGACGATGCATGTCATATATATGCATCATTAGTTATATTAATCCTTTCAGTGAAGAAAACAAATTCTTCCAATTACAGGAATTTTGATAAGTTGTTCCAGTTGTTGCATTTATAACTAAACTATTTCTAGCACACATTGAGTGACAAAACTGATATACCCTCACTTCGTCTGCTGGCCATATAAGAATTCTCAAAAAAAAAAAAATGTGATACAACAAATTTGTTTTGGCCGATCCTTGTGTGCGCTGTGATTTACCAAGACGACAAGTAAAAATTGCCAAGGACGGCTCAGCTTACAGAAGCGGAATCAGGAGCTGGGCAAGCAAATAGGCGAGAGAGTGCTCGGAAGGGGGCGTAATTTATAACAAGGCGTGGCTATTTGTAAACCAACGCCTAGCTAAGCATATCAAAGGCGCGACGAAAAGTTAAGCAGCGGTTGCTTTTAATTATAACACTTCGAAGCAGGACACAGTTGGCTAAGTAGCTGCCAGTGGCAAGACATCATGCCGACCCCCTCTCCCCTCCCATGTTACAACCATAAAGCCAATGGCTGGAATGGCTAACAAAGGGAGAAAAAATGAAGCAGCAAATTTACATTTATTATTAATGTACTTATGCTGCAGCGCACAAGGACGAGAGTTTCCTCCAAGTTTGTGCTATGATTTTAGCTCTGCGTCTTGGCTAACACACACACACACACACACACACACACACACATATATATACATAAATACTACAGGTATGCTACTGCGAGCATTATGAATTTGTAATGACGCTTGTTACGCACACAAAAATCCCCCGAGATGCAGACCATCTGCAGAGAGTCAACGTAATCAGCACATTGAAATAAATTCATACTTCTTATTGTCTCTGCAGGAGAAATATTTTGTTTATTTCGTGCTTGCGTGTACTGCTATTATTTATGGCTTTTGCAAGTTTAATTTAACTAAATAAAATATTTTTAATAAGAAAAACACTAATAAGTTACTAGTTAAATATTAAATTGGTTACATTTGGCGACATCTGTGCAGTAAAGGGAATTCGTTTTTGTATTTTATATATTATTTTTACTATTTATATTAAATAAATTAAATAAAATAAATAAAAAACAAGTAAGAAGGCTCTATTCGAGACGGCTCGACTACGAGATACCCTGAACCCTGCAAAAAAATTAATATTCTTCTTCTTTACGCACGTATAGCGCGCGCTCTGCTAACCGCGCAGTTGCTGCCGACGGTTGGGGGTGGGATGGGCTGTACTTTGAACGCTTATAACTCCGTTTCTAGATGGACTATCTTCATGAAACTTTCAGAATATATTAAGAGCATTCAAATTTGTCCATTTGCCAAATTACAAGTATCTAGTATTTGAAATACGTCTTTTTCAAATTGGGGGCGAAGGGGGCGTGGCATCCAAAATCTGAAAATTACAAAATCTGCGTATCCATAATATCTATCTAAATATACAATTTGAAGTCTCTAGCTAAAACGGTGTAGAAGTTATGCTCGAAAAACGTAAAAAACGTAAACGAATTTTCGATTTTGTATCGATAATTAAGGAACGGGATGAGTTATCGAAAAAACAAAATAAACTTGTACTGCGTAACTAAGATACGAGTGTTCGTGTAAAATTTCAGCTCTCTAGCTTTTGTAGTTTCCGAAATCTCGACGTTCATACGGACGGACGGACGGACGGACGGACGGACAGACGGACGGACGGACGGACGGACGGACGGACAGACGGACAGGGCTATATCAACTTATTTTTTTGAGCTGATCAAGAATATATATACTTTATGGGGTCTGCGACGTCTCCTTCTGCCTGTTACATACATTTTCACAAAAACATTATACCCTGAATTCCCATTTTCAATGG
This sequence comes from Drosophila stalkeri, assembly GCA_035047405.1. Classification (NCBI taxonomy): domain Eukaryota; kingdom Metazoa; phylum Arthropoda; class Insecta; order Diptera; family Drosophilidae; genus Drosophila; species Drosophila stalkeri. The sequence goes on from JAWNPR010000090.1 coordinate 25,805,683, forward strand.
GTTCAGGGTATAATAAATAAATAAATAAAATGAAATGTATATTAATTAATATTATTACTGCGTATCTTGCAATTTGTTTCCAATATTATGATTAAATAAGTTCTAACGGAATAAATAATCTATAACAACAAATCAAAATAACATTATATGTGGAGCATATATTAATTAGGCCAGTTGAAATTTCGCCAGAACATATTTAGAAATTATATAAAAAGAGTATAAATTAATTGATGTAAATATAGAATTAAAGTTTATAACTAATATTTATCTGCATATACCTAAAAGATTAATTTATTAATTATGCACTTATACAGTTCTCAATTATTTACTATTTATAATTGAAGAAATAAGTTCTATAAGCCAATCTAGTTGAATTGCCAAAAAAAAAAAAAAAAAAAAAAAAAAAAAAAACAATTCATTAATTAATTTATTTATTCTCACAATTAATTTCACTTTACCTTGAACCGTACATAAAACTCAAGAAAATTCCCAGAAAATAAACGAATCCAAATTCACGAAAAATAAATTGTTTTTTTTTTTTCTTGTTTCTTTTGCCCTGATAAAAATAAGTTTAGGACTTGCTCGACAAGCATTTCGCTGACTTATTTAGAAGAAAAGTATACCCTACTCATGAATGCAAGAAATATATGAATCCAAAAGTTATTTCTAGCACATTACAGCAGTTTCTTTACCCACACACATATGCATAAATTGATTGCTATTGTAGTTTTCCACCGAGTTTGATTGGGCGAACTGCAGAAAAGCGCCTTATGATTTCCTCTTTGTCTCATGTTTCGCTCGTCTTTTTTTGTGAGTGCTGAGTGCGTGTAAAAAATTGCAAACATTTAAAGTTTGTTACGAGACGAAACACAAAACTTTGCCACGAACAACAGCGCAGAGCAAAAAGGCAGAAAAGCAAAAGGTGCAATGACATGACACAGACCAGACAGAGCAGAGCAGCAGCTAGAGTGGTGCTGAATATGTGTCTTTGGGGGTGCATAAAATATAAAACACACACATACACACACACACACACACACACACACACACACACACAAAGATACAGGCCCAGGCTGTGGGTGGGAATTAGGCGCATGTTATATTTATGAAGCACACATATAAAGCTGCGGAACTGGCAAAAGCTTTTTATAATTCATTTGCAACCAAAAGCAAGAAACATTTTTGGCATTTCATTTGCGTAACTAGGTTGGATTTTGAGACGGGTCGGGTAGGAAGCTTGCATGGAACAATAAAAAACGAGGCGTGAAAAAGCCGCAGGCTCAACATTTAACACCAACTACAGGAGCACGCACATCCCAGAGGCCAAGGCCTAACAGGATAATGGTCAGGACACGCAGGCAATTAACGCAACGCCCAGGCAGCAGGCAGGGCATATGGAACAGCTGCAGTAAGATGTCGAAAGGAATTAAGGCCTACTTCAAGGTCACAGCGCGAGTAGCTTGTACTTGTACTTGTCTATACACCCAAGGCTATTTACCATTCAGTTTTATTGAAATACTCATTAGCATTGGCCGTATAACACAGATGGCCTGGTCGTTGGCTCCACAATTCACATTTAGCCAACGACATGAAACTCTGTTTCGCCCTCTCGGAATCAAAGTTTTTGTTCGAGTGGCTCGATTTGAAATGCAGTTGCGAACGGGCAACATTTCATTTCATTTCGGGCAGCACAATCAAGGCTGCAAGCAAGGAAATGCGCATCGCGCATATCCTGGCGAAAGCACTTGAGAATTGAGAAACAAAAAGCTTTGGCAATGCAATAAAAATTGAAGAAATAGAGAAAAAATTTTATTTATTTTCACAGAACTTGTGCTAAACAAAAAGTGTTGAATGCCCCATTCGGACCAAAAAGTATCCAGCACAAAAAGAAAATAACTTCAAAGCAAAAAGAAAAAAAAAATGAGATACTTGGCTGATGGAGAGTTGCACAACTAAAAGATATCCTTTATTGATTAGAAGACATAGTTTAGACAATTAAAAGAAAATCTCTATCAGCTATTATTTATTTATTTTATTTTATTTATTTTTTTGCTTACTTTTTATTACTTTTACTTACTTTTTACTTTATTATTTTATTTAATAATATAAATACTTTTTATTTTATTTAATATAATAAATTAATACAAAGAAATGAATTTGAAACAAGTTTTTAAGAAATGTTTAATTTGATTTCAATTTTAGACTCGCAATCGTCTCTTTTTTATTTCATTTATTATTATTATTATTATTATTATTATTTAATGTAATTATTTTTTATATTTATTGCAATGAAAGACGTTAGTCATTAGAGCAGGATAATTAACTTTATCAATAAATTATTTCCTTCCTTCTCTATTTTTCCTAAAATAAACTTTCTCTAAATTACTAAGATTATTTTAGCGTTTCGTCATTATCATTTCTTATATATATATTGACTTAGTGTAGTGTGAGCGTTTGAGTTCTACAATTTTATTCTATCAGCATTCATAAATATTTACTCTTATGTATATATTTTATTTCAATAGTTATCCAAATGCCTTTAAGAACTTCTGCATCATTTTAAAAAATTTTTATAATTTATGAAATCTAAAAAATGACAATTAAAAGTTCTGAAAGGTAAATTTATTTCTTTAAATGATCACAACTATGACGTATTCAAGCCGAGTATACCCCTTCAAAAAAGTCATGTTTTAGCGGGTATTGGAAAATATGTCGTTGGCATTTCAACTGGCGCAATGTGTCCGAGCTGCGTTCGGGTTTGGCGGAGGCAGAAAACTTTATTTTGGTTTCAATTTGGGATAAAAAACAAGCTGCAAGTTGGCCAAAACAGCGGCGCCAAATGAAATTTAACAACTCGCTGGGAATATAAGCGCGGGTGCAAAGGACAAGCCGGTGGGCGAGTTCGTCGTCTTGGGTGCCATGACTTGGCACAAAAGGCACAAGAAATGCATTTGCAGTTGTCGCTGCTTGTTTTTCAGCATTCATAATAAATTTGCAGAGCACACGCCCTCGCCCTGGCCCTGGCCGAGCCCAGGGCATGAAAAGTAAAACAAGAGCAGCTGCAGCTGCAGCTGTACAGAATACTTTTTCTTCCTAGTCCTGCTGCTGGGCTACGTCATTGCTCGCCAGTTGAAATGTAACGGATGCTCAAATTTATACATCTTTATATAAAAATAAATAAATATATATATATATATATATATATATATATATATATATATATATATACATTTATATCTATTTATATATATTTATAAACAGGATATGACTGGCAGGAAGCTGTCTGCCAGCTATCCCAAGTGCAGCTTCTACTAATTCAACTGGTTTTTTGCCTGAATTTCCAGCTTCGAGCAACTTAAGTTGCCTTTGGCGTTGCCTCAATGTATCCTGCTGAGCAACAAGAACAATTCCTCTAAATATTTGATGCACTGCATGAACTGCAACGCATATTTATTTACAAATATGCGCTTTTAAAGTAGACGAGAATCCTGTGAAAATACTTTGGGAGACATCTCATACAGCGTAACTATTATTACTTATTTCATTTAAAGTTTTCCTTTTACTTCTTGGCTCTTTAAACATTTTGCAGTTTGCACAGCACTTTACATGCTCTCCGTACTCATTCTATATTATAATAATGTGGAAATAACTTTACTTGACGACTTGAAAGACAGAACTGTGCATACAAAGTATCTTTCTCATGTTAATGTTCTTCAGCACACATGTCACTACTCAAGCTTTACTAGAATTTTAAATTTAATTATAATAAAAACAATTCAATTTTAAAAATGTAACTCGATTCGTAACTTTAATTACATTGATTTATATTGATTTTAACTAAGCAAAACTCTTTACTCTCTAACATAATTTCACCAATCAAGTGTTATAAATATTTCAGATAGGTGCAAGGAAAATCATTATCAAAACTGCTGGATGGAGAAAGCTCAAAGAAAATCCCCGTATAAGAATACGTGAATAATCATGGGGGTTGGGAAAATAAGTGACCAATATTTTAATTAGTTAGTTTGTTGGGGACGCAGACTGAATTAATTAATAATTTTACATTCGAGCATACATAAACTATGGCGAATCGAAAAGAAGTAATATATTCGAGAGCATTTCGGTTTATATCGTTCATTTCCTCAGGTTTGATATTGAATGTTTTTTTTATCAGATTTTATATATTAGTTTTTATTGCGATTCCCCTTGAATTTTTTATAACATCCATGCTAACTTTATTGGCGATTTTTTTAAGGCCAAATAAATTTCAAAGAAATAAAGCCAAAATAAGAGCTATATATATATACGTAGCTAGGCACAAATAAAAGATTGAGTGGGTGTAAAAATTTTTATTTATTAGCAATTCACACGAAAAGAGAGAGAGAGAGGAGAGAGAGAGAGAGAGAGATAGAAATCAAGTGGGAAAAGTTTTCGACAAAAGGCAACAAAAATTTATCGGTCGCAATGCTCGAAATTGTCAAGTCAATATTTTAAACATAAGAAGCGCATTATACGCATTATTTCGGTTAGTTACAGCCGGTAGAGAGTTCGGACTGTAAATCTGTGGACACACAACTAGCACGAGTTGCATATAAATCACGTATACGCAATGTTCTCCAATTGCTGAATACTATAAATTACAGCGTCGACACAATAAACAACACAGACAAGATGAGAGAGGAGATGGGAGATGGAAGATGTGAGATGGGAGAGCGCTCTAAAGCTGAAAATAAACCACAAATGGTTAAATGAGAGAAAAATAGAAGCGAGAAGGAGAGGTAGAGAGTGGGTGAGGAAGAACACACAGCATTGCTGGATTTAATTAGAAACGACTTTAAAGTAGTTCTAAGAATAATTTTACTTAAATAAACTTGACAGAGTTTCTAGGCAAAGTTTTCGCATATTTTACATATAGTTCAGTTGAGTTCTTGATGCTTTGTTTACCGTTTGTAATGCTCGGATTATAATCTAGCAAACAAAATCATAAATAAGCAAAAAGCTGCGTTGTTAGCTAAGTAAAAATCTAAAAAAAAAAAAAAAAAAACTCGTGCCAAGTGCAACAGCACAGAAATCAAAACATCAAAACCTAGTAGAGTCTCAACAAGATGAGCAAGAAGAGGAACAACAAGAAGAACAAGAAGAGCCACAGCAACAACAACAACAATAATTGAAAAGAAGCAGCACAAGAGTAGCTGTTGGGCAACAACTTTATCCAATTTCTGACTGAACTCAAGCGTTTTCTCTAGGGTATCTTCATTTTGCGAGGGATGATGCAACGGTTGAAGGTTTAAGATATTTTATGTATGTAATGTTATTTTATTATATGTTTGCCATAAAGTTATAAGAGGCAACGTAATTATATTTAATTATTTATATATTTAAAACAGTTTATTGTTTATCATATATTAGAATCGCTGAAATTTAATCATATTTTTGAATTATTATTTATATTTAATTTGAATTTATTTTTAAAATTCACTAATAAACCGTATATTTGGAAAGAGTTATAATTGAATTTAAAATTATATATTTATATTTAAGTAAATGTCCAATAATTTGCCTATATTCTTATTTTCGGTCATGTCCATTTACTACTAAGAATTGTTGTATTATAAAGAGTAAAATTGAAAAAATTAAATTAATATAAATTATAAATGTTACATAATTAACTTAAAGATGGTTTTATAATATTATGTATTTCAATTAGGGTTAATTTAAAGTCGAACCCATTACATTATTGAGAAAACAGATGCTTCATTTGAAAGACAAATCTTTTAAGCAAGTAGATTCTTTCTAAGCGTACGATATGAAAAATGTGTATGGAAGAATTGTTTTTCATAGAAAGTAGACTTGCAGAAGCATAAATCTATAAATATATATTAAATATATAAATAAATATTTATTATTTGTGAAGATTCTATAAAATATGATTGTATTAAATATGATAGTTCTTGAAATTGTTATACGAGCATCATGTTTTTAATTTTTTGGTCAGTCAATATCAAAATCAAAATAAATCAATATATTATCAGTAAAAAAAATCTACAGAGCTAAATGAAGTAATTGGTTAAACAAATAGAAAAATGTAAATACTTTTAAATATATTCTGATTTATCTGGACGTAACTCTTAATATATATATATATATATATATATATATATATATATATATATATATTTTATTTATTTATTTAATTATTTATTTATTCAATATTTAAATAAAATTAAAATACTATACAAAAATATGTATATGCATTCATTAAGAGTATTTCCACTTCTTTATATATTTCATTTTATTTCTTGTTCTAGTTTCTTTTTTTTTGCTTGTTCGGCGCTGAGGCGAGGCATATAGCGCCTAAGCACGTACAAATCGCATTTCTTAGGCGCTAGTCTTATCCTTTTTTATGGCTATGCGGGTGTATGCGTGTATGTGTGTGTGTATGTGTGTTTGGCTGAAAGTATGCTACGGCAAAAGGCAACGCTTGTTTGGCTGTCAGATTTACTTGTCTACTCTCTCAATGCCGTTCCCTCGCGCTTGTTCCTTGATGTTGTGCATCTTTTTCTCTCCCACTCACTCTCTTTCACTCTTTTACGCCGTGTGTGTTTGTGTGTGTGCTATAAATTGACAGCTAAATCTGCAAAAACATGATAAGACAAGCGACATGCCAATGCGGCCAAGGACTCCCTTCCCAACCCTGCCCCAATGTATTTACTATCTGTGTTTATATCTGTATCTCATCTATTTGGGCCAGGCCTCTATATCTATCTACTTAACCCAACAACAATATACACAACAGCAACACAAACAAATACAAAAACGAGAAGAGCAACAGCAACAAATACAACGAAATGTTTTGGGCTGCGAAATTGCTTTTCGATTTATTTTTATATGTCTGCCAAGTTGCGAGCATTGTGACAAATTAGTCTTAACTTTTTTTCTTCCTGCTTTGTTATTGTTTATTGTTGTTGTTGTTAGTGATGTAGTTATTATTCTCCTTTTGCCAACTTGGCAAATTTTTATAAGATTCTTATCAGGCTTCCAAGCTATAGGAGCAAACAGTTAGACTTTTAGTTAAGCGTAGCCAATAAATTGTCATGATTAAACTCTTGATTATAGGCCTAAAAAAGCTAACAAATATTGAAAATAATATTTTAATTTTTTATTGTTATTGTATGTTGTTCTTATATTTTATTGTTTTGTTATTCTCAAAATATACAACAAGTGAAATGCAAATACAATTATACGTTGTTGCTTCCGCCCACATGATTTAGATAAATTTACATCAAGATTTTAAAATACAAATTTCATTATAAAGGAAATGGAATTTGTCATTTAAAAAATGCAAATAAAACAAAATAAATATGAAAATGTTTAGACAAATTTAAGCAGACGATAATACGAAACATAATTTAATATAAAATGTGAAATAATATGTAACTTTATTTTTTATTATTTTATTATAATTCTTTGCGCACGATGAAATGTAATAAAAAAAATTAAAACCAATTTAAAAATTTAAAAAAATAATAATTTTGTAACAGGAAATTGAATAGTTCATGCAGCAGAAAAAATTAGGCGAAACCAATTTGCAGATCTAATTTCTTAAAATAGAATTGATGTTTATTATATATTAATAATCATTTAAATGCTAAATAATTAGTCTAGATAATGATCTTAAGCTTAATGTTAAAATATGTTTATTCTATAAGATTTATTTAATTGTAGTAAGCCGTTAGTTTCTTTAGAATTTTAATCACAGGTATAATTACAGAGGCATTTAATTGAAAGAGTAATTTGTTAGAAAGAATAAGGTAGAAGGAATGGTTGTTAAAAATTTTAAGTATAATTTCCAAAATTTTTTCGAATTTTTCAAAAACTGATTTCTGTTATGCTTCATGTGAATATATATAATATGAACTGTTTAAAAGTTGGCCTATAGTTGAATTTCAAAATATTTAATTAAAATAAATAAACAAATTGAACAATTTGATATATGACTAAGTAATATAATATAATAAATATTAAAAATTAGAGTAAAATATAAAAATATAAATATAAAATATTGAATAAAATAATTATGAATTAATTAATAATAAGCATTTAATTATAATTAGAGTTAAATTAAAATATTTATTATTATTATTATTTTTTTTTAATGTATGAAGTTTGTTTAAATAATAATCATCATAGGAATTGTTGAAAATCGAATTATTTTAATATTTATTTCCAAAGAAGGATTACAAATTTCTTTTCAATATAAATTGGAAACAAGTGTGTTTCCTCATTGTAAGCCTGATAACATTTTTATATTCTATATCTCGCCGATCTCTACACATAATGCAACCAATATACCCTTTTTACACACTTTTTAATGAGCCGTAAGCTAAATCGACATAGACTATTCCAGCTACAGAACCAAAGTGAACTCAATAAAAATTTAATTTCAGTGTGTTATTTCAGGTGTGTCTATGTTATATCTTCTATGACGAGGACGAAGACGTGAACGAGGATGTGGACAAGGACGAAGTAAACTTTTTAGCAAAGAGAAAATTGTGCACAATGTGGAGAAATAAAAACATAAACTCTGGGCGCTCTTACCTAGGGTCTTGGTCCATTGGGCAGTGGGTCGCCAATCGGGATAGTGCTTGGGGAAGAGTTCGCGGGTCCAATAGGTGTGCAGGACGACCTTATAGACGGCCAGGCGGTCCAAAGTGCAGCCCGTCAGTGGCGCTGGCTGAGTGGCTACGGCCGGAGCTGCACTTGCGGCAGGCGTATTCTGCGTGGGCGTGGCATTGGCATCCGTATAGTAGTAATTGCGGTAATTGCCATTCGCATTTGCATTCGAATTGCCAGCGTCGAAATTTATGAAGTTTTGATTGTCGAGATTTTGTCTTTGTTGCTGTTGCTGTTCTTGCTGTTGCTGTTGCTGTTGCTGTTGCTGATTGGCAACGGTATAGGCATAGATTGCCGGATTTGATATGAAAGAGGCGCCATAGCTGTTGCCGGACTGCGCTTCAGGTGCAGCAGCGCCGGCGACGGCGAGCGCAAGCAGCGAGCAGAGCGTCGCTGCCAGCATCTGTTCGAATTTAAATTTCGCTTTCATTTCGCCTCGATTTCGAATCTCTAGTATTTATGCTGTTTTTGTCAACTGCAGCCGCCTGGTTTATTTATAGATTTTGGATTATTTGTTGCTTTCTATATCTTTCTCTACTTTGTTGTACACTTTTACATTGGCCGCCGCTTATAAATAAATGCACGCACACACGCACCGACACAGTCATTCACACACGCACATACGGGCGCGCACATGTGTAACGCGCGCGTGCTTATTTTTGGGTTCCTTTTTCTCCCTATTGAAATTCACGTGGAAGCGGCGACGCGTTTGCCTATTGAGTTCGGCGAGAACATCGACAACCGTTTGCTTGCAAAGTTCGTTGCGTACTGAATGCTGAGCGCATGTTGCGGCAGTCGCGGCGACAGCCAAATAACACACAGCGGCAGCATAACGGCACTTATGCAGCGAGCAGTAAGCAGTGAGCAGTGAGAGACAGAAAGTGAGAGAGTGAGAGAGTGGCGGCCGGTTGGTACTTTTACGCTCTGTGTTGGGGAAATTTCTTTTTTGTTGTGTGCGAACTGAAAAACGAAAAAGCAGCCTGTTGAGCTTTGGCTACAGTAATGTGCGTATCGCTCTTATTGTTGCTGCTGCTGCTGCTTCTACTGCTGTTGACCTCAAGGCTTTGGGCACATTATTGCACATTTCCTTTTCGGCATTTGAATGGGCAGCGTTAATGAAGCGGTACTTGTCATGCAATTAACGGTAACTGCCAAAGCGCCGACTGGTATGCAATGCCAACTGTACTTAGCAGCACCATCGACACACAGAGCGAAAGAGAAGGCAACAACAACAAGAGCAACCAGCAACAACAGTTGTCAACAATGAGCACAATTTTCGATTAAAATCAATTGAAGCACTTTAATTGCTACAATTCAATTAAACAACGCGCTAATGGACAATGCACAACTAAGTAACAACAACAGCAATAGCAACAACAACATAAACAATGACATCGATTTGAAGCGTGGGCCTTCACACACATACAAGCACACACACACATACACACACACACACACACACAGTTGGGAACGAAGGGAAATTCTCGTTAGTTGTGCGTCGAAATTACTTTTCAATTCTTTGCGCATTGTTTGTGGCAGCTTAAGTGGAGCTTGTCAAGCCGAAACTTTTAGTCCAGGCGCAAACACAAAAAAAAGAAACACTTACCTGGATCTAACACCCAAAAACTAACAACACTGAACAAAATAATGTCTTTGAGCTTAGAGAAATAATGTAAAAACGAAATCTATTCATTACATTAGCTGATCTTGAGCTCGAGTAGTGATCTAAGCTAAAAAAAAAAGTCTAGTGAAAAGACATTTAATAAAAGGAAAATATTTCTAGCAATTCCTAACTTCATTTCATTGTCTTTTCTTTTGTTTGTCCTTTATTCAAGGAACAATCTGATCGCACATTTGTGCACAAAGCCTGATTGAACCTTAAAACACCTTACCGAAATTTAATTAGATTTATATAAATGATAAACGTATTTTTAATTAATTTATTTTTATTCGAAGTTTGAAACATTTTGTATTCATTTTCAATAATTTCTTAGGTAACACTTCAAAAAAATAATTGAAAATAAGTTTAAAAAAATAATAACAATATAATTAAAATAGTTTTCATATTAACTATAGATTTTATTATATCTATTCTTAACATACATATATTAAAAATAATATATGTTTATATCGATCATTAAATATATGTTTGTATCAAAAGTAAGATAAATACTTTTAAAAATATTAATTTTTATTTAAATATTTTAATAAATAATAATATATTATTATTAAATTACATATTTTAGTACTTTGACAACTCTATTTTTGCTCAGTGTATTTGCCAGCCAATCTCTATCCACGCTGCACACATAATTGCTATTGACACACACCTATACTAAAACACACTTATACACACACACACACACACACTCACTCACCTACGCTCAATACAATTATACTATCCGAAAATGGCTGTTTTGGGGTCCTCGAACAATTATGTGTTGCACTTAAACGATTTGTACGTGATGTAGATTGTGTCGTCAACTCCCACATGAATACAACAACAACAACAACAACAGCATCAACAACCACACAACCGTTCCATTACCCCCTCCCCCCTTTCAACCAACCACTCCATACACTGTAATCCTCTGCACGCTCGCGTGCCTCTCTCTATGTAAATTGTGCGTGCGTGAAATTTATTGCAGTTAATAATAATTGTCCATTTACAATTCGTATTGTCCGGACTGTCGTGGCCACGCCCCCGACGACCACAGCGCCCACAGCGCCCACTTGTGGTCAATTATAAAGGACAATTTGCTTTTCGTCTTAGACAGGTTGGCAGTGCCCACGCGAGAGTGGATAGCGGACGACGGGCGGGGCGTGGCAGTTGCCCCTTTGGGAGCTTTTATTGCGGCTTAAATGCCGTCCATTAGTTGGAAGCTTTACTGTTTTATGAGCCACAGTTAAATTTATGCTTATGATGTGCTAATGTTTCTAATGTTCATTTTGTGCTCAGCTTGCTTAATGGTCAAATAAAACCATTTATAAGTCCAAATCGCAAATTGTGATTAATTTGGAAATATGTGAGACGACCAAGAGAGAGGAAATGTAAATGGGCCTTTGTAAGTAAACAATATATGGTTAATTAATAATAAATAAACTGAAAACAAATAAAATATTACATAAATATTAAAAAACCAACTTGTTTCGAATACATTCGATCGGTAGACCTACATTTCAGCTGTTAACGTTAACGCGCGCCACCACTGTAAACTGCTGTAGCAGCCAATATACTGGGAAATTGTGCTCAGCAATTACGCTCTGCACAGACATTGCACAGGCGCACTGCGCACGCACTCTCGCCTTATGCTCTCGCTTACTCTCTGCCTCCAGCCGTCTCACCCACACCTGTAGACACACGCACGCACACAGCTACACGCGGCATTGCGTTTCATTGAACAAAACTGAAATCGGAAGCAACAAAAATGTATTCGTGCATATTACACGCAAATGTACTGTACGGATAAGTTGAGTTAAAAAATATACGTATATATATATATACGTATACGTATATATATATATATGCATACAAGCAGCGCCAATGAGCTTTGGCTCTGGCTTTAGCTCTGATTTCCGCTTTCATCTATTTGACTTGCATGCACACACACACATACACACACACACACACACAAACAGCTGCAAAATTCCTAATAAAGTTGGCATTTGCCAAACAGAGACACAGACGTGCAGACAAACAACAACAGAGCAACAGCATAACCCAAGGGCCGCCCCCTCCCCTTCCCCTTCCCCTTCCCCATCCTCACATTCCTTCATTCCCATTCCTCATGCGCGGAGCACCCACCTGTACCGTTATTGTTGTTGCTTTTATTGAATGTTGAGCAAAAAGCAGCCAGATGCAACAACAGAAGCAGCAGCGACGGCAGGACTGCAGAGTCGTAGCATACGTGTGCATTCCCCACCTGGGACACCTTGCATTTGCATAAAATAAAAACTTGTGCGGGTGCTGTTGGGTATTTTTTGTGTGCTCCTCTTCTTGCTCCTTTTATTGCAGCGCATTTTTTAGTTGATTTGCGTTGTTTTATTGCGCTTTATCCAATTTTTGCTGTTGTTGTTATTGCACGTGGCGAGGCAAATAAATAAATCCACTCAAAGTAAATGCAACCACAGCAACTGCAACAACAACAACAACAGTTGCAGAAAGCATACGTACATAGCTGTAACTGTTATTTTTTCGTGACGTCACATTACTTCTTGTTGTTTTCATAGACTTCGACTTCAGCTTCGTCCCTGTTACATTTTACAGTTATTTATGCGAGGCAGTCAAAAGCTTCACAGCAACAGCAACGGCAACATCAACAAAAACGTCTCAATTCTCTTCGTATGTGTGTGTGTATGGGTGTGCGAGCGAGAGGCATTGCTATTGCTGTTTTATGGTTGGCCATTTCTGAGCATTCGATTGCGCCGTGTCTGGCCTTTGAGTTAGCTGTAAATTTGACAGCTTTTGAAGGCTGGGATATTCGCCTCAAATTACTTATGATTAGGATATATCACTTGGCTATAATATCAATAAGGATTAAGCTCTTAATGCACTTTGCTTTATTGGTTTTGCATTCGCTTCTGCTTGTTTAATTTAAATATGTTTATTTATTAAATTAAATAAAATTGGTTTATTTAATAAAACAAAACACACAGACATATACACTCACAAATTTTATCGCAGCATATTTAATAATTCAATATTTACGTAAAAACATGTTAATTGAAATTAAAAATGGTCTGCTTTAAAAAAAATTAAAAACCTCTCAGCAAAATGAATTTGTTGAAAATAAAAGACTATATACTATATATATGTATATAAATATATATAGTTTTATCTATTAATGCATTTTGATTGATTATGTGCTGTTTTTATACCCTGAGCCCATTGAAAATGGGAAATCGGGGTATAATGGTTTTGTTAAAAGTATGTAACAGGCAGAAGGAGGCGTGGCAGACCCCATAAAGTATATATATTCTTGATCAGGGTGACGAGAAAAATTGATATAACCCTGTCCGTCCGTCCGTATGTATGAACGCGCCGATCTCAGCAACTATAAGAGCTAGAGACTTCATTATTTTTTTGTTAGTTCCGTGTATTACACACGGTATACGAGTTTGTTTCAGAAAATCGATAACTCTTTTCGTTTCCGAGTTATCGATTTTAACATTTATCGGGAATCAGTTATAAAATTATATTTCGTTCATCTTTAGAGCTACAGACTCCAAGTGCTCTGCACATATATAGATATTAATTTAATACAATTTCGGTTTTGTATGAAAAAAAAACGTAATTCAAATACTAGAGACTTGCAATTTGGCAAGTTCTGCCCAACCCACACCCAGGCCACGTCAGCAACTGCGCGGTTAGTAGAGCACGCGCTTATACGTATCATATTTTTTCAGGGCTCAGGGTATCTCGTAGTCGAGCGGTCTCGACTAGAGCTTTCTTGTTTTCAAATCATTTTTTGCTCTCGTATAACAGTAAACATTTTGGTGACGTTACCAGACTAATTAAACAGCGACATTTACTTAATTCTAGTTAGGCTGCGCTGGCCAGAAAAACCGGTGCATCAAAGCTTTTGCAAATGATGGGCATTAAGCTGTTCCATAACGATAAATTTAAGCTGAAACAAGAAGAAAAACAAGCATTAAAACTAAAGGTAAAAAGCGTTGTCAGTTGAAGAGGGAGACATATAGAGAGAGAGATAGAGAGAGAGAGAGAGAGAGGAAGAGCGAGAGTGAGGCAGAGGAGAGATGCCTGTGTGCATTTTAATGAAATGGCAACTGATTTAAAGCGCTGCCCCAAAAACCAGTCAACTGTATGCATGTGCGTGTGCCTATATGTATGTGTGTGTGTGTGTGTGTGTATGTGTGGCAACAGGTCTGAGTTGCATTTTCATAGCATACTTTTTAGCGGAACCAAAATGCGTTATGCATGAGCACTTGCAACTGCAGCCGACCAGCGCCTGACACAGTTAGGCATCAAATTATGACAGAAGGCAGAGCCAGCCCCGCCCCATCCTACCACGCCCACTGGCAGCGCCAACTATAAAGGTGCTGCAGCTACATTTAATGACTTTTGCCTCTCGTTCGGCTCGCGTGCCGTCTCGCTTGCTCTTTAATTTGCGCCGCATTCAGTTCAAAGCGACGTCGAAATTTATGCAATTAATGTGCCGCAATGCATTTCCCATGCACTTTGACACTTGCAACATTTTCCCTCACTTTTCTCTCTATTTTCCTTTTTGCGTCCTTTCGACTCCTGCCAAATAAAAGTGGCCAAATTAGCTTTGGCTCAAAGTGGAAGCCAAGCGGCAGTGGCAACGGCTCTCGGCCAAAAGCTGACAGTGACAGCATTTTGGTTGGATTCGGGTCTACGTGAACCCCGTTTTAATTAAGCGTGCCAAATGCCCCATCCAAAAAGTTTGTAAGCCGCCCCCTCCCCTTCCCTATCTACCCGTCATAGCCCACATTTATCCTGAAGTGCTGCACTTATAGGATGATGTTATATCCCTTTCTCTATCTACCTCTCACTCTATCTCTCACTCTATCTCTCACTATATCTAGATAGACATCTCCCTCTCTCAACCTCTCTCTCGCCCTCAAAACGCATTTGTGGCTTTGTTTATTACTCCCACAACCCGATGTTGTTGTTGTCGTTTTTGCTGTTTGGGCCACAACGAACATGGCCAACAAGTTTTGTCATGTGCGGTTAGCCAGAAATGTCATTGTTGGCAGTGCATTATAATATAGAATACCTGCGTGCTATCTACATAATTAAAGCAAATATGCATACATTCATATATATGGTTATGGATATGTAAGTCGTGCTATTTGGTTGGAGAGTTCCGATTTGAAATAATAATGAAATGATAATGAATTACATATAATACTATTTAATAATTGATTATAAAAACTTGTATAATAAGAAATTCTGCGAGATATTTTTGCATCACAAATCACACATTATGATGAGATCACAAAGAGAATGAGAAAGCAAAAATGGGAGTTAGAAGAAAGAGAGAGATAGATAGAGCGATAGGGTGGAAAATAGAGCAATAGTGAGAAAGGGAGTTGGAGGTGAACAGAGAGGAGGGTGAGCAAGAAAATGAAAAATTAGAGACAGGAAGCAAAAGTCTAGATAAAGAAAAAAAAACATATCGATAAAACATCATCAAAGCGGACCAATCAGATTGAGAGCGTGAATGATTGATGGAGAGAGTGAATGGGACAGAAAAAAAAATAGAGATAGTCAAATGCTGAGAAAGAGTGGTCCAAAGAGAGAAAGGGAGAGAAAGAGTGAGAGAGAGAGATTGATAAATACATAGATAGTGATAGAGATTTAAGAAATTAGCGAAAAAGAGTACGTAGAATATAAATTTAAATCGAATTTCAGCTGAGCCCATTAATTTTCTGACTCATGATATAAACGACTATATGTAATAAAAGTTAAATCTCTGCGCATACATTTCAAAAGATATTTTACAAATTATCAGCTTACGTGCAGAGGCCAGGACAGCCGAGCGAACAATGAGATAGAAATCGATTGATAAATTATTATGATATAATATATGAATATGAGCCTTTTGCTCAATGAAGGTTCTTAGCATGAGACAAATATGAACTGAAAGAAATATTAATTGAAATACCTTTATAAAAAAAAAAGAAAAAAAAAAACAGACAAACAAAATGTATATATATTTATATATAACGCATATTCATTTTTATTTCCAAATTGTAAATTTTTGCTATATTTTCATATTCTTCTCTTCATTCGAAAACTCCCATCAGTGCAGCGAGTACCTTTGGGGGCTTTTGGCGCCACGACTCGAATGGCTTCGGGCAGATATTGTCGCGTCATAATTAATTAAATTAAAATGATGACACAGCAAATCGCATTTGTCGATTGTTCAAATTTTGTCCGACGCGCAATTATCGAGCATAATAGAAAATGTGTTTTCCCATTTCCTCGGTTGTCGCCCTGTAACAGCATTTTCCGCCAGCTCTCGAATCTAATTGAAATTATGCAATTTGCGGTCAACCAATTGAGCAGCCAATGGACAATGCTACAACAACGGCAACTGGAAATCCTTTATGCGTGCATAAATAATTTTTAATTGATTTCCGATGATTTTGACAGCAGTTAATGAAATCAAAGAGAGAAAGGGAGAAACAAAGAATGAGAAAGCATGCAAAATAAATATGCAAAAATATACATATATATATGTTTTATTATTTTAAATCAAATTATTATAAAATACTTTCACAATGGTCGTCTGTTACGTCATTAGCCGGAGCAGAGCAACATATAAATGAATTCCAAATTTATTTGGGAAAAGCATAAAAGTGAAATACACATAATCGTACGAATATATGCACATATATCTGCATATATATATATGTAGATGTATGTATATATTTATCATTATTTGCTTGGAAGCAAACAGAATGATACGAAACGAAACGGAACGGAACGGAACACACACAACACCGCACGACCCATAAAGATCCACAAAGAATAACATTTCTGACAGCCAACAACACAAACAGCATAAAACAACAAGCGAGGCGAGCGAGACAGAATACTAGACCACAGATATACCCTGGAAAATGAATGTCAACTTGAAAGAAATGCATCAAATATTGAAAGATAAAAAAGAGAAAAACATAAGAATATGAATATTAAAAAGTATATACGAAATATTATTTAATATAATAATAATTTATTAATATTATTGCATTGAGTAATTTTTTACGCTATATTTAATATCAAATTTCTAAAAGATGTTTTTTTTTTCTCATTAAATCATATTTTTAACAAAATATATTTATTTGTATTTTTAAAGGAGAAGCACATATTCTGCAGATAAACAATTGATAAACTCTGTAATTAATACACTAATTATTAAAAATACTTTCTATTATTAATTAATTTCTTTTATTATATTAAACTGTGTGTTTACTTATATATAGATGTCATATCTATATACCAAGTTTATCACTTTCCTTTTCAACTCACATCGCATATTGTCGCATATTTACTCTCTCAGCACAACATACCCCTTGCATCAACGTCATCTCCACAGAGTATAGGAACCGCAGCATATTTAGAAAGTTTATGGCCATAGACACACACACACACACACACACATACACACATACACACATGCACATACAAACACCCAGGAATATATGTTTTTGTGTATGAATATTTACTTAAAACTTTAAATAACATTAATTATGCGCTAAGCCTTTCAAAACTGACAAATTTTGACGTTGCACTGGATTAAGTCACATTTAACGAGACAATCGACAAGTAGCAAACGGATTTTTAATGAACTCTGGCCACACACATAACATATAAATATGTACATATATATATATATATATTTATGTGTGCTAGCAGACATTGTGAAAATGTGGGACACACATGCCAGAAATATATTGGACTCATCGTAAATTAATCGAAATATTTAGATTAGTTGATGAAGGCTGCAATAATAATTAATAAATAACCAAGGGCTCCTCACACATATATATATATATTTTTCCAGTTATATATGTATGTGTTTATATATGCATTGAGAATACTGTTTACTTTACAAATTTAATTTAATTTGGGGCTGTATTTTTTTAATTTTATATCTATGCAATAATTAAATAATTAAAAAAATATATATATAACAAAATATATATAGGCGAATTTTTGTTACTAATCGGAATTATTCGCTTTTTTTTACTTTGCAAATCAAACACAAATCACGAAAAGCAATTCATATAGGAGAAAAGCCAATATTGTCTGAGGTAGGACACTCACAGCTCTATTTTAAAATCTTATGCGAATGCAAAAAAAAAAAACTACAAAAAGTCATATTTAAAACAAAATTAAATTTATAGCTATAGTTTTTTTTTTTCTTTTAAGATTGCAGTAATAATAATAAAAATCTATTAAGGAGTCTTTTAAAGTAGTTGAATATTATTTGAATATTGTAACAATAAAATCTTAATTAATGAACAAATATACTTCTCTTAATATTGATTTCAAATTTGTCTTCATTTACTATTATTTTTACGAACTTACCTCTAGTCGTGACCAAACAATCAATTCCTACTTATCTACTTGTCACATTTATATTCCTGTGCCAATGTCTTAATTATTTTTCCTACTCTCCTCTTTCTTCTACTTTCCTATTACCAGTCAGTCGTGTGACGCCAATATTTTTATCGATTACTAATTCCAGTAACTTTGACTACTTGATTTCCCTTTATCTATTCGAAAACATCTATTTATATCTATAATTTTCCCTTTTCCATTACGCTTGTCCATCCACTCTGGTTTACTTCCAATTAATTTTCCTATTCCATTCAATTACTGCCCCAATTCCTAATTGTATTCCAAGTTTTGTTTCTTTTCTCATTTCTACTCAAATTCCCATTCATTTTCCTTCTTCTCTTCTTTCTTTTCTCACTTGCCCACATTCCTTTACCAACACGACTTTAATACTAATTGAATTTGCCAACTAAATTTAAACCTCAATCGCATGACAAGCCACAATTTCATCAACGTGCATAAATAGTGCTTGCTTATGAGTTCAGTTCGTGTTCATCGGGCTCATTGCTCATCTGTCGCTCACTAATGGACCTTCACAGCTTCAGGCGCGCCTTGACATTGCCGGGTCGGCACTTTTCGTGTAAGTAAACACACTTCATACGCTGTGCTCAGCCTCATTAAGTCAGTCAAAAGTAGGAGCACTCATCACATGACACGAAACAAAACTAAACTACAACTGCCCCTAACAACACCCGCCCCACCCCCTCAGCCAGCCCAGCCCAGCCCGGCCAGCCAGCCAGCCAGCTCTTTGTATTGGTCTGCCAAATGTGTTTTTTCCTTCTCTTTTGCCAGCGGCGCATAAAACTTATGAAAAGTTTTTACTATGCCTTGCCAGGGTCTAGCGATGGGCTCGTGACACATCCAATATACTCGAAATTCTTTCTTTATTTACAATTATTAACATAAATGTAGCTTGATAATGAACTGGAATATATAGACTAGACAACATTGATTTCAGCTGAGCTCTTGATTTTGTATATGACACTTCTACCTCAGTAGCTTCAGTAAATGTTTTTTACACTGTTCAAGTATATTAGAAGCATGTCCTTCATAGCAATATAAAGATATTTGGTTGACGTTCGAATATCTCATTTATTTATTATTTGGATATGGA
This sequence comes from Drosophila stalkeri, assembly GCA_035047405.1. Taxonomy (NCBI): domain Eukaryota; kingdom Metazoa; phylum Arthropoda; class Insecta; order Diptera; family Drosophilidae; genus Drosophila; species Drosophila stalkeri. The sequence goes on from JAWNPR010000090.1 coordinate 25,825,581, forward strand.
TATGGATATATTCAAATATCACATTTGTTAGCATATTGAATCTGTTTTTTTTTTAGTTTAAATGAGTTTGCAAATATTATTTTTTAGATTATTTATATATATATATATATAATAATCTATAACATCATGATCGATAAATATATGCATTGACATATTCTTGCTTATTGGAAAAGAAATTTTTCTTTACATTAATATAATTATATATATTTTGATCGTGTCACGTCTTACTTCTTATCACATCACGCACCCATACCAAGTGCAGATACAAAATATATTTCGCATATTAGGCGTGCGTATTGTGCGTATACAAAACACAAAAACTAGCGTATCTAATGAGCAATTCAAAAGTTTGCATTTTCATGTTGCTTTCGTCCCTTGTTTGAGTTTTCAGTTTTCCGCGCACTTTCCACACTTCGTGTTGTTGTCGTCGTCTTGAGTAGACCCTCGTTCGTCTGCCAGACGCCCAAGTGACAGCTTGAGAGCTAAATTTTCCAACGCTGCGCTACTTGGGATCATCTCGGTCAGAGCTAATAGGCCGCCGCGAGTTAGATGCGAAAATAGTTTTCCATCCGTGCCCCCTCAGCGCCTCCTTGGCGCACCCTCTTGGTGGCGTCTTGAGTGCCTGAGTGAGTGATTCACGTCAACCAAGGCATGATTCTATGAAGCTAAATGAGTTGTCGTTTTTATTTCTCTGAGTGGGTGTCTGCCAGGAGGCAGAGGGCCCAACTGGGCTGCTCTTGCGCGCTCTTGGTAATGCTGAAATGTGCTCGTGGCACAGTAAACAGTAAAAACTCGACAAGTTGAATGAAAAGCTTAAGCAATTAAAGAGCTGCACGCAATGCTCAGCTGAAATTTAAGTTTAAGGGTTGTAAATTTCACATTTAATACCAAAGTTGAAGAACAAATAAACGTGATATGTAAAGTCTTCGAGAACTTGCGGCATAAAACTAAAAATATTCCGAATGACAGACAAATTATATATATTTAAAGAAGTCTAATGTTACGAGAGAATATATCAAACAATTAAAATACAATTCACTGAAAAAATGAAGGAAATGCAATTATTTGATAAATAAAACAATGTTATAAATTAAATCATTATAATCCAATAATTTAAGTATTTTACAAGTACACTCCGCCATAAAATAAAAATAATTAACTGATATTTTATAAGGAATAAATAGATGTCCTTGGGCAAAAACCTTAAGAAGTAGGCGAGGCATTAGAATAAGATATTATAAGATTTATCTAAGGAAAAATCCAGCAAAGTCTTTCCATACAGTCCAAAACATAAATGGATATATTGCACATGTAAAATATGCATATATATATAATCTAAATAGTATTTGCGGCTTCTTTAGAGTTTTTTACTGTGTTCACTATTTTGCTATAATTTCATTTGGAAAATTCGTTGAATGAGTTTAAATTTTGCCAAATATTTGCAAGTTGCTTTTTCCATCTTCTCCCACTTGAACAGTCGAAAATATTTGCGCTTAATCTGTAGCTGCAGCTACTTATTTACTTATTAAATATTTGTAATTTTTCCAACAGCTAAATTTATTTTCCGAAAGCGAAGAAGTAGCAGAAGGAGAAGAAGAAAAAGACGATGCAATCGAGCAGAACAACTTTAATGACACAATTTTTCGATGAAATATGCAATAAAGAATCTGAGCAAAGCGCTTGGTTAGAAATTAATTGGCATACCCTGCAATAAACAAGTAATAATAGAAGTGTGTGCTTCAGTAAGGTAAATCTTATTTGTAAAAGATAACTAATGGAAACATAACTGCGAGCTTTTGATATGGATAATAATCAAAGAAAGCATATATTACAGGGTATCTACTTGTAGGTTAAAAGCACATAAATCCTCTTAAAATAAAATACTATACGGCTTGGCTTAGGTATGTTTATCTGAGCTCCCCATTAATGATTATATTCACAAGATGTTTCTTAAGCAAGAGAAAACAATTCTCTCTTTTTTCATAAATAATTTATTATTCAAGCAGCTTATCATTTATTTATTTATTCGTATAGTATGAATTCTTAATTCATTAGGTATTTTCCACGCTTAAACCTTGGGTATTTCTAAAGTTTTTTTATGAGCCTTGCTGCTTACTAGATCACTAATATAAGTATCCCAATTTTGACAATTAGATATACAAAGTATTTTGATAGGCGACCTTTTTATAGATATATTGTAATTACTATTATTTATAAGTCATCCAAAAAGTAATTTAAGTTTATTTGAGCTGATCAATTACTGAGTATGTTGATAGTTGACTACATAAAGACCCCATAAAGTATATATATTCTTGATCAGCACAAAAAATAAGTTGATGTAGCCTGTCTGTCTGTCTGTCCGTCCGTCCGTCCGTCTGCCCGTCCGTCCGTCCGTGCGTATGAACGTAGAGATTTCGGAAACTACAAAAGCTAGTTACGCAGTACGGGTTTATTTTGTTTTTTTCGATAACTAATCACATTTCTTAATTATCGATCAAAAATCGAAAATTAGCTAGACACTTCAACTTAGCTAGACACTTCAACTTTATATATTTAGATAGATATTATGAATATGCAGATTTTGTAATTTTCAGATTTTGAATGCCACTCCCCCTTCGCCCCAAATTTGTAAAAAACGTATTTCAACTACTAGAGAATGCAATTAATATATTCTGATAGTTTCATTAAGATAGTCCATCTAGAAATGGAGTTATAAGCGATCAAAGTTTAGTTCAACCCACCCCCAAGCCAGGGCAGCAACTGCGCGGTTAGCAGAGCGCTCGCTTATACGTGCGTAAAGAAGAAGAAATTTAATTTTTTTGCAGAGCTCAGGGTATCTCGTAGTCCAGCCGTCTCGACTAGAGGCTTCTTACTTGTTATACCCTGAGCCCATTGAAAATGGGAAATCAGGGTATAATGGTTTTGTGAAAATGCATGTAACAGGTAGAAGGAGACGTCGCAGACCCCATAAAGTATGTATATTCTTGATCAGCACAAACAAATAAGTTGATATAGCCCTGTCCGTCTGTCCGTCTGTCCGTCCGTCCGTCCGTCCGTCCGTCCGTCCGTATGTATGAACTGTAAATGCTAGAGACTTCATTCTGTTTTGTTAGGTCCGTGTATTGCACGCGGTATTCGAGTTTGTTTCAGAAAATCGATAACTTTTTCCGTTTCAGAGTTATCGATTTTAACATTTATCGAGAATCAGTTATAAAATTATATATATATATATATATATAGATATTAGTTTAATACAATTTTGAATACCGGCCCCAAATTCGCCCTCATCCCCCAAATATAGAAAAAAAAAACATAATACAAATACTAGAGACTTGCAATTTGGCAAATAGACACATTTAAGTGCTATTATTATATTCTGAAAGTTTCATAAAGATCGTTCGTCTTTGGACTTATAAGCGTTCAAAGTTCAGCCCAAACCACGGCAGCAACTGCGCAGTTAGCAGAGCTCGCACTTAAAGAAGAAAATATCATATTTTTTACAGGGCTCAGGGGATCTCGTAGTCGAGCAGTCTCGACTAGCGCTTTCCTCCAGTTTTTTTTTTTTTTTTTGTTTTTCTTTATTGTAATATCCTTTTTTTCTCAGCTACCTTTGCATTTGTTCATCCTCATACTAAATATAGATGAATGCAATGGGTATCTTCTGACCAGTCATTTCATTCTATGCATTCTTCATGCTGTATTTTTATGTATATTATTTTTAGAGCTCAACGCGGATTGCAAGAGTTTGGTTTGACGGCAACGCAAGGCCTCTTTGCCTTGCAATGGATTATAGCTAATTTCTTGGAATTATGTGGGCCGGCTAAATGGAGCGAAATACTCCGAGAGCGACGCGTCGGTGCTGCAACGTGGGGCAGCTACCTTTGGCGCCTATTTCGTGAGGCAGTTGCCTTCGCCTGTCTGCGGCAATTCCTTTCTTTTAGCATTTTAATTGCCCTGACAGGCTAATTGCCCGCCCGACTGGCCGTGCAGCCGATGTAAAGCCCTTTCCAGCTAGCTGTACCGATATGCCCAGTCCCAGTCCAACAAAAAAAGTGTCTCTCGGGTCGGGAATGGCTAATAATAAAACGCTCGCAACTGCTAGTGACAAGTGGGGCAGCAATCCGAGTTGCCGAGTTGCCGAGTTGCCACAGTTTCAGTTTGCACAATGGCGGCTGTCATTTCGTTTATTGTTGTTGACTTTGTGCAGCCACTGAAAACCGAAAACCCCAAGAAAAAACAAAAACAACAAATAAAACAACGCAAATATGATATTTTAAGCGTCTCGTGTGCGCTCCGAGTCACGTTTGGGACATCAGGCACAGGCGGTGCCACATTCTGTGCCCAACCAGCTCCACCAAAGTTCGTGGCACGCAGCAAATGATTTGGCCAAAAACTATTTATTGAAAATTATCGTGTAATGTGCAGTCAGCTAGCTTACGCTTCCCTCTCCCTCTCCCTCTCTCTTCTCTTTGCCCCTTCTCGCATTCTCGCCCTCTGTGAATCGCTTTTGATATGGGTTCTCGCTTATCGCCTAAGCCAGTCTCAGTTCCTGCGAAAACAGTTGCGGCAAATGTCAGCTGAATTCATAAAAGGAAAATGCTTTCAATTGGCTATTGCAGCTATTGAAAAGTGCGTGAAAATTGTTCTGCTTTCAGCTCCTCTAGCTTCCCCTCTCACTCTCTCTCTCTCTATCACTGCAACCCACTATCGATTGTTGGCCAGGTTCAAACAGTTTTGTATATCTGTGTCACATGTTTTGGTCATTCGAAATGAAATTGCCAAATTGAAAATGCATTTCAGACTTTAATATTCCTGCTGTGTTCATTTCATAATATGAATTCGGTTAAACTTTAAATTTACTCTGGGAGACAAAGGTTCAATGCATTCAATACCTCATCAAATCTTAAATATAAGAGCAAAATTAGTCTTATATAAATATATGGAAGACAGTTGATAACACCTTTAATAGTAAACTAGCTAAAGAACAACACATTATAAATTAACTCATTAAAAAATCAATTCGATTTTAATCGAGTTTTATAAAAATTTATATGAATGTCTGCAATTATTGTACAATTTTTTTTTTTTTTTTAGTTTTTATTATATTGGAATTCGATGAGTAAAAAAAAATATTTTTCGATTGGCGAATGCATAAAATAGAGGAATGGATCTAATAGAGAAATACACAGAATCAAAATCAGTTGAATATAATACATTCTTTGAAATGGAAAGAAATAAAGAATTTTTTATTTTTAATATTCCATATTAAAATTAAAAGCTTATTTAGCTTGAACAGAATATCTGTGTTCACAAATTATTTTACATAATTAAATAATACTTTTCTAGCATGAACTTGCTCTTTACGGCTCTACCATCTTACAATGTATTTTCACCTCTCGGAAAAATTAGATGAAGGAACTACAAAGATTTATGCTGAAATGATTTGCGCTTCAAACTGATGATGTTTTTAACTAATTATTTTATAATTAATTAGCTTTATTACTTGCATTGTAAAAGTAGAATCTGTAGGCTGAAACGGGAAACACTCAACATAAACACTCAATATATAAAAACTTAATATATACTAAAAACTTATTACGTCACAAAAAAATTGGCTATTCAATTAATATTTTCACTTTATCACATTTTCATATCCTGAACCCATTGAAAATGAGAAATCACAGTTATTAAATACACTAAAAATATACAGTTTGGTTTGGCTTATATGTACATATGTATGTAATGATCACAAACTGAAAGTTTGATTACGAAAGTGCATTTACAAGAAGATTTATTCATCAAATAATTTCTCATATATAGAGCATGTCATATGTAGAGCAAGCGAGACAGCAATACGCCTGCATATGCGTATATCAGTCTTGACTAGAGCTTTCTTACTTGTTCTTACTCCTGTTGCTAAAGTAATTTATTTCTATTCTCATGCTGCCACATTAATTGAACATACGACATAATCTATATATCTATACTTGATTGTTTTTGGACGTTGGGAATGTTCGTTCAAGTTGGAACACGTTTTGTGCAAATCATAAAGCAAATGGCACTTGTTATATGCCCTTTGTCGTTTCAGATTGAGTTAAATCTATTTACAATTTAAAGACCAAGACCGGCCTAGACATTAACTTAATTGTTTATTTTCAGTTTTAGAAATGCTTTCTCAACATCTAATTATAGCCAAGGATCGGAAATTATGCCTCTAGGAATGAAACGCCCACATATCTAAATTAAATCGGCCGACTAAGGTTTTCACATGAATTGTAATCCTTCTTCACAACGACCTGGAACTGCCCACAAATTAAGTTCTCGATGTCAACGTGCAATTGCTCAGTGCGTGCCGCATGCCGGACGTCTCATGACTCAGCGTGGCATGCGGCATGCGGCATGGGGCATGAGGCATGTGGCATTAAGTGGAATTGTTTGTTTTAATTGCTTCCTTTTGGCTTGCATGTTGTTGACAAATGTGTATTTAATTTATGCAGCTGGCTTTGCTTTGACTAAGAATGCCTCAGTGTTGGCAAACGTTGAAAGTGACACGGCCATGGCCACGCCCACAACGCACCCTCACCCACTCTACTCCAGCCCGCCGTCAGGGCGAAGCCGAGTCGCCTTGAAACTCAATATTTTGACAGCTTGTGAAATTTGAAGCTAAAAATTTTTGCTTTATTACAAATTTTTTCGTTGGCACCGAAACTTTGTTGCTCGATCGGAGTGAGACGCGGCTGGGCGGCTGGGTGGCTGGGCGACTGCAAGGAGAGGGGCGGGGCTGGGCTGTCACACACACAGTGGGTCAAGTTGTCAACACAACAGTTGCCACGTCCCTGTTAAGCCACCCAGCGGCAACCACCCAGCCGGCAACTTGTCGCCACTTTATTAACTGTCAATCTGCGCTTGTTTTTAACTTCCACTTTCTTGGGGCTCGTTCATTGCTCTTTTCAAAGCTTCTCCATGGAGCATATGCGGCATGGGGTGGCCTCTGACACGGAAAGAAAAGAGAAACTGTGGGCAGTGTGGTAGATCAAAGCATTGAGCAGAATAGTAAAACATGATTATAAAAACATTTCATTTTTATTTGACTCTATTTTAAAATAAAAATGATTAAAGAACTTCCGTGTATCGATAAATAACATAAATAGTAGACTTACATTTTTTCTTAGTTGTACTTTTAAAGTCAATCTATATTTATGGGGTTTTTAATATAAGTTTTTCCCCTCGTGTTTTATTCAATATACATATATGACTGAAATTTAAGTAAAACTGTAAAATGTAAAATACAATATTTTTGTATAAATAAATTGTAATAAAACCAATGTATCACATATAATAGAAATAATAAATAAATAAATATAGATATATATGAATATATTAAATATATGAAATTGATTTATAAATTATATATTCTGTATATACATACACAATAGCATCTAAATACAACAGCAAATAAATATAAATTATTTGATCATATTTAAACAAATAGAACAGAAAATTATAAAAATTTAGAGTATTCATTCTGTAATATATTCATATATTCAATATTAGACTATAAGCTCTTAGAAATTAGAATTTCCATGGTGCACGCCTTCAAGAACTTGACAGCTAGTTAAATTAGCAAAAGCAATAATAAGTCAAATATTTAACATCTTGATAAGCACTTCATTCACGGGGTAGAGTATTCAAAGTGCGACTTGCTACTACTGTAGGGTATCTCTCGAGGCTTGCTTTAGTATTTTGGCAGCTACTTAAATTGTTTTGCCTGGCGCTGTTTAATTTTATATGATAAGGCACGCACCTCGCACCTGTCTCCTCCGGCTATATGCTGGAGCTCGAAGCTGTCTCCTGTTGCGCCTCACAAAACACGTAATTTAATATAAAATGTCGTGTTTTTGAAAAGAAAAACAGAAGCAGAAGCTGAAGCTGAGCCCGAGAACATGCTCAATATTTTGGGCATATGGCATATGGGCCCAACGCAAATACCCTGTGTTCGATTTTGATTGTTCTTGTTGATGTGGCGCCATGCGGGCGTGGCATTGAAGGCGTCCCATTCGCGCGTGGCATTGATGCCATTAACCCAGATGCCGCAAGAGCTGGCTGCTGCAACATCAAAGCGACAATTCAGATGATGCTCGAAATACGCTGAGTGCGAACACGGCTGCGAGTGCGGCGCACAGTGAGGAATCCCCAGTGCCCAAACGTGGAGCCCAAGCGAGGACGGGGACGTCTGCAGCACGGCAATGGCCCTGCGCAAACAATGGACGTGCATATTGAAGTACATGACACAATTGCGGACAGCAGAATAAAAGCTAACAATATATAGAAAAAAACTAAATAAATACAAATATATATAAACACACATGCACACTCACACACACACTCACACACACACATACATATGTATATAGTCGAAACAATGCAATGCACTGGCAAATGAAAAAGTGTGCAACTTGCGCTTCATATACGATATATGCGATATATATTTTTGTGTTGCACACAAACAAATTGCATACAAATACATTTTATCTGTTGTCATTTTTGTTTTGTTTTTCTGTGAACTGTTTTGTCAGCATTTCATGGAACAGCCTTGACATGCCACGCAGAGCGCTTGCAACTGCTGCAGTTGCTCCTGCTCCTGCTCCTGCTCCGGCTCCTTCTCCTGCTGCTGCTGCTGCTGCTGCAGCTTGTTGCCACATACTCATAGCCCACTCGAACAGCGCATAACAGACAGCTCAGTTGGCAATCCTGTCAAAAAGAAATACTTGATTTATTTTCGACGTCTTGCAAGCGAAATGGTCTTAAAGTAAACGAAGATCGACAAGTTGAAAATGTTCAAGATAAAATTGAGAAACCTTAAGAAATGGAATTATGATGGGATATCTGAAAATGAAAAAAAAGGATTTCGATTCTTGTGTGAATTCATGAATATATTAACTTCCATCTATTATATTCTGACTCAGATTAGGCATTCATTCCAGCACATTCTCAATTTGTGTCGCAGACTGCCATCAGATATTATCAGCGCATTACCCAATATTGATACTTCACCAAGGATCTCACTCAAGTCTCCTTTTAACTTGGCGAACCATCTCAGGCGACTCTGAAGTCTTTTTATATTTTGCCTATCAACTTAATCTAATGTAATCATACTATTTTTATTAAAATATATATAATTAACAAAATACTCAACCCGTAAATATATATGTATATAGATAAGGAGTAAATTAATATACTATAACAAATAAAATATATTTGAAAAATTTCGTCACTCTGTAATGAAACTAAGATATCTTACTAGATTGACAGATTTTTAGACTGACTAAAATGAGAAGGATATATTTTTGTGGAAATAAATTAAAAACCAAACGAATCGAATGCCACTAAATTTGTTAGCAATAATATATCTTTGAAAATAAATATATCTGGTAAATTTATACAATTTTCCTTATATTTAATTTCAAATTAATTCAAGTTAAGTTTAATACAAATATTTGTCAAGATTTATTGTATTATTGCTAATCGAATCCAGTCGTAGATTAGACTATAACATAAACTGATTTAGCAATAAAAACGTTAATAAAATGATAATATCACTTAATTTATATTTTTTTACTCGAAAAGTTTTGCTTATTATCCAATCATTAACTGCGCTAGTTTGACGTACTTGGAAGTTTTTAAAACTGTTTTACATATCAAGAGTTGGGAATAATTTGATTTTAGTGCTCACGATTTTCTCTATCGTCTGCCACTTGAGTAACAAGTTGTGTCCGCTTTTGGTAAGGATTTTGGCAAACAAACCGATGTCATTATGGGCTGCTTCAATTGCCACAGATTATACTAAGCATAAGCTGGCAGCCTGCCCACAAGAGCTTCACATCGAAACGAAGAAGAAGATGAAGAGCAAAATCTCTTGACCACGATTACAATGGGCCAATTGTACGGGCACATGTTGCCACTTAGAGAGCCGCCAGGCAGGCATTCAGCATTCAGTCAGTGGCCCATGCTTGGCACATTTGGCGCTTTGAGGCTGTCGACGCATAATTGGCGCAATTCAAGGGCCGAGCTGTGAAAAATGAGGCCAGGTTAAGGCTGTGTGTATGTGTGTGTGTGTGTATAAATATATAAATGTGTCAGAGGGCAAACGATTAAACAAACGAGGCACTCAATAAATAACAAATTTGATTTTGATGTGCGCATTTGTTGTGGCTGGATGTGGCTCGATGGTTGGCCCTCGTTGTTGGGCGTACCTTCGCCTGCCCACATAATTCGGGGCCAATTAAAAATCTAATAAGCAGCAGAACTTATGACAAGGACACAAGTTGCAATTGCCAAATGTTTGGCTTAATTAGCCCGGCGAGGACCAGGACCAAAGCCAGATGAACCAAAGCGTAACCAAATGCCAACGTTTGTAATTTAAAACTGTCAGCGACAGGCAAGGACTAGAGTTCTGTCCCTCGCCTACAGCACCGTCCCCTCCTTCTTCTTCTCTCACTCTCTCTCTCTGTCTCTCTCGCTCTTTCTCTATTCATCCCATTCGCTCACTCTTTCAGCGTGTGCGGCACATGTCCAGGCCCAGCTGAGTACTATAATTTATTAGCAACAGTCACCGCATAGACTAGCTCAGCGCCACGCCCACTGCCAGTGGCACATCCGCCCACCCACGCAACACGCAGCACGCACCACCCACCACCCATCACCCTTCTCTCCGCTATGATAAATGGCATTTATATTGGGTTACAGAGCGTTTTGTGCTAACCAACGGCACACTTCTTCTGCCAGGCATAATTATCAGCGTATAGCATTTCGCTTGCCAACTCATTGTCGTCATCATCATCATCACCATCATCATCAGCATTGCCATCACTATGATTATGATCATAATTATCATCAGCAGTCACTGTAAGCTGACATTTGTAATTATTTGCCGTTATATGACATTACTTATGCACACTTAGTGCTAATTCCGTTAAATGTCTCCCCAAAAAAAGAGTTGACACTTTCTGATTAGAATTTTAATTCAAATTGGAAATGCTGCAATATTAAATTTTGACTTGAATAAATTAATATATTTGTCTACTCGAATTAAGTGTTTAATAATTATATGAATAACTAGTAACATCGAATGAAATACAAGTAAATGTTTAAATATTTAAATATTGCAATGGAAAATGTCAAAAGATTGAATAAATAATTATAAATAGATTCGTATATAATTATGAATAGATTAATAAATTACAATTTCTCTACTTTCCTTAATAATTACCAAGCTATTTACAATAGAATCAACATGATTTTTTTTTATTTATTTGCTATTTGCTAAATATATTTTACAATTGTCTTAAGGGACACATATTTTATGAACACAATGAGGAAAGGTAGGAAATTAAAAAAATAGGTAGGTAATAGTAAGAAAATAAGAAATATTACATGTGATATATATATTTATAAATATATATGTAAATATGTATATATATATATATATATATATATATATATATATATATATATATATATATATATATATATATATATATATATATATATATATATATATATATATACTTAAATATATAAATATAAATATAAATATAAATTATTTATTTATTTTATTTTATTAATTATTTTATTTTATTTTAAGAAAATGTCATTATTATCAGTACGTCAAACAGTATTATATTTGATATTAAAAATTAGTGACAACGCCATGCTGAAAGTAAATGTATTACGATACCTGTCTACTTAAATATCTTATATATATTTTTATCTGCTCAATAAGATTGTATATTTAAATATTTAACTAATAACAAGGTTCTCAATATTTTTGTATAAATACATAATATTTTTGGGAACGATAATAAATCTACAAAAATTGTTATAGAATATTTAACTTTATTTTCTTCCTCAAAGACAAAAATATTCTTAAATTCTTAACTATTTAATGTTCTATTCGTATTGCCTGTTTTGTTATATAATTATATTTTTTAGATTTATAAGATTCAATTAGCTATCTGCTATGCTACCATATAGACTTCTGACGCTAAGCTAAGTCTAACTTTTCTAAAACCCTTTTGATCCAATCTTTAGTCAACCCTAAGCACCAATCTTAGTGAGGATTTTCCTAGCTCTTTACTTGACTTGCAACAGTTTGCAGCACAAAATAAAAAGAATTGTGATCACACTTCATTTTTCTTATGCGCATTTTTCCTTTTCCACATCCATTTCTATTGTTGGAAATTACAAAGCAGAAGAAGAAGAAAAATTCTAAAATAAGTATATGAATTAATGTTTGCTCAGCGACTTTGGCAGTGGGTTTAACTGTTGACTTACCAGGTGGTATTGTTATTTACAAACACAAACACACACACACACACACACACACTTAACTGTTGCGCATGACGATTCTAACACACACACACACAAACACATACACACGCCCACACACATGGCTGTTTGGTTGGCGTGGAAAATCACAAAAACAAATTAGTTGCGTGTAATTTAATTTGAAATGCTCGCGCGTTTATCAAACAAAATGGAAAACTGTGCAATGGAGCAGCTGCCGCTTTCTTCCTGCGCTTGCCACTTGCCACTTGCCACTTACCACAGTTAAAGGGGAAGCAAATGCTAATTGGATTTTGCCTTAACATGCAAAGCAGAGCATCCTGGTGTTCCTTTTAGGCCGCTCTGTGTGTGCGTGCGTGCCTTTGATGGCCAAGTTAATAAACATTAAACGCAATTATGTTGTTGATTTTTTTGTTGCCTCAAGACTTTCGCCTGGGCTGCTCGTCATCTGACGTTGATGCTGATTATGATGCTGATGTTGACGTTGACGTGGCAAAGACAAGTGGAAGCAAATAATCTGTCTTGGATGGCCTAGCCCGATGCTCAGCTGAATCAATAAGCAGGAAAGGGCTGCTTCTGCAAATGAAATTAGAGTACTTAAGCCATTGAAATAGATTAAGCCTAACTGACATGACAATAGCTCATCCTCCTTTATGCAAGGATAGATCGCAATTTATTTTGATCTTCATATTCGGATGAAGAGTTTCGCCTTTTTCATTATTTTGCGGAAAGAAATACCGAATGTATGACTCTGAGTAACAATCTGATACGAGAGACTTACAATTATGTATTTAAACTCATGTAGCCCACCCTCTGATAAAAACAAGTAAGAAGGCTCTAGTCGAGACGGCTCGACTACGAGATACCCTGAACCCTGCCAAAAAAATATTCTTCTTCTTACCGCACGTATATATTACGCGTCCTCTGCTAACCGCGCAGTTGCTGCCGACGGTTGGGGGTGGGATGGGCTGTATTTTGAACGCTTATAACTCCATTTCTAGATGGACTATCTTCATGAATCTTTCAGAATATATTAATAGCATTCAAATTTGTCCGTTTGCCAAATCTCAAGTCTCTAGTAGTTGAAATACGTTTTTTTCAAATTGGGGGCGAAGGGGGCGTGGCATCCAAAATCTGAAAATTACATAATCTGCGTATCCATAATATCTATCTAAATATATAAATTTGAAGTCTCTAGCTAGAACGGTGTAGAAGTTATGCTCGAAAAACGTAAAAAACGTAAACGAATTTTCGATTTTTTATCGATAATTAAGGAATGGGATGAGTTATCGAAAAAACAAAATAAACTCGTACTGCGTAACTAAGATACGAGTGTTTATGTAAAATTTCAGCTCTCTAGCTTTTGTAGTTTCCGAAATCTCGACGTTCATACGGACGGACGGACAGACAGACGGACGGACGGACGGACGGACGGACGGACGGACAGACGGACAGGGCTATATCAACTTATTTTTTTGTGCTGATCAAGAATATATATACTTTATGGGGTCTGCGACGTCTCCTTCTGCCTGTTTGTTACATACATTTTCACAAAAACATTATACCCTGAATTCCCATTTTCAATGGGTTCAGGGTATAAAAAACTACTGTAAGCATGCTTAAATGAGCAAAGCTATATTCTTACTCCTCACAAATATCCGTTTAGTGCCACCAAATAAATGTCTTTAACTCTTTTACTCACTTAGAGAATAATGGATTTCAACCGTCTCTCATGAGCACATCGTGAGCATTCATTCATTCGCGATTCTCTAATTAATTTTATCTATATGTATAGTATACCTATATATATCTCTGTCAATCTCCATTTTCTGCAGATCTTGGCTAATTTTCTTACACATTTCCTAACTGATTCATGCCCACTTTTTCCATCTGTTTCTCTTTCACTTTATATCGTTCTCTCTGTCTATCACTCCCTCTCGAAATCTTTTATTATCAGTCCTCTGAGCCGTAGTGTGTCTCTTAGCTTCTATTTATCATGGCCTGCCTTTCAATTTACTTTTTCTATTTTTTTTTTTTTTGACTTACAAATTTTTTTTCTTTCTTTCATTTGTTCATTTTTTGTTCTATTTATATATTTCCTCATATTATTATTGCTAAATTTTATTCGTTTCGTTCTGTGTGTTTCTTTCTCTCTCTCTCTCTCTCCTGCAATATCTCTGTTTCTTTCTCTCTCTCTCCTGCAATATCTCGCTATCTGTGTCTCGCATTTTCCCTCTATTCTCATTTTCCTATTTTTGTTTTCTGTCTCTCTCTCTCTCTCTCTCTCTGTCTATCTCTCTCTCTATCTATCTCTTTCTGTATCTTTCTCTCTTTTTTTCTCTCTCTCTCTCTCTCTCTCTCTCTCTTTCGCGCTCTTTCTGTCCCTCTTAACTCATGTAACAGTATCTCCCTCTATCATTCATTCTCTTTCTCGGGCATCACCCCTACGGCTTCCCTTCTCTCCTTAGCTTCTTTTCGCTCCACACATCACTAATTCCCTCACCCCATACTGGTGGCTATAAAGTACTTATAAAAATGTAGATATTTAAGATTGCGTTAACAGTGCCCACACCTTAACTTCAATCGAAAATATTTGTTTTAATTTTCGTGGCTGTCAAAAAGTTCTTGAGAAACTTCTCCAACAGCCCGTTAATCAATTTGATGGTCGGAATTGAAAAACCGAGGAGAAATCCTGTGTTGATTTCTGTCTTCAGCTTTGCTTTTTTTGCGCATTATACGCAAGTATTTTGTTGGCTGCCACACAGTTGGCTAATTAATACGATTAACTACCAAAAAGCAAACACAATTGGCTGCTGGGCAAACAATAACACAAAGCACTCAACTTTTTTGATAATGGGAGTTGGCCTGATGGGGGTTTGCTGCGGCTGTTGGACTGCAGGATTTCAGTTTTGTCAGGCCACTCAGCAGGGGTGGCAGGTCCTTGGGCAAACATCATTACACACACACAGGATGGGGAGAGGGGGACTCGGCTGGGGGTGGAAGGTGCGTTTCAGATGTCGGCACCTAACGCGCTTTAATGCAGGTGATTAATTGCTTTTGAGGTTCGTCGGCTGCGTGTTGGAAAATTTTCAAAATTTCATTAGCTTCGAGTGTGTGTGTGTGTCTGTGTGTGTGTATGTGTGTGTGTGTGTGTGTTTGCTGAACTTTTTGGCAAGCTTGCGTGGAGCGAGAGCGAAGGCCATCGGCGTGACTTTTGCAGACAATGCCAGCCCCATTTCTAGTTGGCTTAGACGAGCTAATTAAGTTAAAGCTGCCGCCCGGTTCAGCTGCTGACATACCCTGCCTGGTTCTGCTAATGATGGCAGCAGTTTCTCGGCACTCGGCACTCGGCACTCGGCTCTCGGCACTCTGCACTCACTTCCCTCAAGTCGCTGCTCCCCTTTAAATTGTTTTTGATTTACTTATTTCCGGCCTGATAAATTACATTTGCCGTCAACGACAAAGTTCAGGCCGCCATTTTTGGCTAATGCGCAAAGTTTCGCCAACTTTTGCTTGTAGTTTCCTATTTTATTTTTATATTTTCTTGCATTTCACTTCCATTCCGTGTTCTCCCTCATCTCCAACTTCCTTTCCTCGTTTTGGCGGCTTGTCAGAAATGTTGAGTAATTTATTCATATGTTACGTGGCTGACAAATCGCACGTGGCGACATTTTCTGGCATTTTATTGTCTGATCCCCGCTGCGCAGCGCAAATGCAAATTTAATTAGCCTGTGCAGTCTATTAAACTCCCATTTACCATAAATATGCTTATATAAATCATTTCCGAATCTCCGACAAGCGAACCAGAACGTGATTTAAAGCCAAACAAATTCAAGCTGAAAAACATCTTTTTCCATTTGTTGTTGAAAAAATGCATTTCTTTAGAGAGTTGCCAGTAAAGCGGATCAAGCAGGCATTCTTAATACCCTGTAATAGTTTACAGTGACAAAAAAATGTTAAAAGATATATGAATGAGATACAATTGGATATCTGCTCTACATGCCGACATATATATGCATTCATATATGATAATACATAAAAAATAATAAATAAATATTTGAAAATATCAGGGACCGTAACGATTATAATTTTTATGAAAAAAATCAAGAAATAGTAATTATTTTTTTTAGTTATTTAAATGAAATTATTTGTAATTATTATAATTGATTTGTATGATAAAAATCAAAAATAATTATTACAAATTAATTTTTATATAAAAATCAAATCATAACTTTTATTTCCAATTTTTATTATAAAAATCACAAATAAGAATTATGCTTTGATTTTTATTTTAAAAATCTGCGTATCCATAATATCTATCTAAATATACAAATTTGAAGTCTCTAGCTAAAACGGTGTAGAAGTTATTCTTGAAAAACGTAAACAAAGTAAACGAATTTTCGATTTGTTATCAATCATTAAGAAATGGGATGAGTTATCGAAAAAAAAAAACAAAATAAACTTGTACTGCATAATTAAGATACGAGTATTCATGTAAAATTTCAGCTCTCTAGCTTTTGTAGTTTCCGATATCTCGAAGTTCATACGCACGGACTAACGGACGGACGAACAGACGGACAGGGCTATTTATTTGGTTGTGCTGATCAAGAATATACATACTTTATGGGGTCTGCGACGTCTCCTTCTGCCTGTTACATGCATTTTCACAAAACCATTATACCCTGAATTCCCATTTTCAATGGATTCAGGGTATAAAAATGAAACAACAAACTTAATTAATTTAGTACAAATTGTAAAAACTTTCAATAGTGTAATGGTCGCAGAAATACGACATTAAAAGCACCAAGCAAAACGACGATCATTAAGTATTGTAATTATGCGCGTACTTAGAAAGCTATAGTAAGCTTAGAATAAATGAAGCTCTGAAAGAAGGTGACCAAAGGCATTGCAAAAGCTTTATGCGGGTGCATCAAAAGCTTTTATGTCGCTCATGCTTAGCAGCTGATCTAGGCTTAGCCGAGCTTATTCAGCAGCTACAAGATAGAAGTGCAGCCAACATTAAGGGCAATAAAAGATGAGCTTTCCTTTTTCGCGTATTCTATAAAAGCCGCTGAGCAGCGAAAAGAAATTCTTTTTGTTAATAACCACGCTGCGTTCAAATAAATTGTTGCCAAATATTACATGGCACCTATCTATATTATTTCCTTCTGGGATTCAAGGTAGGAAATATATATAAAGAAAGAAACTTATTAAATATATATTCCACCCCTCTAGCTTTTTTGGTATACTTCGCCCGTGTCCAAGTAATATTTGAATATTTATTATTTAAATACAAAGTTGGTAGCACCAGTTTCATCGCAATAATTCTATAGCACCAGTTTCATCGCAATAATTCTATAGCACCAGTTTCATCGCAATAATTCTATAGCACCAGTTTCATCGCAATAATTCTATAGCACCAGTTCATCTGACAAATTTTATAGTGAAGTGAACAGTGAAGTGCCCCATAAAAGGGAAAAGAAAGACACGTTGAAAATTATAAGTATCCAACACGTGTAAAATAGGCAGCAGTGCGAAAAAACAATACAATTTTTAGTGACCACGAACAAGAAGAAAAATATAAAAGACAAGATGTGGATAAATATAAGGCAAAGGCATAGCCAGTACACTGAGCAAAATTTTTCGTGAAAAAAAAAAAAAACTTACGTAGCCAGATTTGAACTTTAAATAACAAAAGAAAAAAAAGAAAAAAAAACCATAAATCATTGAGTGAATTAAATAACTTAATAATAATAAAAAAAAAAATAAATAAATAAATAAATAAAATTATTAATAATCATAATAAAAGAATATATGTAAAAAAAAAAAAAAGAGAGAAGAAGAAGAAGAAAAAAGAAATACAAAAGAAAGAAAAAATTAAGAATCAAGAGATGTTAAAAAAATGAAGATTGCTCCCCTTTTCGTCATTTAACCTAATTCCAGCCGCAGTCACCCACGTGGAAAGGCCTTTTCATCGATGGAAAAAAAAAAAAACTGTAAGTGCTTGATCACCCTCCTGCTCCCTCTTCCCATATTATAAAGTCCTAACATTGATTACACTAAAAAAAAAAAAAAAAAAAAAAAAAAAAAATAATAATAATAATGAAATAAAAAATTTTTTGATTGAAAAAATTTCGGAAATGTTCGAAAAAAACTTTTGAAGCAATGAATAAATGGCATATTATATATATATAAAAAAAAAAAAAATTCTATATAAATTTTTTGAATAAAAATGAAAAGAAATACGAAATATTAAATTTAAAAATATAAACAGTTAAAATAATGGAAAAAATTTGTTTGTTTAATAAATAGAAAAAAAAATAAGATAAATTAGTTATAACTCGATCACTATAATATAGTATAGGACAAAAATTATTATTCTAATAAATAAATAAATTAAAAATCATGTATAAATGGGTACAACATAAAGAAACAAAATAATATAATTTTTCTTATATTCTAATGCAGTAATGTTAGTTTGAATAAAACATATCTTTGTAATATTTTTTTCACTAGCCATGTAAGCCAGCAGACGCGCAAACAAAAAAAAGGCAAGATTACCATGTTAAATTAATGAAAACAATGAATTGTGTAAATTTGGTAATAGTTAAGTGAGTTATGGTTTATATGCAATAAATAAACAAATTGTATATTATGAGAAAAAAAACATTTGAAAATTAATGGTTAGGGAATTGAGTAGAACGATGATAGGCTAAAGTTAAGCTGAGATGGCATAAAGAGGAGAGAGTCGAAGCAATTTTTTTTAGGGGATCTTCAGTTAACTGTTAAAAAGGAGATCATGGTCGGGTTGGGTATAGACAGCGAGAGGCCACTGACACCTTCGCCTCCGCGTCGTTATAATTGTTTCAATTTTTTTCATTCCCTGTTTGTTAGTGTTAGTGCTAGTGTTGTCCCATCCCTCAAGATTTTTTTTTGGAATCCTAAACATTTAAAGTTTATGTGTGTTTGGTCCCGGTATGGCAAAGACCCACCCCATCGCCGAAAGAGCTAAGGCAACCAGAGGATTCCGCCCGCCTTTACCGAAGCCAAGTGAGGTTACCAAAACTGCATACTGACGTGCATTTCACCATTACTTCTGGTCCACATTGGTATACATCACATCCGATTCATCATCGACGCATCATCTCCACCATTACATAAATTTTTTGGCGCCCAACGTGGGGCACTGGAAGTACTAGTCCTTAGCGATATGTGCTTTCAGTGTACCGATTTTTATTTTTTCTATAACTGTTTCTTCTCTACGGGGAAAGTAACAGTTATACAAAATACCCCTTTTGTGAGATTTATAGTTATCTCAGTAGCCTGTGTTGCTGAAGTAGCAAAGACTTGATTGGTCTATCTATCGCCACTGTGACTGCTGAGAGGAGTAGATTTCTTCACAGGACCTACGAAGCTGCCGATTCAAGCCTGGATCGCAGACCGAGAAGCCTAGGAGGAATTTATCAACTGAGAAAAATTCAAAGCATCACTGCTTAGGAAAAAAGATCTTCCCTCACAATTGTAGCTCGTTTTTTTGCTGTGGAAGAAACCACACTTTAATTTATTCTTATTGAAAAACTTTTCCATATAATTCCAGAATATTGCGTATTCGATAGAGATTAGATACCAATACTGATTATCCCTGGCTAGTATTCACTAATTAATTGAAGAAAGGTAGAAAGCCATTAAGCAATACTAGTTGCGTGATAGTAAGTTTCTGTCGATACTCCCTTAGATTAGCTATTATCTGGAACTCGGAGATATGCTGCATGTGCATTCCCTTGCCGAATAGTATGGTCTCTGGATGTACCGATAGTCGATTTATAAAAACCATCTAGATTTAGTTTCAATAGCCCAAAAATGAAAGAATTAGGAACAGTTATATGAATACTTCGACTCTCTTCTACTATGCCATGAATATAAAAACAAAATTAAAACATAACCAATTGAGATTTACTATGCCAGTTATAAATACACCGCCTCACGCCTCATCTGCAGGTAGTGCAGGAAACAAGTGCACTCTATGTGCGACTGAAATGGACGATACATATCCTTGCTATTTATTGTCTTGCAAGCATATATTTCACAAGAATTGCGTAGAAGCATGGTTAACAGAAAATACCGTCTGTTATACTTGCCAAACACCAATTGATAGACAAAATATGAAGCTAGTAGTAGGCAATTGCTCACCTTCTCGAAGGTTGGAGACAGCTCCGCCAGCCGCTCCAGTAACTCGTCGAGTTACTACTAGAAATCTTGCCAGGTCTCTAGCATTAGCCGAAGCAAATAATTCATCTAATGTACAAGAAGCTCCTCCTTTGAATGCTAGTGGCGCACAGTCGTCAGCTTTAGATGCGAGTCAGAGTCCGAGTCAAGCTGAACCCGCACGTCCCAGAACCTCTAGGGGAAGACCCAGAGCCGCTCGACCATTTCGTGGTTCGAATCCTCACAGATCGCAACAGGTGGATTATAATATGATCCAGAACATGATAGAAGGAACTGTTACTAGAATCATGTCGTCGTTAGCAATAAACAATCGCCCTTCACCTACCGAACCTTTACCGGTACCGAATATGCGCGATTCCCCCTCAATAGGTGCCTGCTCCTTGAATAGTCGTAGGACCGTGGACATTATGCAAAAGTGGGGAGTTAATTTTGACGGTTCATCAGAGGGATTAGGTGTCAATGAATTTATTTATCGCGTAAAATCATTAACAGATGAAACCCTAGAGAGCGATTTTGCAGGTATGTGTAAAAATATTTTCGTGTTGTTTAGTGGAAAAGCTCGATCATGGTATTGGAGATACCACAAGCAAGTCGATCGCATTATTTGGTCAGACCTATGTTCATCCCTTCGACAACAATATGACGACTATAGGTCGAATTTTATGAACATGGAGATGATCAGAGCTCGCAAGCAAAAAACTGGAGAGTCCTTCTCATCTTTTTACGAAGCTGTAGCCTCTCTCATAGACAAATCGTCTCTCAAAGTGGAGGAAGAAGAGCTCATGGAAATTTTAAAGAATAACTTACTCCCTGAAACACGAGAGAAGTTATTATATCAGCCAGTCCATTCTGTAGGACATCTACGTCGCTTAGTACAAATGAGCGAAAATTTGTCTTATGAAACTAGCTGTCGTTTTAATCAGGCGAAGTCTAAGCAGGTAGTACAACGCAGGCAAGTTTATTCGGTAGAGGAAACGGTTGATGAGGCAGAAGACGAACCAGTGGATGTGGAACTCGCAGCCATACGCGCCTCACATGAAAAACTGCGCTGTTGGAATTGCGGAGAAATAGGACATATTTGGGAGAACTGTCTGTCTGAACGTCGCATTTTCTGCTACGGTTGTGGACAGCCTAATGTGTACAAGCCACAATGTCAAAATTGTTTGCAGAAACAGTCGGAAAACCGGCACAAGGCATCCGTCAACAACCGGATGCCTCTAAAAATGTAAAACCCAATTTTATAGGAGATAAATACGAGATGCCAAACTTGCACTCAAACACTCCTTCGATTCGTTTTCGTCCCTACGAAGAACGTTTAAAACATTATTTAGCAGTCCGAAATCGAATATTTCACGATATTCCCTTTGTTCTTAGCAAACGGACTCAAAGATTGAAGACATACTACAGAGATATTAAGAAGAATCGACACTTGCAAATATCTACAATTTTCAATAATGCAACTGACCTTCGTAGTTATGCTCAAGTTTCGTTTCTGAATTATTCAGAATTCGGTCTATTAGACACTGGAGCAAATATAAGCTGTATAGGTTCGAAATTGGCAACAAACGACTTCTCAAAATTTCCAGAGTTTAAGCAAATAAAATCTAAAGCAAAAACAGCTGGAGGAGAAAGTCAAGCGATTGTTGGATTCCTTGATATTGAAATGACTTATAATTCTGTTAAGAAACCCATTAAATTATATATAATTCCAAGCCTAAATCAGAATCTTATTTTAGGACACGATTTCTGGAAAACCTTTCAACTTGCACCAAATATAATAGGTTCTCTAGATGCATCTTGTATAAATAGCCAGGTACTCAGTGAAGATACATATCCTTTAAGCCAAACAGAGATCCAACAATTAGAGGTAGTTAAAGCACTATTTCCAAATGCGTCTCATAGTTTAGGGCGTACTAACCTGATAGAACACCATATAGATATTGGAGATGCTAAGCCTGTAAAACAAAGGTTTTATCCAGTCAGTCCCGCAGTAGAGAAGCTCTTATATGAAGAAATTGATCGCATGCTTCAGCTAGATATTATTGAACCTTCGGTTAGTCCCTGGAGTTCACCCATGCGACTTGTACTGAAACCGAATAAAGTCCGATTATGCTTAGATGCACGTAAACTCAACGAAGCTACGAAAAAGGATGCGTATCCTTTACCTAGCATCGAAGGCATATTTTCTCGATTGCCTAAAGCAAATCTTATTTCCAAATTAGATTTAAAAGATGCTTTTTGGCAAATTAAACTCACTGAGGAGTCAAAACAGTTAACAGCATTCACAGTCCCAGGTCGTCCCCTATACCAATTTAAGGTTATGCCCTTTGGGTTGTGCAATGCTCCCTCCACCATGTGTCGCTTGATGGATAAATTAATTCCCCCAGATCTTAGACACTGCGTTTTCGGATATTTAGACGACCTTTGTGTTGTGTCAGAAGACTTTTCGACACATTTAGCGATTTTAGTTCGGCTAGCAGATCAGTTTCGACATGCGAATCTGACATTAAATACAGCCAAAAGTCATTTCTGTGTCACCCGCATTAACTATCTGGGTTATGTCATTGGAAGCGGAGGTATTAGCCCAGATCCATCAAAAATATCTTGCATTGTTAATTGGCCACCACCCAAGAACTTGAAGCAAGTACGAGGATTTCTCGGTGTTTGTGGTTGGTACAGACGTTTTATTCATAACTTTGCCGATCTAACTTGCCCAATTACCGATGTCCTTTCCACGAAGTCTAAATTTGTATGGTCCCCCGAAGCACAGAAGGCTATGGATAAGTTGAAGCAAGTATTAACTACTGCTCCAATTTTAACGAATCCTGATTTTAGTAAGAAATTTTATCTTCACTGCGATGCCAGCGATTTTGGTATTGGGGCAGTGTTAGTACAGCTATCAGATACGAATGATGAAAAGCCAATTGCATTCATGTCAAAAAAATTAAGTCGCTCTCAACGCAATTATAGTGTTACCGAGCGCGAGTGTCTCGCAGTGATACTAGCAATTGAGAAATTTAGATGCTATTTGGAACTTCAGGAGTTCGAAGTGGTTACCGATCATTCTAGTTTGCTTTGGCTTATGCGGCAGCAGAATATTTCTGGTAGATTGGCTCGCTGGATTTTTCGCTTACAGCAGTATAAATTTACCTTTAGCCATCGAAAAGGAAAAGACCATGTAGTCCCAGATGCATTATCACGATTAAGCGATAATGAAATCTTAGAGCTTGATATGGGTCCGATAATAGACCTCACATCAAATGCCTTTGTGGAAGATTCTTATTTGGACCTAAAAAAGAAGTATTGCGAGCAAAAGTCGAGATTCCCTGATCTCAAATTGATTGGAAACTTCTTATATATTCGCACAGAGCATGCACAGGGTCAGCAAGAACAAGAAAAACTATCCTGGAAATTATGGGTCCCCGAAAGCCTTCGAACAAGTGTTCTAAAACAAGCTCATAATAGTTGTACTTCAGCTCATGCTGGAATGCATAAGACTATAGAGAAATTACGTAGGCATCTCTTTTGGCCAGGTTTAGCTAAAGATGTGAGAGATTATATTCGCTCGTGCGATACTTGCAAAGAAAGTAAAGCCCCTAATTATACGTTAAAACCCCCAATGGGTGATCATGTTCCTTCATATAGACCGTTTCAACGACTGTATATTGACCTTCTTGGACCATATCCTCGTAGTAAACAAGGTCATATAGGATTGCTTGTAGTCTTGGACCATTTTAGCAAATACCATTGGCTGTGTCCATTAAAACAGTTTACTTCCGCCAAAATTCAAGAATATTTGCTAAAACACATTTTTCATAGTTTTGGGGTCCCTGAAACTATCATTAGTGATAATGGAACTCAGTTTAAGTCTAAAGAATTTAACGCCTGGTTAACAGAGTTAGGAATTAGACACATGTATACTGCCCTTTACTCACCGCAGAGTAATGCAGCCGAACGTGTAAACCGTTCATTGTTAGCAGCGATTCGATCATATTTGCAAAACGATCAGACTGAATGGGATGTGAATCTAACGAGCATTTCATGTGCGTTACGCTCAGGTCTCCATCAATCGTTAAACTGTTCACCATATCGAGCACTTTTTGGACTCGATATGATAACACACGGAACGGACTATAAACTATTGAAAGACTTACACTTGCTTGAAGAGCCAATAATACCGATTTCTCGAACAGATAACCTTGCTCTATTGAGAAAAGATATTCAGACAAATATTCGTCGAGCTTACGAACGAAACTCAGGCCAATATAATTTGAGAACGAAACCAGTAACCTTTAAAGAGGGACAAGAAGTTTTTCGAAGAAATTTTGCTTTGAGCAAATTTTCTCAAAATATTAATGCCAAACTAGAGCCTCAGTTCTTAAAATGCCGAATTAAGAAAAAACTAGGAAACTGTTACTATCTATTGGAGAACCAGCAAGGCAAAGAAATAGGCACGTACCATGCCAAAGATATTCGGATCTAATTCCCGCTAATATCCTGTCTAACGTGGTATATTATCGGGTGGTGTAATGGTCGCAGAAATACGACATTAAAAGCACCAAGCAAAACGACGATCATTAAGTATTGTAATTATGCGCGTACTTAGAAAGCTATAGTAAGCTTAGAATAAATGAAGCTCTGAAAGAAGGTGACCAAAGGCATTGCAAAAGCTTTATGCGGGTGCATCAAAAGCTTTTCTGTCGCTCATGCTTAGCAGCTGATCTAGGCTTAGCCGAGCTTATTCAGCAGCTACAAGATAGAAGTGCAGCCAACATTAAGGGCAATAAAAGATGAGCTTTCCTTTTTCGCGTATTCTATAAAAGCCGCTGAGCAGCGAAAAGAAATGCTTTTTGTTAATAACCACGCTGCGTTCAACTAAATTGCTGCCAAATATTACATGGCACCTATCTATATTATTTCCTTCTGGGATTCAAGGTAGGAAATATATATAAAGAAAGAAACTTATTAAATATATATTCCACCCCTCTAGCTTTTTTGGTATACTTCGCCCGTGTCCAAGTAATATTTGAATATTTATTATTTAAATACAAAGTTGGTAGCACCAGTTTCATCGCAATAATTCTATAGCACCAGTTTCATCGCAATAATTCTATAGCACCAGTTTCATCGCAATAATTCTATAGCACCAGTTTCATCGCAATAATTCTATAGCACCAGTTCATCTGACAAATTTTATAGTGAAGTGAACAGTGAAGTGCCCCATAAAAGGGAAAAGAAAGACACGTTGAAAATTATAAGTATCCAACACGTGTAAAATAGGCAGCAGTGCGAAAAAACAATACAATTTTTAGTGACCACGAACAAGAAGAAAAATATAAAAGACAAGATGTGGATAAATATAAGGCAAAGGCATAGCCAGTACACTGAGCAAAATTTTTCGTGAAAAAAAAAAAACTTACGTAGCCAGATTTGAACTTTAAATAACAAAAGAAAAAAAAGAAAAAAAACCATAAATCATTGAGTGAATTAAATAACTTAATAATAATAAAAAAAAAAAATAAATAAATAAATAAATAAAATTATTAATAATCATAATAAAAGAATATATGTAAAAAAAAAAAAGAGAGAAGAAGAAGAAGAAAAAAGAAATACAAAAGAAAGAAAAAATTAAGAATCAAGAGATGTTAAAAAAATGAAGATTGCTCCCCTTTTCGTCATTTAACCTAATTCCAGCCGCAGTCACCCACGTGGAAAGGCCTTTTCATCGATGGAAAAAAAAAAAAAACTGTAAGTGCTTGATCACCCTCCTGCTCCCTCTTCCCATATTATGAAGTCCTAACATTGATTATACTAAAAAAAAAAAAAAAAAAAAAAAAAAATAATAATAATAATGAAATAAAAAATTTTTTGATTGAAAAAATTTCGGAAATGTTCGAAAAAAACTTTTGAAGCAATGAATAAATGGCATATTATATATATATAAAAAAAAAAAATTCTATATAAATTTTTTGAATAAAAATGAAAAGAAATACGAAATATTAAATTTAAAAATATAAACAGTTAAAATAATGGAAAAAATTTGTTTGTTTAATAAATAGAAAAAAAATAAGATAAATTAATTATAAATCGATCACTATAATATAGTATAGGACAAAAATTATTATTCTAATAAATAAATAAATTAAAAATCATGTATAAATGGGTACAACATAAAGAAACAAAATAATATAATTTTTCTTATATTCTAATGCAGTAATGTTAGTTTGAATAAAACATATCTTTGTAATATTTTTTTTCACTAGCCATGTAAGCCAGCAGACGCGCAAACAAAAAAAAGGCAAGATTACCATGTTAAATTAATGAAAACAATGAATTGTGTAAATTTGGTAATAGTTAAGTGAGTTATGGTTTATATGCAATAAATAAACAAATTGTATATTATGAGAAAAAAAAACATTTGAAAATTAATGGTTAGGGAATTGAGTAGAACGATGATAGGCTAAAGTTAAGCTGAGATGGCATAAAGAGGAGAGAGTCGAAGCAATTTTTTTTAGGGGATCTTCAGTTAACTGTTAAAAAGGAGATCATGGTCGGGTTGGGTATAGACAGCGAGAGGCCACTGACACCTTCGCCTCCGCGTCGTTATAATTGTTTCAATTTTTTTCATTCCCTGTTTGTTAGTGTTAGTGCTAGTGTTGTCCCATCCCTCAAGATTTTTTTTTGGAATCCTAAACATTTAAAGTTTATGTGTGTTTGGTCCCGGTATGGCAAAGACCCACCCCATCGCCGAAAGAGCTAAGGCAACCAGAGGATTCCGCCCGCCTTTACCGAAGCCAAGTGAGGTTACCAAAACTGCATACTGACGTGCATTTCACCATTACTTCTGGTCCACATTGGTATACATCACATCCGATTCATCATCGACGCATCATCTCCACCATTACATAAATTTTTTGGCGCCCAACGTGGGGCACTGGAAGTACTAGTCCTTAGCGATATGTGCTTTCAGTGTACCGATTTTTATTTTTTCTATAACTGTTTCTTCTCTACGGGGAAAGTAACAGTTATACAAAATACCCCTTTTGTGAGATTTATAGTTATCTCAGTAGCCTGTGTTGCTGAAGTAGCAAAGACTTGATTGGTCTATCTATCGCCACTGTGACTGCTGAGAGGAGTAGATTTCTTCACAGGACCTACGAAGCTGCCGATTCAAGCCTGGATCGCAGACCGAGAAGCCTAGGAGGAATTTATCAACTGAGAAAAATTCAAAGCATCACTGCTTAGGAAAAAAGATCTTCCCTCACAATTGTAGCTCGTTTTTTTGCTGTGGAAGAAACCACACTTTAATTTATTCTTATTGAAAAACTTTTCCATATAATTCCAGAATATTGCGTATTCGATAGAGATTAGATACCAATACTGATTATCCCTGGCTAGTATTCACTAATTAATTGAAGAAAGGTAGAAAGCCATTAAGCAATACTAGTTGCGTGATAGTAAGTTTCTGTCGATACTCCCTTAGATTAGCTATTGTCTGGAACTCGGAGATATGCTGCATGTGCATTCCCTTGCCGAATAGTATGGTCTCTGGATGTACCGATAGTCGATTTATAAAAACCATCTAGATTTAGTTTCAATAGCCCAAAAATGAAAGAATTAGGAACAGTTATATGAATACTTCGACTCTCTTCTACTATGCCATGAATATAAAAACAAAATTAAAACATAACCAATTGAGATTTACTATGCCAGTTATAAATACACCGCCTCACGCCTCATCTGCAGGTAGTGCAGGAAACAAGTGCACTCTATGTGCGACTGAAATGGACGATACATATCCTTGCTATTTATTGTCTTGCAAGCATATATTTCACAAGAATTGCGTAGAAGCATGGTTAACAGAAAATACCGTCTGTTATACTTGCCAAACACCAATTGATAGACAAAATATGAAGCTAGTAGTAGGCAATTGCTCACCTTCTCGAAGGTTGGAGACAGCTCCGCCAGCCGCTCCAGTAACTCGTCGAGTTACTACTAGAAATCTTGCCAGGTCTCTAGCATTAGCCGAAGCAAATAATTCATCTAATGTACAAGAAGCTCCTCCTTTGAATGCTAGTGGCGCACAGTCGTCAGCTTTAGATGCGAGTCAGAGTCCGAGTCAAGCTGAACCCGCACGTCCCAGAACCTCTAGGGGAAGACCCAGAGCCGCTCGACCATTTCGTGGTTCGAATCCTCACAGATCGCAACAGGTGGATTATAATATGATCCAGAACATGATAGAAGGAACTGTTACTAGAATCATGTCGTCGTTAGCAATAAACAATCGCCCTTCACCTACCGAACCTTTACCGGTACCGAATATGCGCGATTCCCCCTCAATAGGTGCCTGCTCCTTGAATAGTCGTAGGACCGTGGACATTATGCAAAAGTGGGGAGTTAATTTTGACGGTTCATCAGAGGGATTAGGTGTCAATGAATTTATTTATCGCGTAAAATCATTAACAGATGAAACCCTAGAGAGCGATTTTGCAGGTATGTGTAAAAATATTTTCGTGTTGTTTAGTGGAAAAGCTCGATCATGGTATTGGAGATACCACAAGCAAGTCGATCGCATTATTTGGTCAGACCTATGTTCATCCCTTCGACAACAATATGACGACTATAGGTCGAATTTTATGAACATGGAGATGATCAGAGCTCGCAAGCAAAAAACTGGAGAGTCCTTCTCATCTTTTTACGAAGCTGTAGCCTCTCTCATAGACAAATCGTCTCTCAAAGTGGAGGAAGAAGAGCTCATGGAAATTTTAAAGAATAACTTACTCCCTGAAACACGAGAGAAGTTATTATATCAGCCAGTCCATTCTGTAGGACATCTACGTCGCTTAGTACAAATGAGCGAAAATTTGTCTTATGAAACTAGCTGTCGTTTTAATCAGGCGAAGTCTAAGCAGGTAGTACAACGCAGGCAAGTTTATTCGGTAGAGGAAACGGTTGATGAGGCAGAAGACGAACCAGTGGATGTGGAACTCGCAGCCATACGCGCCTCACATGAAAAACTGCGCTGTTGGAATTGCGGAGAAATAGGACATATTTGGGAGAACTGTCTGTCTGAACGTCGCATTTTCTGCTACGGTTGTGGACAGCCTAATGTGTACAAGCCACAATGTCAAAATTGTTTGCAGAAACAGTCGGAAAACCGGCACAAGGCATCCGTCAACAACCGGATGCCTCTAAAAATGTAAAACCCAATTTTATAGGAGATAAATACGAGATGCCAAACTTGCACTCAAACACTCCTTCGATTCGTTTTCGTCCCTACGAAGAACGTTTAAAACATTATTTAGCAGTCCGAAATCGAATATTTCACGATATTCCCTTTGTTCTTAGCAAACGGACTCAAAGATTGAAGACATACTACAGAGATATTAAGAAGAATCGACACTTGCAAATATCTACAATTTTCAATAATGCAACTGACCTTCGTAGTTATGCTCAAGTTTCGTTTCTGAATTATTCAGAATTCGGTCTATTAGACACTGGAGCAAATATAAGCTGTATAGGTTCGAAATTGGCAACAAACGACTTCTCAAAATTTCCAGAGTTTAAGCAAATAAAATCTAAAGCAAAAACAGCTGGAGGAGAAAGTCAAGCGATTGTTGGATTCCTTGATATTGAAATGACTTATAATTCTGTTAAGAAACCCATTAAATTATATATAATTCCAAGCCTAAATCAGAATCTTATTTTAGGACACGATTTCTGGAAAACCTTTCAACTTGCACCAAATA
This sequence comes from Drosophila stalkeri, assembly GCA_035047405.1. Lineage (NCBI taxonomy): Eukaryota > Metazoa > Arthropoda > Insecta > Diptera > Drosophilidae > Drosophila > Drosophila stalkeri. The sequence goes on from JAWNPR010000090.1 coordinate 25,855,901, forward strand.
TAATAGGTTCTCTAGATGCATCTTGTATAAATAGCCAGGTACTCAGTGAAGATACATATCCTTTAAGCCAAACAGAGATCCAACAATTAGAGGTAGTTAAAGCACTATTTCCAAATGCGTCTCATAGTTTAGGGCGTACTAACCTGATAGAACACCATATAGATATTGGAGATGCTAAGCCTGTAAAACAAAGGTTTTATCCAGTCAGTCCCGCAGTAGAGAAGCTCTTATATGAAGAAATTGATCGCATGCTTCAGCTAGATATTATTGAACCTTCGGTTAGTCCCTGGAGTTCACCCATGCGACTTGTACTGAAACCGAATAAAGTCCGATTATGCTTAGATGCACGTAAACTCAACGAAGCTACGAAAAAGGATGCGTATCCTTTACCTAGCATCGAAGGCATATTTTCTCGATTGCCTAAAGCAAATCTTATTTCCAAATTAGATTTAAAAGATGCTTTTTGGCAAATTAAACTCACTGAGGAGTCAAAACAGTTAACAGCATTCACAGTCCCAGGTCGTCCCCTATACCAATTTAAGGTTATGCCCTTTGGGTTGTGCAATGCTCCCTCCACCATGTGTCGCTTGATGGATAAATTAATTCCCCCAGATCTTAGACACTGCGTTTTCGGATATTTAGACGACCTTTGTGTTGTGTCAGAAGACTTTTCGACACATTTAGCGATTTTAGTTCGGCTAGCAGATCAGTTTCGACATGCGAATCTGACATTAAATACAGCCAAAAGTCATTTCTGTGTCACCCGCATTAACTATCTGGGTTATGTCATTGGAAGCGGAGGTATTAGCCCAGATCCATCAAAAATATCTTGCATTGTTAATTGGCCACCACCCAAGAACTTGAAGCAAGTACGAGGATTTCTCGGTGTTTGTGGTTGGTACAGACGTTTTATTCATAACTTTGCCGATCTAACTTGCCCAATTACCGATGTCCTTTCCACGAAGTCTAAATTTGTATGGTCCCCCGAAGCACAGAAGGCTATGGATAAGTTGAAGCAAGTATTAACTACTGCTCCAATTTTAACGAATCCTGATTTTAGTAAGAAATTTTATCTTCACTGCGATGCCAGCGATTTTGGTATTGGGGCAGTGTTAGTACAGCTATCAGATACGAATGATGAAAAGCCAATTGCATTCATGTCAAAAAAATTAAGTCGCTCTCAACGCAATTATAGTGTTACCGAGCGCGAGTGTCTCGCAGTGATACTAGCAATTGAGAAATTTAGATGCTATTTGGAACTTCAGGAGTTCGAAGTGGTTACCGATCATTCTAGTTTGCTTTGGCTTATGCGGCAGCAGAATATTTCTGGTAGATTGGCTCGCTGGATTTTTCGCTTACAGCAGTATAAATTTACCTTTAGCCATCGAAAAGGAAAAGACCATGTAGTCCCAGATGCATTATCACGATTAAGCGATAATGAAATCTTAGAGCTTGATATGGGTCCGATAATAGACCTCACATCAAATGCCTTTGTGGAAGATTCTTATTTGGACCTAAAAAAGAAGTATTGCGAGCAAAAGTCGAGATTCCCTGATCTCAAATTGATTGGAAACTTCTTATATATTCGCACAGAGCATGCACAGGGTCAGCAAGAACAAGAAAAACTATCCTGGAAATTATGGGTCCCCGAAAGCCTTCGAACAAGTGTTCTAAAACAAGCTCATAATAGTTGTACTTCAGCTCATGCTGGAATGCATAAGACTATAGAGAAATTACGTAGGCATCTCTTTTGGCCAGGTTTAGCTAAAGATGTGAGAGATTATATTCGCTCGTGCGATACTTGCAAAGAAAGTAAAGCCCCTAATTATACGTTAAAACCCCCAATGGGTGATCATGTTCCTTCATATAGACCGTTTCAACGACTGTATATTGACCTTCTTGGACCATATCCTCGTAGTAAACAAGGTCATATAGGATTGCTTGTAGTCTTGGACCATTTTAGCAAATACCATTGGCTGTGTCCATTAAAACAGTTTACTTCCGCCAAAATTCAAGAATATTTGCTAAAACACATTTTTCATAGTTTTGGGGTCCCTGAAACGATTCGATCATATTTGCAAAACGATCAGACTGAATGGGATGTGAATCTAACGAGCATTTCATGTGCGTTACGCTCAGGTCTCCATCAATCGTTAAACTGTTCACCATATCGAGCACTTTTTGGACTCGATATGATAACACACGGAACGGACTATAAACTATTGAAAGACTTACACTTGCTTGAAGAGCCAATAATACCGATTTCTCGAACAGATAACCTTGCTCTATTGAGAAAAGATATTCAGACAAATATTCGTCGAGCTTACGAACGAAACTCAGGCCAATATAATTTGAGAACGAAACCAGTAACCTTTAAAGAGGGACAAGAAGTTTTTCGAAGAAATTTTGCTTTGAGCAAATTTTCTCAAAATATTAATGCCAAACTAGAGCCTCAGTTCTTAAAATGCCGAATTAAGAAAAAACTAGGAAACTGTTACTATCTATTGGAGAACCAGCAAGGCAAAGAAATAGGCACGTACCATGCCAAAGATATTCGGATCTAATTCCCGCTAATATCCTGTCTAACGTGGTATATTATCGGGTGGTGTAATGGTCGCAGAAATACGACATTAAAAGCACCAAGCAAAACGACGATCATTAAGTATTGTAATTATGCGCGTACTTAGAAAGCTATAGTAAGCTTAGAATAAATGAAGCTCTGAAAGAAGGTGACCAAAGGCATTGCAAAAGCTTTATGCGGGTGCATCAAAAGCTTTTATGTCGCTCATGCTTAGCAGCTGATCTAGGCTTAGCCGAGCTTATTCAGCAGCTACAAGATAGAAGTGCAGCCAACATTAAGGGCAATAAAAGATGAGCTTTCCTTTTTCGCGTATTCTATAAAAGCCGCTGAGCAGCGAAAAGAAATTCTTTTTGTTAATAACCACGCTGCGTTCAAATAAATTGTTGCCAAATATTACATGGCACCTATCTATATTATTTCCTTCTGGGATTCAAGGTAGGAAATATATATAAAGAAAGAAACTTATTAAATATATATTCCACCCCTCTAGCTTTTTTGGTATACTTCGCCCGTGTCCAAGTAATATTTGAATATTTATTATTTAAATACAAAGTTGGTAGCACCAGTTTCATCGCAATAATTCTATAGCACCAGTTTCATCGCAATAATTCTATAGCACCAGTTTCATCGCAATAATTCTATAGCACCAGTTTCATCGCAATAATTCTATAGCACCAGTTCATCTGACAAATTTTATAGTGAAGTGAACAGTGAAGTGCCCCATAAAAGGGAAAAGAAAGACACGTTGAAAATTATAAGTATCCAACACGTGTAAAATAGGCAGCAGTGCGAAAAAACAATACAATTTTTAGTGACCACGAACAAGAAGAAAAATATAAAAGACAAGATGTGGATAAATATAAGGCAAAGGCATAGCCAGTACACTGAGCAAAATTTTTCGTGAAAAAAAAAAAAACTTACGTAGCCAGATTTGAACTTTAAATAACAAAAGAAAAAAAAGAAAAAAAACCATAAATCATTGAGTGAGTTAAATAACTTAATAATAATAAAAAAAAAAAATAAATAAATAAATAAAATTATTAATAATCATAATAAAAGAATATATGTAAAAAAAAAAAAAGAGAGAAGAAGAAGAAGAAAAAAGAAATACAAAAGAAAGAAAAAATTAAGAATCAAGAGATGTTAAAAAAATGAAGATTGCTCCCCTTTTCGTCATTTAACCTAATTCCAGCCGCAGTCACCCACGTGGAAAGGCCTTTTCATCGATGGAAAAAAAAAAAAAACTGTAAGTGCTTGATCACCCTCCTGCTCCCTCTTCCCATATTATAAAGTCCTAACATTGATTACACTAAAAAAAAAAAAAAAAAAAAAAAAAAAAAAAATAATAATAATAATGAAATAAAAAATTTTTTGATTGAAAAAATTTCGGAAATGTTCGAAAAAAACTTTTGAAGCAATGAATAAATGGCATATTATATATATATATAAAAAAAAAAAAATTCTATATAAATTTTTTGAATAAAAATGAAAAGAAATACGAAATATTAAATTTAAAAATATAAACAGTTAAAATAATGGAAAAAATTTGTTTGTTTAATAAATAGAAAAAAAAATAAGATAAATTAGTTATAACTCGATCACTATAATATAGTATAGGACAAAAATTATTATTCTAATAAATAAATAAATTAAAAATCATGTATAAATGGGTACAACATAAAGAAACAAAATAATATAATTTTTCTTATATTCTAATGCAGTAATGTTAGTTTGAATAAAACATATCTTTGTAATATTTTTTTCACTAGCCATGTAAGCCAGCAGACGCGCAAACAAAAAAAAGGCAAGATTACCATGTTAAATTAATGAAAACAATGAATTGTGTAAATTTGGTAATAGTTAAGTGAGTTATGGTTTATATGCAATAAATAAACAAATTGTATATTATGAGAAAAAAAAACATTTGAAAATTAATGGTTAGGGAATTGAGTAGAACGATGATAGGCTAAAGTTAAGCTGAGATGGCATAAAGAGGAGAGAGTCGAAGCAATTTTTTTTAGGGGATCTTCAGTTAACTGTTAAAAAGGAGATCATGGTCGGGTTGGGTATAGACAGCGAGAGGCCACTGACTCCTTCGCCTCCGCGTCGTTATAATTGTTTCAATTTTTTTCATTCCCTGTTTGTTAGTGTTAGTGCTAGTGTTGTCCCATCCCTCAAGATTTTTTTTTGGAATCCTAAACATTTAAAGTTTATGTGTGTTTGGTCCCGGTATGGCAAAGACCCACCCCATCGCCGAAAGAGCTAAGGCAACCAGAGGATTCCGCCCGCCTTTACCGAAGCCAAGTGAGGTTACCAAAACTGCATACTGACGTGCATTTCACCATTACTTCTGGTCCACATTGGTATACATCACATCCGATTCATCATCGATGCATCATCTCCACCATTACAATAGATTGCATGGGGATATATAATTAATTTTAAATTGGATAACGAAGAAACATGTAAAATCCTATAAATTATATATTGCAAATTATAGTTAATGAATATATATGTATTATATCATTTTAAAAAAATATAATAATATTTCTAAGATAGTATAATAATATTGCCAATAATAATAATAACAAAATATTATATATTATATAACATAATAAAAATTAAATATGTATTTAAAATATTACATTTGTCTTTATCATTTATGTACCTCACGTACAGGGTATTTTCTAATCAATTTCTTTAGCAATTCGCTTCCATTCTCGTTATAATTTGTTTTTCCTGCACTTGCGCAAATAATTGTGAAGGAGAGATTTTTTGATTTTATTTGCTAACCGGGAAATTGTTATTTTAAAAATGCAAAATGTTGACAAGTGAGCAACATATTGTATTTGAGTGTAAGTCGAGGCGTATTTACACAGTTATCGGCAAGTGGAAATGGAATTTAGTTTTAAATGCCAGTTTATGGCGCTATAAAAAAATAGAAATAAAACCGCTAAATAAAAAAGAAAACACGTACATATTTATAGCTCAGATTTTGAAAATAAATTTTATTAAAATAATCTATAAATTTTAAACAATTATAATGTTACTTCAAAGCATCCAAATATTTTATATATTATTATTTGTTGACAAACAATATTTTTATATTACTCAGTGACCTTAAGACATATAACAGGTCAAAGCTTCTTCTTTTTCAAATGAAGATCAACGCGCGAACTTTAATTTATGCAAAGATGACGTCACACTACCAGGTTAATATAGTTTTACATAATAAAGAATTGCTCAATTGCGGTTTTTGTGTGTATTCATATTTGAATATTATTGAATTCGTAAGAGAGACGTTAAGAAAGATCGGACAAGTGAACGATAAGAAATTTAAAAACGATTTCAAACAAACGGTCGCATTAAACGCTGAGAGAGCGATAACAAGCAGCTGTCACGATTATTACGGCTCTCATGCTCAATATACATATATTTGGGAGGTCAGTGTGAAAGCGAATTCAGTATGCGGCGAACAGCTGACGCGGCGAGTATCCTAAAATAAACTTAACTGGCAGTACTCAAGAAAACAAATGTAAGCAAAGCTGAGTAAAACGAACAGAATGAGCCGAAAGAGCTAGGTGTGTGAGCGAGACACAACGAAAACAAAAACAACTCACAATGACACAGCTAGAATTATGCGATAGCAACTACAAATATAAAAAGTTGACAAGCAACAAAAAAGCTTGACGCTATAACAGCAAAACAGCAAATGTAACAGGTATGTGTAATGCAGCCGTATACAGAACAGCGTATAAATATAGAATGTGTTTATCTTTGTTATTTAAATACTTCATTCGAATTCTTTTAAATATGTGTCGTAATTTTTTCGCTGAATAAACTGCGAACAGTGTACCAAAGAAGATCGCTGATTCTGTGATGAAACTTGGGCCAATTTTGTGACGCATGAAGGAACTGCTCTTAATATTACCCTGACAGTATTCACACACATTCCCTTGCAGTGCACTAGTTGAATTATGGCGTATATTATGTAAAGTTATTATGTAAAGTCAAACTGTTTGTGATTAGTCGCACTTTTCTCACACACAAAAAAGAGTGTAGCACCACAATCAAGAACAAACAAACGCAAATGCCGGCGAGTAGCTGAAAGAGCAAGCAAAAGCAATGTCGCCGAACGTTACAATTAACTTGCCTCTCCCAGAATCAGCTGCCACTCACGCTCATTAAATACATATTTAGAGGGTCAGTGGCAAAGCGAATTCAGTATGCGGCGAGCAGCTAACGCGGCGACTTGCCTAAAATTTCCCAGTTATTGAAGTTACGCCGCGCTTGATAAAAAAAAAAAAAAAACAAGAGAGTAATAGAAAGAAAGAGAGCAAATAATACACGCCAGACACAAGCGAAATGACGCAGCTTAAAGTGCATGCTAGTAGCACTGTTATAAGATGTTTGCAAGGAGCAACAAAACATGGAAGCGCCGCAACAGTTGCGCAGCAATGGCAGAAGGTATGTGCACAGTACTGCGCATGCAGTTAGAAACATTTTATATTTATATATTATTTTTGTTTTTCTTTTTAGCGTTACTACAGCGTAGAGGCGTCGGCGAAGCCGTTTCATGAAATGCCGACTAATAGCGTGTTGAAAACATTGTGGAATTTTATGCCAGGTGGAAAATACAGGGGAGCCGATCTCAATGATATAACTAAGGATTTGATTAAGGAAAGTGGTGGTAAAATAATAAAGTTTAAGGGCCTATTGGGCAAACCTCCGATAGTTGTTACAGAAAACCCAGATGATTTTGAAACAGTATTCCGACACGATGGTGTTTGGCCCAATCGTAAGGGTTTCGAGCTTTTGAACTATTACCGCAATGTGCATCGTCGGGACTATTTTGGCTCTGAATCGGGCTTACTTACCACTCAAGATGAGGCTTGGGGCAACTTGCGTTCAGCTGTAAATCCCATTATAATACATCCCAAGAATGTCAAAAAGTACTTGGGCTCTCTGGATCGCATTAACCAAGAGTTTATAGAGCGGTAAGGTTAACGATAAATAGTTAAGTCCATAAATCTACAAACTCACTGTAAATCATCATTCGATTAATGATAAGTTATCATCAAATATATCAATACTTCGCAAATAACAGTTATAAGCGTCAATTCTCACATTCTACTCATGAGAGAAACGGGAAAAAAATTATAGACACACGCTTTTAAAAACTAAAAACAGACAGCTGATGTTTAGTACGTGTACGTGAGAGTTCGTTAAGAAAAACTGCAAATTGTGTTTTTTTTTTTTTTTCGAACGGTGAGTGAAAGCGACTTATTTTCGCACTTTGTGAAATGCTTAACGGATAATTGCGTGCTCGGATTATAACAAATAAATGAATAAATATTTAATTAATAAATCTATCACAATTTTAATAAAAGATTCTCTTGATTTTAGGATTAGAATAATTCGAAATCCTGAAACTTTGGAAGTCCCTGAGAACTTCAAGGATGAAATCAGCGCCTGGACTTTGGAATCTGTGGGCCAAATAGCACTTGACTGCAAGTTGGGGGTTATAGACAACACCAATCCTCAAGGCAGACACTTCTTTCAGCAATTGCAGCGTTTCTTCGAGCTGTCTGTTGATCTGGAAGTAAAACCCTCACTCTGGCGCCAGTTCAAATTCAGTTCTCCCAAATTGCAGGAAGCTCTCCGTGTCCTAGATGGGGCCCTTGCACTAACCGACAAACTAGTGCAGGACGCCATGGAACGCATCGAGAAATCAACAACAGTCAAAAGCCAAGAGGAGAAAAGTGTTTTGGAGAAACTCCTAGCCATAAATCGAAAATACGCTGTTATTATTGCCCTGGACATGCTCTTCGCTGGTGTGGATACGGTACGTAGTAGATCACTCCATCATTCAGTCCAGTTAACTAAGGCTAAATCTTTAATTGCAGACAACCAGCACGTTTTCGGCCATTCTGCTCGCCCTCGCCCAGCATCCCGATAAGCAGGCTAAACTGCGAGCTGAAATTCTTGGCATTTTGCCAGAGAGAAACACGCCTCTCACAGTCGATTCGATGAGGAACTTGCCCTATCTGCGTGCCTGCATCAAGGAGGCGCTGCGCTTCTATCCACTCATCTCGGCCAACATACGCAAAACAAGCCAGGAACTGGTGCTCAGCGGTTACCATGTGCCGGCGGGCAGCGAAGTAGCCATGATCCACTTGAACCTTTGGCGCGACGGCAAACATTTCTCGCAGCCAGACGAGTTCATGCCCGAGCGATGGTTGCGTGAAAAGCAACAGGGATCCAGCTCTGACTCTGCCTGTCCGATGGCCACCAAGTCGAGTCATCCCTTTGCCTATTTGCCTTTTGGCTTTGGCGTGCGCAGTTGCATCGGTCGCCGCATAGCCGAAATGGAGCTGGAAATTGGGGTCGCTCGTTTGCTTAGGAACTTCCAAGTGGAGTTCCATCATCCGGCGGAAAAGCCCTTCATTGCCTATCAGCTGGCAACACCGCGCATTCCGTTGCAATTCAAGTTTATCGATTTAAAGGATTAAATTTTCCTCTGACTTTGTGCCTCTCTGTATAAGCTAACCCATAGGGCTTAGCATAATATAAAATAAATAAATCTATATTATGTGTCCCTTCACAGTATTTGATAACTAAACTAATTCAAACTTTTATTCGCGTGATTAACTAGAGAATTTTCTGTACATATATTGAATGTTGAGTTGAGATGTTAATTAATTTTAAAATTGTTGACTCATAAAAATATTTTAGTTCAACTTTAAACATTATCAGATTTAAGGCAGTGTTCTAGAATCTTGAGCTACTTTGTAAAAACATATTCACAGAGCACTTTTCACTCGCTTTTCAAAATTTTATATTTTTATTTGAAATGTTCTGCACATTTTTAGTTTCTAATTAATAAACGAAAATCTGCCAACACTCGCCGCCCTTTGACCTGCTCAATTCATGCGTTTGGCCTTTGTCTAAGCTTTGCCCGGGGCCAGCTTAATTATAACTTTATGAGCTGCAAAGTTAGTTGCATGCCCCAAAGGTGTTGCGAAATGCGCTAAAAACTATGCAACACTTTCTTTCTATGCCATGCATATTCTCATTCCTGTGTGGTGAGACTATATATATATATATATATATATATATATATATAAATATATATAAATTATATATAAATTTGTGTGTAGCTGACTCTTTGTTGCGGTCAGATGGCCACAACGGGCGGCAGCATCTGCTGCCTGACACTGCCTGCTGTATATATATATATATATTTATATAGCATATGCAGCAAATGGAGGAGGCGTGGCAGGAGAAATGTGAGTGTGTGTGTGTGTGTGTGTTGTGGCAGCGTTCAAACGACAACATAAATCCAGCGCTGCTGTTGTCTTCCTGGTTATTTTTTATTATACACATACCAACACACCCACACACACACACACACACACACACTCACAGATAGTCTCTGGCTAACAAACACTGTGGACAGCATACGTGGGCGCAAATAGCGCATACGAGATGTGGCTCGCACTATATAAATATAAATATAAATATTTTAAACGAGACTTGCAGCATCAGCAACATCAGCTGCAGCCTGCAGCAGCAGCTGGAGCAGGAGAAGCAGCAGCATCTGCATTTGCTTCAGCATTTCCATTAGCAATTAGCTCAGCTCTGCTGTTGGCTTTAAATTCAATTAGATTTCAATCGAAAATCACTTCAACTTGATCGATTTGTTAGTTTTTGCCTGCAATTTCATGTTGATAAAACATTGCAAATTGTTAAATAATTAAGAATCCTCAAGACTCAACTGCGCAGCTAACAAATACCCTGTAAGGTAATTTTAAATAGTTAATGCACCTTTTATGATAAGGTAAGGGTAAGTGTATACAAGTACAATTATACTTGAGTATAATTTATATGCCCCAAATTTCTTGCAGTTCTTGATTTTTCCGTGCTATTGTGGCAAGCTCTTGATGCTCCCCTTGGCCCACTTGCAGCTTAATGCAGGGTATTAAGCGCAAACATAAAATCAAATCTTTTCTATATGTATGTCATGTTAGCTAAAAATGGAAATGTCACGTTTGGCACATTTAAAGTCGGCAAACGGCAGTCAAAAATTCAATTTGGCACAAAATAAACTCAAACAGCAGAAAGTGAAAGCATGCTCTGGCTCCTCCTTACCTCCCTCCCTCCCTCCCTACCTCTCTCCCTCCATCCCACTCTCTCCCACTCTTTGGCAGTTTGCACACATGTCGTATGCGTAATTTCAACTTAATTGATTTCTAGAGCAATCGCTTTTTGCGCTGCTGCTTAACAAACTTTTTGCCAAAGCTTTTAATGCACCAAGGACGCGTTTATTTATTTATTTTTTATTTGCTGTACAAATACTCCGGATAGTGGGTATAATTATTAAGTGAAGAAGTTTGTAACAGCTACCACATCAGATCAGATTCAAATTTTCTATCAAATGAATATATAAAATTAAAATTTCAATTAATTTTTCACTATATTAAAACAGAGAAATATTATTATTTTAATAAAATTGTTGTTCATCTTACAAGGTTTTAAATATATACAATACTTTAAGAGTGCATCAATAAAAAGTATAAAGCTTCTTTATTAAATTCCATAAATTGAGTTTAGTTCTGAATGCAATTTAAATAGCATTTTAATATTTCTCCAGGTCGAACTTCTAATAGATGATAGTATTTAGGTAAATTATAATCAATATACGCTGAATCTTATTTCATTTCAAGTAAGCTCAATTTTAGACTATTTCATAATTCATATTTATCCGTCATCATCAGTCGAGGCAATCCTAAGCTAGATATGGAGTTTATATTATTAAGAAATATAGATCTGGGCAAGAGCATTTCCCTATCGACTAACCAACAATAGTTGCTCCTGTTTATATATATTTTTTCCACGCTTTGCTTTCTGCTTAACTTTGACTGCGATTTGCTAAAGTGGTTTTGAAAAATCCACGTTTACGTTTACCATTTCATTTTTTTTTTTCGTACTTTTTAGCGTTTCCTCATTTGCCTTTTTGCAAATAAATGAGCAGCGTTCAGAGCTGTGCTGATTAATGCAACTTGAGTGCCAGTTCGACTATGTGTATGTGTATATGTGTGTGTGTGTGTGTGTGTGTGTGTGTGTGTGTAAGTGCTGAGCTTCATGTACAGCACAATTAATCAAACCGCAATTGAGTTTTGCCCTCACGGCGGAAGCTTTGAAATTAATTTGCAGCTGCTTTTCAATGTAAATTAAAAGTTGAAAACCAGAGAAAGGGACATAGTCAAGGCAAAGAGAGAGAGAGAGAGAGAGAGAGAGAGAGAGAGAGAGAGAGACGGAAAGAGTAAGATCTGGAGAGAGGGTTTAAGGTTGAATTTTTGCGCTGACAACTTAATCTCAATCTTGATTTTTTGTTTTTTTTTTGTTTTGGCATTTAACAAACTTAAAACAGATTGCCAACTCCGTTCCTTTGGCTAAATTTAATAAACTAAAACCATTTGCAGTTCACTGAACTGACAGTAAATAAATTTAACCTAATTCGTACATGTCAATAACAACAGGAACCAAGACAAGACAAGCTGCCGTTGCTGCCGCCCCTGCCCCTGCTCCTGTCCGTTGCTACTGACGCTGCTCTGCCCTCTTTGGACTACTTCTTTTTTGCTCTGATGCTAGCAAGAAAAGCTGACTGAATAATACTAACACAAACACAGAATAAACACACACACACACACACGTACATAGATATGATTCTGAACAAACAGCAGAGCATTTGCTACACTGCGTACAATGGGATCTTCAAAAGCGTTTCTTTTCAAATTGTCTGAGAATCTCATTTATCCCTTCTAGTTGTAGTTCTCTCTCTCTCGTTTTGACTCTCCCAACTAATTGTATGTATTAGTGTGTATTTACTTAATCCACAAAAATAATTTGATTTTAAAAACCTTTATATTATTATATGTTTAAGCATGTGATTTCAAATTATCCTTTTAGCTGAATTAAAAAATTATATTAAATCCACAAAACATGCATGAATTAGATAAATGAAAATTAACTTAAGCAATGATTTCAAGATTATCATGTTTTAAATTTAGTTTCAAGATTTGAGTTTATAACAAATAAAATAATAATTTCATATCAAATGACAAACATTATGATTATAATATGTTTTTATGCACAAAATCAATGCTTAGCTCTACAGAATATGTTACTTTATGCCAAATGAAACATTTAAATCTTTAAAAATTATTAAACTAATAATAATTCGTAATTTTCAACATATTTCTTTATATTTTCTATCTAATTGAAAATTTCCACAGTGCTTTTTCATTGTCTGTTATGAAGTGCAAAGTGTAAAGCAAAAGCCAAAGATGACGACCATTTCTTAGTGTTCGTATTTTGTGTATGTGTGTGCGCGTGTGTGTGTGTGTGTGTGTGAGTTCGCTCTCCTCGTTGACTGTGTCCGTATTTGGCATTTTGCGTTTTGTGCTGTGGCACCACATGCTTCTGATGGGCTGCAGTTAATCCACTTAATGACCTCGATGATTTTATTGATGAGCACCTAACGCCAACGCCAACGCCAACGCCAACAGCAACGGCAACGCCGAACTCCGAGCCCAATGCCAACATATGCCGCCTGATGATGAAGATGCTGGGCGCCCATATCGTTCCGGTTTACTTTCCACTCCATTCCATTCAATGCCATCTTTTTTTTTTGAGAATACTCTAACAAAACTTGGCATGCTCAGTTGAGCAACTCTTTAGATAAGGCTAACCTCGAATCGCCATATGTTTTGATTATTCAATTTAAATTTAACTGTACTTTCATAATTTAGTACTTTCATATGAAAAGAAAATAAAACAGTATTTTGAATTGAATAATGTTTCGATAACCCAAATGATCTATTATCTAACTTGCAGATAGTTCTGAATCATTAATCGATTTGAATGTAGGAATAGCCTTTAGTATATTCCCATCGATATTTATCGTTATCGATACTATGTAACATTTACGATCAATTTCACTAATAAAAGTAAAGTAGCTTATTTATGACTGAAAGGGCATATCGAATACATCATTCCGAGCTAGGTGAATGGTTAATTTTTTTTCCGTCTGATGTTGTCAACGCCGTCTGTGCAGCGAGGCGTGGCACTGCCACTAAACGGTGTTGCCATCACCATCAGCAGCATCAGCATCAGCATCAACATCAACATCATCATTATCATCATCATCATCATCAGTAACGTCGTTGCTATGTTTGTTTCCTGTTGATTTTTCGGCACTGCCACGGAAACCCACTAAATTAGTGACAGCGACTTTGGCTTCTAGCTCGGATTCAGCATTTGATAAAATGGCAGAGCGTGGCTCCCAAAGTGTGAATACCAATGTGTGTGTGTGTTGTGTGTGTCCTGTTTGTGTTATTTATGCGAGCGCATTAAAATACAATTTTTATGCTTGGCATTGCCAGACTTATCCTTTGACTCCCGCATCGCCCATCTGTCCCCACTGAAGGCAGCATCTTTATTGAGTGTAAATGCGCGTGGCGAAAGCATATTTATTTTCGTTGAGCTGCTTATTTATTTGGCAAATGGTTTTGCATTTGTCAACAACAACAACAACAACAACAATGACAACCAATCCAGCCATAACCATCCCCCGTCTACGTCGATCCCTCAAGCGTCGGCGACAACTTGCATTTCAATTTAGAGCATTGGACTCCCCATTGGTCAGACCCGAGGGCATCCTCAGCCAACGCGCCACGAAGTGAAGCTGCTGAGCTGCTGAGCTGCTGAGCTGTTGACAAATGCGAGAATTTCCCCGTTTGGATATTTCATTTAGTTGACTAGTTTGGTTTAACATTCGCGTATTATTTGGCAAGGATTTTGAGCTTCAGATTTCTAATTGAACACTCGTTGTTTCAATGTTTCTAATTGAGAATTCCAAAAATAATATAACAGACATTAAATAATGTGTTGAACTGCAAAATGAAATTCTGAATTAACTACAATAATTTATAGGATAAGTATTAAATAAATAATATAAATAAAAAATAGTTTACGATAAAAATCGATCGTATTAATCCAAGTATATATTATGTTTAAAATAAAATAAACTATATAGCTCTCTCTCTCTCTCTCTCTAGCTCTAAAGATGAACGCGAAATAGTTTTATAACTGATTCTCGATAGAGGTTTTTAATCGATAACTTTGATTTGTTTTGGGAATAGTTATCGATTTTCTGAAATAAACGTAAAATGTGCGCGTGCAATATACATTACATTAAATAAATATTTTGACTTTACTAAAAAATATCTTTACACTTTCATTTAATGTGAATCTTGTATCTTGAATATGTTTCCCTTACTCCTATCACATGGCGTTAAATATATTTTTCCATAGCAAACGGAGATCTTTTCTGTTGTAAAATTTTCTTTGTTTTTATTATTTTCTCTTTTGGTTGTCGTTTGACGGCTTGAGTGTTGACCGTGTCAAGCAAACGTTGGCGCCGCTTAATGATGCATTAAAGCGTTAACATTAATATAGGCTGTACACGCACACACACACATATATATATATACAAAAACAGAGAGAGATATATATAGAGAGAGAGAGAGGCGTGACACACACTTTGTGCTTGCAACACTTGGCGCTTTAATTAAATTTTCGATAATTGCTTGCAGCAACTGTGGCGAGCAGCTCGTCGACTGTCGGTGACTGGCGACAACTGCAACACAGTGCGACATGAAAATATTTAAGTGGCATTTTTATACCCTGAACCCATTGAAAATGGGAATTCAGGGTATAATGTTTTTGTGAAAATGTATGTAACAGGCAGAAGGAGACGTCGCAGACCCCATAAAGTATATATATTCTTGATCAGCACAAAAAAATAAGTTGATATAGCCCTGTCCGTCTGTCCGTCCGTCCGTCCGTCCGTCCGTCCGTCCGTCCGTCCGTCCGTCCGTCCGTCCGTCCGTCCGTCCGTCCGTCCGTCCGTCCGTATGAACGTCGAGATTTCGGAAACTACAAAAGCTAGAGAGCTGAAATTTTACATGAACACTCGTATCTTAGTTACGCAGTACAAGTTTATTTTGTTTTTTCGATAACTCATCCCATTCCTTAATTATCGATAAAAAATCGAAAATTCGTTTACGTTTTTTAGGTTTTTCGAGCATAACTTCTACACCGTTTTAGCTAGAGACTTGAAATTTGTATATTTAGATAGATATTATGGATACGCAAATTTTGTAATTTTCACATTTTGGATGCCACGCCCCCTTCGCCCCCAATTTGAAAAAAACGCATTTCAAATACTAGAGACTTGTAATTTGGCAAATAGACAGATTTGAATGCTAATAATATATTCTGAAAGTTTCATGAAGATAGTCCATCTAGAAATGGAGTTATAAGCGTTCAAAGTACAGCCCATCCCACCCCCATCCGCCGGCAGCAACTGCGCGGTTAGCAGAGCGCGCGCTGATACGTGCGGTAAGAAGAAGAATATTTTTTTTGGCAGGGTTCAGGGTATCTCGTAGTCGAGCCGTCTCGACTAGAGCCTTCTTACTTGTTAATTGATTAAAAAATGGCGCCTGCATTGGTCCAGCCGTGCAAGGGCGCAGTGGGCTGGCGGGAGCGGCAGGAGCCAATGGAATCGCCAACCGAATTCTGTTGGACATTTCACATTATGGCTAGTTGTTGCGGCGTTTAATTAACGGGCCGTGCAAGCAGTCTCGCTTCTTTTTTTAATTTCTGATTTTCCTCCTCCTTTTTTCTCTGCGACATTTTTAATTTCCTTGAACGCATCGGATGTGGCGTCAGGCAAACCGGAAGTGGCACCGCACGCAGCAAAGCGCACGGCGCATAATTAACTTGTAGGCGGCTACAACTGACAACCTGTCCCCGCCCCTCCGCCCCTCCGCCCCACACTTCTTGCCACTTGTAAAAGTTGCGAGTAAAAAAGTACCCGCCACACAGAGCAACAACTGTAAAAAAAATCCAAGTTTCTATCAAGCCGTCAAGTGATGCACTAAACATTACCCTATGATGACTGAATGTCAAAGTTGACAGCCAGCTTAGCAGTGTAATAAATACTCAAATTACCCAATTTCTATTGAATTACATGTCAAAGCTGACAGTCAGTTTAAAAGCAGCAAAAATCTTTTAAAATCCAATATCATTTTGATAACGCCTGAAGGATCTGTCAAAGCTGACAAGCACTTTGCATTCCTAATTTTAAAATTATAAGAGATATTTTTGCTAATACATATTAATTTTTATAATGGCATTTTAACAGCATTAATATGCTGGCTGTGGAGAGAGGCAAAGTTTGAGAGATTCCCTCTCAGAACAAGTTAAAAATTTGCCAATCGATTCATGAAAATAATTTATTATGATTTCAATTCTAAATCAATTCCAATAACTATTTGATAGAAACTAAAATTATGGGTAAAATTTGCATTAAGATTAAAATATATATTGAATATTTAAAAAAATATATATTGAATATTTAAAAACAACTATAGTTGGCTAAGTTTAGTATTGATGATGCTTCAAACCAAGTCCGGGTTACCCGCTTTACAACAACGCCTGTTTATAGGATATAAATGAAAAATAGAAAGAAAAAAAAAGGAAATAGGAAGCCAACTTTCACTGCGTCTAAACTTGGCCAAGAGAATTGAGAAATGAGCAGACGCCGGCATCACTTGAAACTTTTGCCATAGCTCGAACATAATTATAAAAGTTTCGACAAGCATTTGCCAGGTGGGCAAGCGTTGCCACAAATCTCGACTTGCAACGCACAACGAATGGAATAGAAACTTGCGACTTGGACAAGAGCCCAAAATGCCAAAAGCCAAGTTCCAGTTCCATTTCCATTTCCACTTCCATTTGCTATTTCTGTTGCTTTTGCTGTTGCTCCTGTTGGTGTTGTTGTTGCTGCTTCTGCAACCATTGCTCCTGCTGCTGTGTTAATTAGCCTGCCATTGGCATTTATGCTTAAACACTTAATGAGCTCGTTGAAATCGAGGCTACTCGCCCAATTTAGCCCCAGCTCTTGCGCTAATTGCTTTCGGCTAGCCTACATACGGAGCATGCTTGACAGAATCCTACCTACATATGTATGTATGTATGTATGTATGTATGTGTGTGGCAAGATGCGACTACGTATGGGTATTTGTGATTTCTGGCGTGTCATTCAACCAGCCGGAAAATGGCTTATAGCGCTCCTAGTCTGGTTAATAACAAAGCCCTGCCTGTCTCTGTCGTTGACAACAACTAAACAACAAACAACGGACCAGAAATATGCACAAATTGCCAATGACGAATTCTGAATACTCTGCAAAAGAAACGGAATTTACTTTTCACATTTTGTATTTAACTAT
Organism: Drosophila stalkeri; assembly: GCA_035047405.1. NCBI lineage: Eukaryota > Metazoa > Arthropoda > Insecta > Diptera > Drosophilidae > Drosophila > Drosophila stalkeri. Next base: position 25,873,841 of record JAWNPR010000090.1, read on the forward strand.
AAGAATATTTTTAGTTTTTTTCTTGATTACATTTAACATAAATAAGGTATATATTTTCAGTGTACTTATAAAATATTTAAATATTAATTATATTTAAGTCTTACTTATATAATAAAAGGATTATCCCAATCAAAGCCATACTTTCATAATATGATAATCTAATATTTTTGTAGTTAGGATTCCAATTATTATCCAATCAAAAATGCATATATCAAATTTGATATTATTATATGCTTTGCCCCTTTATGAGCTGTCGCTGTTTACCAAGTTGTCGTACAAAGCTAATATACTCACTCAAGGCGGAGGACATTCAACAAAAGAGTTTTCGTATGAGATAGAAAAAGGAATAAGAAAAAAAAAAAACAAAGCACAAAGAGCAGCCACTTAGGCGGCGAGTGTCGCTGGGAATGGAAGCTGTGGAACCTATGCTCCAGCGCCAACTGCGAGTACTCTACCTGTGGACCAGCAGCACTTGGAAATTGCTTGGACTTGATGTGTGTTGGGTTGGGTGCTGCTTTCTTATCACACAAATAGGCATTGTACTCGCCTCGGTCTGGGTGTGTTTGTTGGTATGTTTTCCTTTGATTTTTCGCATGCACGCATGAAAATTGTTTTCCTTTTGTTTGGCGCGCAGCACCAAACAACAACAACAACAACAACAACTACTACTATTACTAAGGCAAAAGGTTGTTGGCTGCGCAGCAGCCAGGAAACTATGAAGGATTATGGATCTCTCTCTCTCTTTCTCCATCCCAAGTTCCTTCCGCTGCTCTAAGTGTATGCTCGGTGGGCGTGCCAGGCACCAAAAGGCCGCATAATGACAATGGACAAAGTACAGGCACAAGAGATAGAGATAGAGAGAGAGGGAAGGAGAGGGAAAGGAAGAGAAACAGAGACAGAGACAGCCCATTCAAATGGGTCACGAAACCGAGCAATGAGCATTAAAGGCGATGAAGGCATCCAGAGTGGGAGCTGCATCAGGTGAGACGTGATTGAAAATTGAATGGAGCCAAGACAAAGAAGCAGCAGAGGGAGTAGAGGCATGAACAGCACAGAAGACAGAGTAGGGTACGACACTTTCCCGGAAGGCTAGAAAGTGCTGTTATCGTTGCATCAGTTTCCCTTCTTCACATATGAAAAGCCAGCTTAAAATATCGAAGCGAAAGTGCTTGACATAAGATGAATTCAGGCATTGCGAGCTAGCTATGATAAGTCTAATGAAATTTGCATTGTAACTGAGTAAACTGCAAAGTAAATCGAAAGCATTAAAGGAAACTAAATTGGCTGAGGAATTGACAGATTCTGTCAGGCTTATTCAAGATATGATTGAACAAGGTTTAATTCTCTCTGAAAGGCTTTAATTACAAATTTTATCATTTTCGAGTTGATTAAATAAACGAAATCATTCTAGAGATATATAAGAATTTAACTAGAACAACTCTTAAACCTTCTTAAGTTGAGGGGCTATACGTTCCGAATGAGTCCGATAATGGTCGTCTTTCACATTCTTACTTATTAGCATCAACAAAAGTCCCTGACTTCCCGATGATAACTCTTCATTATGATTTTAAATTCGACATTAGCGAGATATAACAATTCATATCTACTTCTTAAGTGAGCACCTTAAACCGAAAGATATAAAAGAAAGAAAGAAATAAAAAAGTATTTTGTATTTAAATATTTTATTTTTATTAATATTTCGACACTGTGTAATCTATATAGGATATCAGCTAGATTCATTAATTTATAATAAGTAAGAGTTTTATAGTTGGGACTGTTCGACGAGCAAATACCATGAACCCGGCCGGCACGAGTACAAAATGAACTAGTCATGGAGAGGCGTTAAATCAACATGATCAGGAATATATCAATTTTATGGGGCTGCCACGCCTCTTTCTGTCTGTTACATGAATTTGCTCAAAATGATTGTAACCTGAATTTTCATGTTAAATGACTTCAACGTATAATAATTCTTAAGCACTTTAGCTTAATGGATCAAAGTCCGTTCACATTCTGTGGTATACTAAATTGGAATTTCCGAAGCTCAAATGACAATCCTTCAACCACAAATGCCCACATATCAAACTAAGTCCTGCCAATTTGGCCAGTTTGATAGTTTCAGCTTGCAAAACACAAATAGAAATGAGGCTAATTCCAAGAAATGTAAGCGAGGTATTTATTATTATAGTTGGACAATTTATAAGCGCCAAATAACAAGCATTAAATTCTGATGCAAATCTCAGGAGCTGAAATCCACATAAGACTTTGTATTTATATGGACGTGTGCACAATATCTGTGACTGTGGCTCAGGCTGTGGGCTGAGTGTGGGTGGGTGGGGCTATACGCAGCGAATTCAACGAGGGAGACAAACGGCAGCCACTTAAAACTGTCACAAGTTAAAAACCGCAACACTGCAGCAGCAGTTCCATATAAGAAGGATAAGAGGGCATAGAAAGACGAAGAGAGAGAGAGAGAGAGAGAGAGAGAGTGGGAGAAAAGCTAGAGAGGAGTTCGTAGTTCAGCCTGAAGGACGTGGCAAAAGAAAGACATTATGCGCCGGCATACCGCACAACAATTTCACAGACAATGAATACATTGGCAAAATGAGGCAAGACATGGACCCGTACACACACTCACACTCACACACACACACAGTCAGACAACAAGAATTTAAATAAATGCATGTGCACGAGCTGCCCGCAAAAATAAAAAAAAATAAAAAAATAGAAAAATATACAAGCAGCAAGAAAGAAATCACAACAATTGCTCGGGCGGAGCTGCTGCTGCTGCTGCTGCTGCTTCTGCGGGTTAGCTAGGGGTCAGGCAGGAGTCAGCTGCCATACCACGCCCCCATTTAGCAAAGGCGGGGGCGTTGGCAGCGATGACTTTGCATTTTGCATTACTTTTGCTGGCGACTTTGCTTTGAAAGCAGTTTCGAAATTATTGTCTCTCAGCTTACATTGCCGGCGGTCCTGCTACGACTGCTCCTGCTGCTCCTCCTGCTGCTTCTCCTGCTGCTTCTCCTGCTGCTGCTGCTGTTGATCCTGCGTGGCCTGTTGGAAATCCAGCTTCTACTCCAACTCCAAATGCAACTGCTTGTTGCCAACTTCACCACATTTCAATGTTGCGTGTAGAGTTATTTCAAGTCATTGTTATTGTTAGAGACAGTACTCATTGAAAAAAGTAGACAACAAGTTGGGTATCCTGCATGCCTGAAGTGGATATGTATCAAGAGAAATTCAAGTTATAATTACGGCAATATTGGATTGTTGTATTAGTTTCCCTATTTAATATCAAAAGTATTGTTAAAGGCCGACAGGTCATAGTAACCAAAAACCAGTGTATGATGTTAAAATATCTATTTATCAGTCGACTATGTTAAAACCGCAAAGTTAATGCCTTTCTTTAAAAGTTAACCAAATCGAAGTCTTAGAAAATTGTAATACAAATATAATGATACTATTTGGTCTTAGCTATTATAAAGTGCAAAAGGTTTTTTCTTTTTAATGACTTTTTTGAAAGTATACGGAAGATATTATAAAAAATTATCTATAATATTAGTATAGACTCTTAAATCTGAATTCTGGTAAAAATATTGAATAACAGAAAAAATAAAAAAAAAATAAGAAACAAAAAATTATGCCTAATTGATTCTCATTGTTCATTATGTATAGATAAATCGAAATTAATTAATATTCGCTATTGGTAATTGGGATAAAAAAAGATTGAGATCTTTGATAATTGGTAAGATTATATTATTCTATTATTATATTATTATATAATTATATTATTATATTATTATATTATTATATTATTATATTATTATATTTATTATATTATTATATTATTATAATATTATATTACGATACAGAATGCTTGAAATAGTTAATAATTGGCAAGAACCTATAGAAGATGATTGGTGAGTTAAGAGCACAGATTCAGGGTTGGAAATTATGTAAGTAATATATAATATATATTTAGTAATCAGCACTATAACAATATGCAATATAATTAAATTTATATATTTACTATTATATATGAAATATATTTAGATTTATTTATTTTATGTATTATTTACTTATAATATTTTACTATAAAAACGATTTGTTGATTTATCTAATTCTTATTCAACATGTTAATTAACTAAATCGAATGTTTGCATTTCTCTCAGTTTAATTATTTAATTTGTGGCAATCATCTAAGGGTGAGCAAAACTCGAAATATGGATTATGCAGAGTATCTCTGACTCGAACTACATTTGCTCAGGCATTCTCTTATTGTTGTTGTTGTTGTTGTTGTTGGTGTTGTTGTGGTGTGTGCTTACACTCGCAAATGTCTTATTTATGCTCAGCACTTTTCGCTATCCCAGCGACAACTGCGTTTTTGCTTCATCCTGTGGCTGCAGCAGCACAGATCACAGCAGGTGGGCGAGGTGGGGTGGTTGAAGTGAGGGCGTTGGGTTGAAGCCTAATGCCTCCTTGGCATTATATACACTGTTGTGGCTGTGGCGCGTCTCAGTGCCGTCTGCTGTTCTTGTGGCTTCACTTGCAAATGCTGCCTCCACAATACACTCTGTATATCTAGCTGTGTTTGGGTGTGTGTGTGGGTGTGTGTGTGGGTGTCTAGTGCTCTACGCCATTTGCATTGACTTGGGTCACGGAGGTAACTTCAGTTTCAGCAGTTAGTTAGCATCTGCGGTCATGTTGCATAATGCTTCACACGCAGAACCCAAGAAATTAACGAATTGTTGTTCAGGCCTCGTAACAGAGAATAGCAAAACTTTTATCGTATTTTAATAAACCTAGTTAAGTGTTTGATAAGATTTAAGAGCTGACTCATATTTATATACTTTCCATAATATATTACCATAAGATGACAACAAAAGAAGCATATTTGCATTTCAAAAAATCAAATCAAATTAAATGTTATCTATTATTAATTCAATATATTATATTATATATATCATAATATAATATATACGCCATATATTACTTTGTTTTCAAAAAATACATTCAAAGTTAATTTAATTTTTTCATTATATTTATATTTTAAAAAATAGTATGATGAAAATGAAAATGAAAAAATGATGAAAAGATATTCATATGACCAACGAACATTATAATTATAAATATTTTTTATATAAAAGAAAACGTAATTCAATAAAATGTAAACGCATATTCTTAAATTAAAATAATAAAATGGAAAAACTGAAATGGTTTTTGTATCTTAAATAATTTATATAGTACTTATTGAGAATTATTCAACTTTTAATGAATTTAACATTTCTCTATGCAGCAATATAAGTTAAATAATTATGCATATTTAGCATTTAATTGAAAATATCAAATTACTAAAATTAATTTAATAATTGTGCTATTAATTATTAATATTTTATTTTATTTTATTTTATTTTTTCTATATAGAACTTTCCTATTATAAAAATAAATAATAGCAAGCCTAGGTTCACTATAATATACAATAAGACTTGAGATTGAAATTCCACAAGTGAAATTTAATATACATTCATATAATAATATTATAAAATCGAAGATAAATTGTAAAATATATTTTATGTAGCGCATAACAAACATCGCTGTGAAGGCACAAGTTTCTCTTGCGGGCAGTTTTTGTGGAAGGGATAGAAAAATGTTTCTTGGTTTAGGTCGAGCTGGTTGAAACTCTCTTTTTTAGCTACTTTGGCTGCTGCTGTTGCTTTGGCCATACTTCAACTTCACTTGCTGCTTTTCTTATGCAGAAATCCATTCAAGTTGTTATTGTTGCTTGTTGCTTGTTGCTTTTGTTGTGCTCGCTTGTTATTTTTGCATAATAGAAAATTGTTTATATGCAATACACACACAGATACATGTATAAATTTCTATATCTGTATATATGTATTATGGTATGTATGTATATCTACAAAGAGTAACTCTGCAGCTGTGTCTCTGCCCAATACAAAAACGAAGCCTTATTATGGCTGAAGCACAGCCTGACCTGACCTGAACACCAAACCAAGTCAAGCCAAGCCAAGCCAAGCCAAGTTCCGCATGTTTATTGTGCATATTTTAGAGACTTTGTAGCTGACTAACACGAAAACGAAAATGAAAATGAAAATGAAAATATTAAATTGCATTTAAAACGAACGCATAATCACATTAACTGAAAACTGTCGCCCCTAACTTAATAAGCAGCCAAGTTTGCAAGTTGGCCAATGCAGGAGCCGAGCGGAGCTGAAGAAGCGATGCGAGGTAACAGAGCCTAGGCTTGAGCCGTGCCATGTTGCCACGTTATAGAATTTAACAAAATTATTTAAAATTCCGCAACTTTGGCTGTTGCAAAAAGTGGGCCAACAGCAAAAAACTTTGCTGTACAGCAGCTAGGGACAACAAGTGCAACAGCAACAACAGCTGCAGCAACAGCAGCAGCAGCAGCAGCAGCAGCAACAACAACTTCAGTTTCGCAGTCCAAGGGTCAGTTTTGCGAGCAACTTTTAAATTAACCCTAATTCCGACAGCAACAACAACAAATTTATATGTACATATATACGAAATAAATACATATATATTTATATATATTTAGTGCATAAAAGTTCACAATATTCTTGCGCATTTTTCAACTTTAACAATTTATTAAATGGGTCAAAAGCCACTAAAACTTCATTTATCATTGCATGAGCAGGCAACACGCCCACTATACAACATTCAACGCCTCCCTCGACTGGCTTGTCCCTATATATTTAGCTGACGCGCAGCACTCGGTACAATTATTGCTCGCAATGTCGTTATACCCTGTAGTGAATATCTTACGGGGTATATAGGATAAGTGTACTACAAGTTTTGAATTATTCAAATATTATTTCCTAATACTACAATTGCTTTAATATCCATCTAAGATTAGTAGATTATTTTAATAAAGGAGAAAGTATGCTATTTTATTTGTAGATCTTAATCTCGTCAAACTTTAAATGAAATAAATCTGTTCTACATTAATCTATATAAATATAGCTAAAATAGTTGATAAATATATGCGATTGCACTTTATATATTTTATAATATAATATTATATTCACAAACTCTCCCAAATATATATATATATATTCGTACATATATGTTCTATAATATTTGCTGTACAAAGCAAAAATCTGGCATCATTAATGTTGAGCTGTTAGATTTGTTCATAGTAAATAGAATTTGATAATTCTCAATATATATTATTACATCAAAAACCAATAAAAGTTACTGAGTATGCACATTGCGGTCATACCCGATGGGGAGTCCAACTTGTTGGTCGCGTTAAAATGCCAACAAATCGCAGAGACGAATGAGCTCAGCAACTTGAAGTGTTTCCGGTATGCCGCAGCAATTTTTTTTCGCCTGCATTCCGGCTAGTGGAAACCTGCCCACTCGAATCCCACCCACTTGTCCGGCGCGCCAGCAACGAACCAGCACCACTAGCACCACCACCACCACCACCTGCCACCACCGAGGAATGCACAAAGAAAATACACGGCACAAGTTTGTCGAGCCAAAACAAGCGCGGAGTTGGTTAAAAAAAAAATGCCAAGAATTATACAATTTATTAGCACACTGAGAACCGAGTGCAGGACGAGTATCAAAACCGGGGACTGATGGGGATAATAGAATTTTAAATATGCATGCACGCCCAGTTCTGTTCTTTTCTTTTTTTTTTTTTCTTTTTTTAATTTCAAAGTTCAACTCGACTGCCGCTGAGAAGTATATTAAAAATTAAACATCACGTGGGGCATTTTTATTTTACGAAATGTATAGAGTAGTTGGACGTAAGTCGGCAATGGAGTGTCCACATTCACAACGGGGTTACCTCTAGGTAGTACGAAAGGAAGGCACAGGTCAAAGTCTTAATAATTGTTGTGCTGCATATTTCAAATTACATAATTGTCAGTAAGTATAATGGGGTAATTGCTCATGAAAGCAAATTTATTAGCAAAATATTCAAATATAAAATGTGGTTATGAAATAACAAATATATATATATAATTAATTTAATTAATTTAAACAGTAACATTCAACTTAAAATTTTTCGAATTTAAATTTAACTGCAGCTTATGTGTGCTCTTAATAGAACAGAGCTTTTAAAGCTTTATCGCAAAGCTTCAACGAAACTGTGGCGGTCGGATAAGAAGCACGAACCTAACGAAATTCTGTCGATTTAAACCAAGCGATCTGGTAGCACAATCATTTAGTAGACATTCAAACGTTGACATAAATAACAACCAAGAGCAACAATTGAGTGAAATACCTTTCAATTAAACTAATATATTCAATATATTCAATTGACTCCAACAATACGAAACTTACGCAACTACCGCTAAATAAGAGCCAACAATAACAAGTGAAGTCCACGGCGATACGTTTGTGGCGGCCAGTCGATAAATTGAAGTTGGCTGCGCTTAGCCATTCAAATGGCGCGATTAATTGAAAACTTAATATTATTGATAACATTTTATTTATATTGCTAATCATATAATATTACAAATAATTCATATACATATATATTGTAGATTCTATATCGAGACTTTAAAATTCTAATGCATAATTGCAAAAATCACATTTGTTAAATTAACAGGAATTGAGTTCAGAATATTTCTTTTTGGTGATATTTAGGAGTTACTAAGGAACACTGGAAAGGCGCTAAGATCACTACTCCAGCGCTTGCATAATACTAGCTAACAATCTATGGAATCTTAGAGCCCTGTATAAAAACTAAATAAAAACCAATCTATGCTTAGGCATGTTCAACGTTGCGCTGCAGTGGACGATTCTCCACCAGCGGCTCCAGGGGCAGCAGCTTGACCGTCTTGTAGCCACGATCCCGCTTCAGCCAGAGCCAGTTGTCTCCATTGAAGTAGTCCTCGATGTGCTCCAGACTACGTCCCTTTGTCTCCGGCTGGAACAGGCACATGAATACTGTCAGCAGGAAGCTGGAGGCGGCAAAGACCATGAAAACGCCGCGCATCTTAAGGAATGCTTGCAGCGCCGGGAAGGCCTTGGCAAATATGAAGAGAGCCACATTCATCGAGGCGAACACACCGCCCGCTGTGCGTCCACGAATGCGAGCAGGAAATAGCTCCCCGATCATGATGCCCGGCATTACCATTAAAGCTGTATTGAACACAATGTAGCCGAGGAGGCAGCCACCGGCCACGAGCACGTCGTAGGGCATCTTGGGCTGGCCCATGCGGATGTACATGAACACGCTCAGAGCCAGGCAGAAGACGCCCGAGCCAATGCCCGAGAGGATCATGATGAGACGGCGTCGCACAAAGATCAGGATGCCGCAGAAGATCATGCAGCAGACCACACGCACGGCCGCCGTCCAAATGGCCGCCTGCTTCGTATCGAAGTCAGCTCCAAACTCGGAGATGATGTCAATGGCATAGAAGATCACAATGAAGGTGCCGGAGAACATCTGCAGCAGCGAGAAGACAATCACGATGAAGAGCGGCTTGATGGCCACACGCTGGCAGCAGAGCTTGAAGATGTTCTCGTTCGTCTTGGTCGTAGCTCGCTCCTTCTCCAAGCGCACCTTCATGTCGTTCAGCTCCTTCTGGGCGGTGATCTCGCTGCCACGTAGAAAGGCGAGCGCCCTCAGCGCGCGCTTCTCTAAGCGATTGCGCAGCAGCCACGCAGGAGTCTCCGGTATGAAGTAAATGGAGATGACAGCCAGAGCGGGAAGGATATTGGCACACCAGGCCACGTCGCGCCAGTACAGAATGGTGCCCAGCGAATAGACGAACAGAATGCCACATGAATAGGCCACATACGGAGCGCCAATGAGCAAACTGCGTAGATTCGGTTCAGCTGTTTCGGCTATATAGACCTGAACAGAAGAAGAAGAAGAAGGAGAAAGAGTAGAGGGGAGGATAAGAAAATGCATTTGTAATAAAAATAAAATATTATTTAGATATATTAGAAGTGCATGGGATAAGCTTAATAAATGTATCCTGTTTTAGATATTTTTGTCAGTTTATACAGAATTATTAAGAGAAGTTCATTGATCTGACGTATATAGAGTATATATAAAAAACACAGGTCACTATCAAAATGAAATATATTTAATAGTAATGCCTGATGAAAAGTTTATTCATATTTCAGTAGCTAAAATCTACCTAAATAATCACTTTATTCATTTTAATGTTATAGCACTAATGAAATATTAAAAAATATTATAAAAATATTATTATTTTATATGATTGCTATGAAATAATTGAATTATTCATTCATAAATAAATCCATTTTAGAAAGTACATTAACAAGGGATTTAAGAGGATCAAGGAAATCGAAATATCATATTCTTATTTGGATAATGTTATTAGAAACTATTCTCTCTAATACTCTGAATATTTGATGTCTAGCATAGAGTATGGCATGTGGAAAATTCCCAGACAAACCTTAAAGAAGGTCTTTGAGGCACAATCTAATTATGTTTATTAGAATAAGATATTTTCAAATTCTAAAAATAAACTTTTCTTGTCATCTATCCATTCATCTCTCTTCACCTCTAACTCACTAATCATCATTAAACTTACTCTTATTATTTATGATCATTAAACCTAATATCATAATTTAACAACTATCTAAATCTATCGAATCTATCGAGTTCTATTCGAATTTCCTTACTTTTCGAGATGGTTAATCTATTCACTCCTTACGCAACTCATTTTATATTCATAATAATATTGAGTTGTTCACGACAGATCTAAATCTGTTCAATAACTCAATGGAACTTGACTTTCATTGCACTCTGAGCAGCTCACATAAATTAGAAGAAACAAAGTTGGAACTCTAATGATATCTGTTAATAGCATATTTATTGAGAATCAATTTAAATAAATCTCTATACTTGAACTCAAGTGATATCTACTATAGCAAACTTTCAGAGCAAACATACACACATATACACAGCTAAAGCTATCCCCATAAAATCATTTAGATACTACAACTAGATAGATGAATTCGTGACACATTCCTGGAAGCAGAGAATGCGTAACCCACCTTGACCTCGCACAAGTTCTCGAGAAGTCCACAAGTGACAACAACTTTTCCTTAATCTTGGTACACATTCACACACACACACACACACTTATATATATACATACACACACACACATGTATACACCCGCATTCTATTGTCTTTAAACAAACAATTTGATCAAACTGAATGGCAAACAGGGTCACAGAAATATCAAGCAGCTGTATCAACAATATCAGCATAATCAGAAGCTTAATCATAAAATCATAAATCTTCAGCCACTGCCGCAGACGACAATTAATGAAATGAAATGCTTTTTCGAGGCACACGCGCAACAAGTTTTGTGTGTCGGGCAGGGGCGCAATGGCCCCGCCTCCTGCTAGCGTGCCTGCGCCCAGCTGGCAACAACAAACTTATTATAGACTAAGGTCAAGAATCCGGAACTCGATGCTGTGTGTGCGGAAAGCGATTTGCTAATGCAAATGGACTGCGTCGCATTTGGAAGCCGCTTTCGTTATCATTTTGGCCGCTGGATAAGTCATGGGCATATCCATAAGATAAATAAACAAATGCCGGCTGTGCGAAAATTGACCTGCTCACTTAGAGCATGGGGGAAGGCACATACGACACAATGGAGCACTCGATTATAGTCGGAACAATGGAATTAAGTGAGCAGTTGACAGCCAACTGACAACCGACAAAAGACACGGGACACGGGACACGGGACACGGGACAGGAGACAAGATGACAGCTTTGTTGCGCCTTTTTGTCACACACTCGTCTGCGGCATTTGCAGTACAACAATTCCTGCTGGGGCATCAGGGCTGTGGCTTTATTTATGTCACTTGTATATTAATCTGGTTAATGTGTCAGTTGGGCAACTGGCGCAAAGTGAACGAACTTTTCGATATTGGCATTGACGCGTCTTTATTACCTGACCGGGTCCACCCAGAATTCCAGTGGCAAAGCCGCAGAGGAAGCGCGCAAATATCAAAGCCTTCACTGAGTTCGACATGGCCATTGTGCTCCAGCCCAGGAACAGGGGTATTACCGATACCAGCAAAGTCTTGCGACGGCCCAGGTAATCGGCCAGTGGTCCAGAGATTAACGATCCGATCGGCGTGGCCAAGCTGTGAACGCTGGCTGTGAAGAGTACAAGAAGAGAAAGCAGAGATGTAATTGAAAGGTAATTAATGAAAGATAAGAGATGAACAGATAGTCAATGTAGCTAACAAAAATAGCAGTCATATAACTAATTAATAAATAATAAAAATAAAACATCATTTAAGTAAAATCTATTTAAAAATAATAATTTGTTTGCATGAGTTCTCATAATGCTATTATAAGTCTTTTAAGTATTGATAAAGTCAGCAATTGCTAATTGGCATAATATGTATTTAATCTCCAAATCAGGATTGGCTTTTAAACACGGGCCATAATATATCTCTTAGCATATCTATTAGCATATTACTTGCTAATATCTTAATAATGATAATTAGTTTATTTTTGTATTGAGAGGAGTTGAGGTATCATTCGAATTTACGGAAAATATTCTGTAATAAAAAATATAGCTATATATATATATATATATATAGATTAGTATATATATGATTAGTCATCATACATATATATATTATATATATATTCATTGTTGAGTTATCATAATGGGAAACTCACCTATCCAGGAACCGGTGGAAACATCGATGGGCACCTCCGTCGAATTCATGCTAAGCTGTGGCAACAGAACCGCCGAGTAGCCAATGGGCATGCCACATCCAGCGGAGAGCAAGAGAACAGCGCAAGTGGATAAAATCTAATTGGGAATAGAAATGACATAATTAAGAATAATTAATTATTAATAATTAATAATAAATTAAAACTATTCAAATACGAAATCATAAGGAGCTAATGAAGAGTCTGCTGTAGAAAGTCAAATATATAACCTATATATATATATATATCAAATATATATTGTACGTTCATATGGGAATAGAACCTATATTTAGCTTGGCTGCAAACTGATTTGAACTTGAAGCAATTTGAAATGTTTTATTAAGACATTGTAGAAGCAATTAAGAACTGCTGTGTCACATCAAAATGGATATAAAAACCAATTGAAAACTTTCTAAATCTTACCTAGACAGTGAAATGGAGAATTGATAAATATAGAGTATTAGATATTCGTATAGGACACTTTACAAAATTGAAGTGTTGGATAAATTTCTTTATTCCATAGTTGACAGATGAATTGGCATGGGCAAGGGCAAGGGCAAGGGATAAGAATCGAATGTCAAGCATAGCTGAAGAATTTACTTTATCAAACATCGAGACGAAAATATGAACTATAATGGGTATAGCACATATATCTACATACTCCTGAGTAGACTAAAGCTTACAAAATATAGCCGAGTAATAACAATAAATAAAATTTTAACAATTAAAAAGAAATAACAATAAAACATGAATAGAGAAGCAAAGTCAAATGAAGAACTAACTCTATTTGTTCATTGAGATATCAATCGAAATATGCACGAAGCCACAATTTAATATTAAAGAGACGTGTTAAAACCAATAACTGCAATTGATACTTAATTGATTGGGGAAGCGACACTGTTGCACGCTGATGCCGTTTCGATTGAGAGACGAGCAATTGGCGGCAATTGAAGTTGCGACACGTTGCAATTAAAGCAGCTGCGCCTGACGTGCAGCTGACCCGCTTTCCACTTGAGGTATCAATGGTGATAAACGATCTGCGCGGTCGGAGGAGCCTGGTCTGGCCTGCGTGCCTGTCACTCAAATTTGTCATTCCTCCATTCGAAGGTGCAGTCAGAATCTATTTGTGAAGACGAATTCACGTCACATGTTGACCACTTGGGCAACTTGTCATATTTTCTAATCATGCGAAGAAATTTCAATTATTTTATATCTTATCATTGTGTCCTTCACGCTCGTTAGGTACAGGTCAGACTACAAACAATGTCATTGCTGTTAGCTGGCATAATTGTGTGAGAAACAGAGAAAGAGACAGAGACAGAGACAGAGAGAGAGAGAGAGAGAGAGAAAGCTAAAATTTGTTTGGCAACTGAAACTGGGAACTGGAATTATTTGTAGACCTGTTGAGTTCAATTACTATTATTAATAAAATTTAGTTTTTCAATAATAATTTCAATTATCACTATTGGCAGAAAGAAGAGAGAAACAAACAGAAAGAGAGAAAAATTCTATAAAAAATTGTGGTTGATCTGCAGGATTATTGTCACATAATCTATGAGACATAGATAATGTAAGGGAAAAGGAAATACATTAATAGAGAACACTTCAAAGAACTAGAGTAGAGAAAGTGAATCTGAGAAATGAGAGCGAGAGCGAAAGAGAAGGAGATCAATAGAGAATAAGAGAGAAACTGTGACAGAGAAGAAACTGTGACAAATAAGTTCGATGACAAGAGAAAGATATACAGAGACAGCATGATCAGAAAGGTTGAAAATATGGCTAGACTCCGTATGTCAGCTTCAAATTGTTTTCATAGTATCAAAGTAATAAATATTATATAATGGAATGATATCTACAATATGATTGATTCATGACAGTCAGACACAATCGTCTGATTTTATACTCTTATTGATTTATGTTATCACTAAATGAAAAATGTACATTTCGCCACGATTATATTGCTGTCAGCTATAATGGGCATTTATTATGAAGAGGATATTAGTCAGCGGGAATCTGTTTTCAGTTGTTGCATGGCTTTGCTATTTATTTATTCAGTTTTGATGAGTGCATAACACAGACAAAACTTGTTTCCAAACCAAACTCAGACCAATTGATGCAACAGCTGCTGCATAGCCAACTCCTGATGCTGCTGCTGCTGCTGCTGCTGCTGCTGCTGCTGCTGCTTATGCTAAAGCTAATGGCAGTTCAACTGAATTCCATTTTCAAGGACAGCCAAAAAAGTTGCTATAAAAGAGAGCAGTAAGAGAACACAACTCTCTCTCTCTCTCTCTCTTAAGGTCAATAGTTAGGAGAGAGCTTAAAGCTTCAGCAAGTTCTTGTACAAAGAGATAAATCTGATGCTAACCAGTTTTTCTAGCAGCCAAGCATTATTTTATTTTTTTATATGGCTCATCTTACCTGATTAATCATGCCTCGTCGATTGGCCGCGTCGTGGTCCTGCTCGTCGATGGTCGACAATTTGCGCACCTTTTGCTGCATCGACATCGACATCGCCATGGACATTGGAACTTTGCACTGGAACTCCGAGCCGGGCACCATGTGATATGCCATCCTCTGCGGCACGATTTTGCTATACTCCTCATCCCTGAGTCGCGGAAGACAAATGAAACAATAATAGCAATTAAATAGTTGACAAATCAATTGGGACTGCAACTCGTTGTCATCTGACATCACGCTTTTATTGGCGCGCTGTGCCTCTAATAGGATCATAGAGAGCCACAAGATGCGGCTAAGGATATTGCTGAGAGGGGCGAAAGTGCCTAATGAACCTCAATTGAGTTTTGTTCATTTTTCAATGTCATGAATTTAATTGATTTCATTTGCTTTTAATTTGTTTTACGTTTTCAATTAACTTCCAATATTTATTTATATTATATTTAATTACCGAACATCTTCCGAGCAGCTTTTTCAGTTCATTTCATTTCAACGCCAAATCAAAGTTCAACTCACGCAATTTTCATTTCGCATTCTCCACAAACCACAGCCGGTTCGTAAAGCACTTTGAGTTAAAGAGCATTTTGACTGGTTTAAATGCCATTCAACTGCAGCCCGAGCAGTCGACACTTGTTAAGCAATTAAACATGGAAACCTACAATTAAAAAGCTCCACAGCAACCAACGGAGCGTCCCCAACCGAATTGCAGTGAAAACCCCCAAGGAATGCAGCACAACATTTCGCATGCCCCTACCTAATGGATCCAATTGATATACACGCATTTGTAACTTAGTTAGTGTGTGATGCAGTAACAGATTTGAAGATCATTTTAAGCAAGATTGTTGAAGTAGGATAACAATTTACATCCATATCAAACTGAGGGAGCACTTGATCTATGCTTCAATTAAGGAAATATATCTACTATATAACAATTTAAAATGTGCAATAATCTGTTTGACTACAGATATTTCAACCATATTTTAATACAAATACTAAAGTTCCAATAGCATTTGTTTTACCCCTTTACCCCATCTCTCTAAGCAAAAGCGATGTGATCCCTTAGTTGATTTCGATGAACATATAAATTTTGGCTTAGATTGACTTGAAATGTTAAGAAATATATTCAAATATAAATAGTACCCTTCCTATGACTACAAGTAATTTGAGATTCTAGATAGCTATCAGATATTTAGATCTTTCGTTAAGAACTCAACTCAACAGTTTATGCTACTAAATTTCATCCTTATAGAGGCTACAAAATCTCTTTCTTCTCGCTCTTAGATTCTCTCACGATTTCTTCCAATAATACAGACACGAATCCTAATTATATTAATCGAGAGATATCATTATTTAATTATTGTTTTCATCACAGCTAATAATGAGATCATCAAATAAAAATTAATTTTTCTGCAACATTTTTAGTTATTAATAGAAAATTTAAGCATTCTTGATTTTCAATGGCTTCACCATTTATTTATTTTTTTGCAAGCTAAAACAGGGTACGTTTAAGCTGGGAATTACAATTATTTGCTTAGCTGAGTCAGATGCAGCAAAAATACAAAATAAACAAAACCGGGCAACAGCTGGGAGAGACAATTAGCCAACTCGGCGTACGCAGCGTATACGTCATAAGCTCAAAAGCGAAGCTACGGAATTTATTTGTTTTATTTACTTCATTTTTTTTTTTTTCGCTTGATAAGCAAAAAGTAACAAATGCCAAGCGGCGCGGCAGCTAAAAGACAACAACAAAAGCAAACAGCATTTTAGCGGTATTTCATTTTGTTTTCAGGTTTCAGTTTTTGCGCACGTTTTTTATTCGATTTGCCTAATTGACTGTCACATTTTTTTTATATTTATTTATTTTTTTTTTTTTTTTTTTTTTTTGTCTTTGTTTTGGTTTGCGTTTTGTAATTATTTTGTTCGGCGAAAATAATTATTATGATTTTTTGTCGTTCAATTTTGGTTGTTGTTTGTGTTTCATTTTGTTGCATTGTTTTGGTTGAACAGCTGCGTGTGATGCGAATAACTTTTGGTGTTTGGTTGTCAAGGCGAAGCGAAAACTCACCTTGATTCACCTGTTTTCTTTTATACATGTACGAATTGCTTCTGTGTACGATAAGGAAGCGCGTGTGACACACTTTGCCAAGAATCTCACAAAGTTTGTTTGATAAACGTTCGCTTTACCAGGAATTCAGTTCATTCCCCTGTCCCAAGTGGGAATTCCCCTTACGTTGATCGGGGTAATACGTGAATTTATGATATAAATTTTTCTGTATACAATTTATGTTTCAAGACATTGATTCCGCTGTTGAGAGGATTTCAATTGCAATCCAAATGTGTCGCTATGGCCTCATATTGGCCAATAGGCCCGAATCTTGAACCCTGAACGTTAAACTTTATAGCACTCTTGTAGCATTGGCCGCACCAAAATGAAACGACTAAGCGTGAATTGCATATCAAAGATTATAGAAAATTATAGAATGAACAAAGCCACGACAAATTCCCTAATTCGTATTATCAACAGAGCTGCTAGAGCAATGCTTCGCTCAAAATTGAGGAAGTACTGATAAAGAACACAGTTCAATGTGCCAATGTAGCCCAATGGCAATTGCCGAAGTTGATTGGGTGGATTAGAGAGGATCTACTTGTTCCTAAAACAATCAACTGACACGAGTTGCAAATTCAAGAATCACACGATGTTAATCAATCAACTGCGTGATTGATGTCAAAGCCGATGGGAAAGCTGAACGCGTTTCGCTTATCGAGCGACGTGTGGTAAGTGTGAATCGAACAAGTTTCCATGTTGACCACACAAATTAGACAATTGATAAGATACACACACACATATATATATAAATATAAATATATATACATATTTCTGTATATATTTATACACAGTAGCCAAACTTTAACTCTTTTGTGGCTGGGCCAACAAATTGAACCAATTAAGCAGGCGACAAAAAATATGCGAGTGCTGCCAAATTTAATGTACATACATATATACATATATAAATAAATATACATTTATGACTTTATAATTATTTGATGTATATGTATATGTATACAATGGAAACGCATTGATTTCACAATCATTAGCGCCCTGCTCTTTTAGTTGCCATGACTGTCGTACGCGGCGTATGCGTAATTAAATTGGAGAGACCTACAAATTGATAAGATAACTCCTGTTCACCGTGGGAATTTGTATAATATAATTTATAGGCGTATAGAAGAGTGTAGAGAGACGGCTCGATAGTAGCTACTAGAGCTTGCCTTATCGCACTAATTAACAACTTCTTCAAATGAATTTGTTAATTACCAAAGCAAACAAGGCCAAGCGAACTGAATCTGTTTCCAATTAGAAGTTTTCAATTTGTAAAAATATTATTTTACAATAATTTTTATTGGTTCTCCGATTATAGGTTCAATCAATACAAGCTAAACACTAATTGGACAAAAGCGCTTTCCAATTAGGAATTTAATTTCGTAATATTTTGCAATCCATTTGACTTGTAATCGATCACAAACCAATTACAAGTGTCTTAGTAAAGAATTTCATGCAAATTTCATTTATTTGTTCCACCAACATGATTCAGTAATTTTCTATCAATCTGAATTGATTGCTAATCTTGTTAGATCACCAAACAGTCTATCAGCTCTCTGTCTACGGCGGCTGATCTTTGCTCGATCATGGGCAACTGCAATCGCTCCGATCGAAACTAACAGATAAACCCAGAGATTTACCACCCCGATTAGTAATTAACATGAAAGTGTTTGCAAATAACAAAACAATCAAAAGCCTCCATAAATCGCTCTTTATTTATATAATTATCTGATTGTAAATATTAGCTTTTAACTCGATGTTATGTGCTATAAATAAAATTAATAAACTGATTAACAGATAATTTGACAATGAATTAAAACGAAATTATTTATATGGAAAGTACATACATATATATGTATATATCTCTCATGATAAACATCAATATAAACTACCAATTTCAGGTGAGTGAAAATGTCCGACGAGCGGTACTCTATACTCTTTATATACATTTCTTTCTACTGTATTTAAGAATAATAGAACAAACTTTTATGCATTCAAACTACATTATAAGCTCAGACATTTTATATGAGCTAATCACAAAGTCCAAGTTTGAAATATAATTAAATTTTAAATATAATTTGGACATACGTTAAGCACCGATGCCAATTCTTTCCCAATTTGCTTCATAAAAAATATATTGTACATTGGATTTTAATTAATTTTGGAATATACTAATGCCAACATTATATATGTATATGTCGTAATACATATGGCCTATATAAATTGTATTAAATAACAAAGAAAATATGAAAATTTTTCTCTTGATAAAATTTACTTTTGTTCCTATGCTAATCGATAGAATGATTGATGACTGATTGGCATAATGCATATCACAATAGATACTATTGATATTACTTTTGTATATTTTAAAATGTGCTAAATCATTCTGAATAAGATTTCAACTGTATGTTGTGAAATATTTGCTTTACTGAAAGCAAAGCATAATATTTTATATGAAATGAGAAATACTCTTTTATTTAGCAATACACATTTAATGCCTGTTATTAAGTTAATTAGTTAAAAATAATATTTTGATAATTATGTATATTTGTGCTGTACGCAGATAAAAGTTTGTTTATAGAGTTTTTAGATTTACGTTGATATTTATATAAAATATATAAGATAATATTCAGCAAACCAAATACTTTTAAATATAAATAGCTTTAATTGATTACATTCATTAATTTAGTCAACTGTCTGGAGTTCACAGAAAACTAATCTATGTAAACAATATTTTTTGCCAATCCAGCAGATCTATCTATCTGAATATCTACATAAATGATACACAACAAAGCTTAGGGAACTCTTTCGATCTTCACTCATGGGCTTTTTATACCCTGAACCCATTGAAAATGGGAATTCAGGGTATAATGTTTTTGTGAAAATGTATGTAACAGGCAGAAGGAGACGTCGCAGACCCCATAAAGTATATATATTCTTGATCAGCACAAAAAAATAAGTTGATATAGCCATGTCCGTCTGTCCGTCCGTCCGTCCGTCCGTCCGTCCGTCCGTCCGTCCGTCCGTCCGTCCGTCCGTCCGTCCGTCCGTCCGTCCGTCTGTCCGTCCGTCCGTATGAACGTCGAGATTTCGGAAACTACAAAAGCTAGAGAGCTGAAATTTTACACGAACACTCGTATCTTAGTTACGCAGTACAAGTTTATTTTGTTTTTTCGATAACTTATCCCATTCCTTAATTATCGATAAAAAATCGAAAATTCGTTTACGTGTTTTTAGGTTTTTCGAGCATAACTTCTACACCGTTTTAGCTAGAGACTTCAAATTTGTATATTTAGATAGATATTATGGATACGCAGATTTTGTAATTTTTAGATTTGAGATGCCACGCCCCCTACGCCTCCCATTTGAAAAAAACGTATTTTAAATACTAGAGACTTGTAATTTGGCAAATGGATAAATTTGAATATTATTAATATATTCTGAAAGTTTCATGAAGATAGTCCATCTATAAACGGAGTTATAAGCGTTCAAAGTACAGCCCATCCCACCCCCAACCGTCGGCAGCAACTGCGCGGTTAGCAGAGCGCTCGCTTATATGTGCGTAAAGAAGAAGAATATTCTTTTTTTTTTTTTGCAGGGTTCAGGGTATCTCGTAGTCGAGCCGTCTCGACTAGAGCCTTCTTACTTGTTTATTCAGCAATTTCTATTTATAGCTGAATTTCTCATATGAATACGCTGCCTTGATTCCATAGAACAGATATATCTTATCTGATTGTTAAATAGCAATTGACACTCTCAACTCGCTGTGTCTAGTCACAAAAGCAATCAATACACGAATCGACAATGAAAATTCACGATTTATGTCAATTGTCATCGAGTGGCCCGCTCAAGATTAGGCATTAATTAAAAGGCAATCAAGTCCCCTAAATTTGATGTGCATATATTTGCCCAATGTCCAGACACAAAATTATGCAAAGGTTTATTATGGGTATAAAAATTTAAATTTTGCATTATTTATTTATTCATTTATTTATTTATTTATTTATTTTTTTCAAGATCTCAGACAGACTTGTCAACATATGGCGGCTGCTAAGTTGTTATCAACAGCCGAAAGCGCTCACAGTATTCGCTGACTAAGCGAAACTGGTCGAGTATTGGGTCTTCTGCTCAAATACTCACATACTCGGCTGGGATCTTGTTGCAATGTGGAAGACAAAATGAAATATAAAAAAAATAAAAACAAAACCAATTCACTGTAAGAGTCACGGCTTAAAGTCTATTCAGTTCAATATGGTAAATATGTAAGCGAGCAGACTGAGTCGGACAGCTGAGTTTTGTAAAAATAATTTTGTTTTTTGATATTGTTGCTGTTATATTATGCCTTTCACATTTACCTTTCGTTGCTCATTTTGCAATTAATTCAGACAGAACACGCAAAGTGCAATTGCACAAATTTTTATATAACTCGGCGATTTTCCAGAGCCAGAGTCAGAGTCAGAGTCAGAGTTAATTTAATGCACTACTTAAAGACACATTCGATGTTAACATTAAAAATAAACGCTGGCACTTAACACACACGGATACACAGATATACACACACATACACACATTAATACACACACAGCAATGCAAACAACACGCTTTGATAATGCAAACACGCCGCGATCTCACGTCGATTTCTTTTGCTGCCAAACTGCGAACTGACTTTGAAATTTTTGCAAAGGCGGCTTTATATTTATGAGCGTCGAGTCGATCGTCCAATTGGTCCCACACGCACACAAGCAAATGAATGCGAGGGCAGGGTGAAAAGTTTCACGTATGGTATATGAATGGTAGAATTGCTCTGAAGCTGAAATCGTTCGACATGTTCTATAGTACTTATATTATTTGGGAGAGAAGTTAGACGTTTATATATATATATATATATATATATATATATATATATATATATATATAAACGTCTAACTATATATATATAGATATTGCAATTAAATTTCAATAAATAGAATAAACTATACATTAGAATAATTGTTGATTGAAATAATTATTATATGGCTCGAAATTAATTTTCATCACTATATTTTTAGTATATCTAACTGTTATAATAAGTTCTTTAATTGTTTAAAATGTGTTATTGCATGTTATCAATGAAAACAAACGTTTGTGACATCCCTCGTCGGCAGTGTAAAAAGTTCCGGTTAGCATTTGTGATATGGCGACGTCACACTCTCGCTCTCACTATTCCTCTCTCTATCTCTCGCTCTCTGTTGCTCTCCTTGTCTTACATGTCTGTCGTCTGCTCTTGTACTTATAAAATGTTTAGCCGGCAAACACTTGATCAGCTGTTCAAAGCGGAACTGTTGATGTAAGAGAAAAAAGAAATTCTCTTAACATACGAAGCTCTCTTAGCTGAACAATTACTTAAGCTGCTTAAGCGCTCCTCAAATATCGTTTACTGCTGCTGTGGTTTGAGTACGTGCTAAAAGCTTAAATTACAGTTTTGTGATCATAGCTTAAGGGCTAGAATGCAAATTCAAATATATATTAAAATGCTATTGATAACACACGGACATAAATAATAAAATCAATCAACGCGTTGACACTTTTATTACAAAATCCCATCAAAAAGCTTTCACACACTTGAAATGCCTGTGAATTGAACAGCTCGTATAGCCTTACATATGGCATGCACACATCAACTACAAAGTCTACCCACAATTGCTAGCAATTATCCCTCAATCGTCAGCCTTAGTTATGCCTGCCAGGCAGCTGCTGCTCTGCCGCTCTCCTGCTGTGCCCCTTTTCGTAGAGCTTTTTAATGCCTTGTTAACGACCTGTCAAGGTTGTGTGTTCCTTGTGAAGCTCTTTTAGCTGCGACACAATCGGAAATGTTGCCGAAGGGCCAACAGATGCTGAATTGAAAAAGCTTTTCATTCATAACCTTGCACAACAACAACAACAACAACAACAACAACAGCAGCAGCAGCAGCAGCAGCAATAACAGCAACAATAACAAATACAACAACAAACATTAGTGTAATGTAAGCTAGTGCAGCCTACAAATGCTTGCCGCTGTTTCCTTTTTGATTCTTTCTCTGAAATTATTGCCGTTGCGCTTATTATTATAATATTAAAATGTTTGTTTCTGTTGGCGCTGCTTTGAAACTTTTATTACGCCCGTGGGTGCTTCGTTTATAATCGCCTTATAGTTTTACCCTAATGAACGGCTGTTCCTGCCAGTTGCTGCTGTTGCTGCTGTTGCTTCCTCTTCTTCTTTCACGTGCTTCGCCTGCGCCTACGCAGCAAACGAAGAGGACAACGTAGTCGGACACCAACTGTTTCCCGTTAGATTCTATACGCGCTAAGCTCTGGCACAGCACAGAGCAGCAGAGCGACAGAGTAACGGAGCAGCGGAGCAGCAGAACTACAGAGTGAAATGTTGCAGCATCTCACTCACTGAAGCTAGCCGTTGCTGCTGCCAGCGTCGGCGTCATCGTCGCTTTCAGTGTCTAGGTCGAGGTAGCAGCGAAGACGGCAGCGACAACGACAGCGGCAGCGACAGCGACAGCGACAGCTTTTTTTTACTTTAGTTAAAGGTGTCAATGTGTGTTGGGGCATGCATATCTGCGGGTAGGTTGGTGTATGTGCATATATATATATATATATGTGTGTGTGTGTGAGAAACAGCGTTATATGTGATTATCATGAGGCCAAATTGTTTCATAGACTAGTTGAATATCAGCGCAAGCTGTGGGCTAAAACAAAACACAAGAGAGAACTGGAAAGCATTTAAAGAGTGTGAAGAGATTATTCAGACACAATAATACGTTTATATGAATAGTATATATAAATAACCTTTTTTGAACCCTTCAGATAACTGCATTAATTATCCTTGTTTATGGCTGTCAAATAAACTCGAGCAATTTTGGAATACTCTCTGCTGTTTATTTAGAAAGGCAAACTTTATGCCGAAGCGCGCTGCTCGCCCACATGATTTGCATTGATATCCTGCACAGACACACAACCGCACATAATTAAGCGAATAAATATTCAAGGATGCCATTTACAATGGGACACACACTCGCACATAAACGAGCACACACACGCACGCACACACACACACATTTACACTGACACCTACACAGCAGAGGCAAAAGCTTCGTATGCTGCCTCTGCCGAAATTCGAGGCGTAAGTTAATCAAATTGTAAATCAAAGGCAGCTGCAACACTGACTGCGCTGCCAGCGTTGCCAGCAGCGCTGCTATAAAATATACACTTTATGGCAAAGGCCGCGCGCACGCTTGCCAAAAGCTTTTTTCGCGCTCACGCAAAAGCTTCACTCTGTGTGGGTGGGCAGTGATGCCGACGTCGACGGCGTCGCTTGCGCTGATGCTGTTAGCATTTTGTTTTCAGTTGCTTTCGAATTGTGCGCCAAGGCGGTTGTCCCATGTTAACCAACAATCAATTAACACCTTAACTAACAACAACAGCAACAACAACATCCACAACAACACGAACGACTACAACAACAGCAATAGCAACAGCAACAGCAAAAACAACGACAACAACTCAATAAAACGTTTGCGCTGCAATTAAAATTGTGTAAGTCGCGTTCTAAAAATGATTTGTAAATTTAATCAAATCAGAATAAAAACTTTTGAGTCCTGCGTGCGTTTTATTCCCATGTCGTATTTGTTGTGCGTGTCCTCACCGTAGTACGCGTGTCCTTCGTGTCTTTTGTGTCGTTCAAAGTGTTGAAAACAATTCAAAATTCAACTAAAGTGACAGCAGGCGCCTTTTAATGAAAACCCATAATTCAAAGCCTAAATAAAAATATAAATAAATATATATATATTTACATAAATATATATCAATTCATATTTAAACTCAACTCCCTTTCCCTGGACAATTAGCCAGTCGCAGTCATAACACTGAAGGCTACATAAAGCGCTCAAACATATGCCCCGTTGTCTGCGTTGCCAACTGGCCAACTGGCCAACTGGCCAACTGACCAACTGGCCAACTGTGCCATATCCTGCCATAGTCTGTTTTACGCTGATTTCATTAGCAGCTAATTAACTGTGCTATATACACGCTGCACTGACCAGCCACAACATCCTTTTCACTGACCTTCGTTCCATGCTCTGTCTTGCTGAGTTATTTATTTGCTTCAATGAAAATTCTGTTTTTTCCGCATGCGTGTTTTCATCGGTTCTAGAACGAGACTCACGCATAGTGTTAGTTGACTCCAATGATAATGATCTCTTTAGCTAGCATTCTTATCTCTTCAATTTAAATGCTTTTCTAGTTCCTATCCTGTTCAGAGTGTTGTTCAATTTAAACAATTGTCATTTTATATACTATAACTACCTATTTAAAATAGAATAAATAATCTATTTATAATTTACGATTTTGTTGCCTGTTCTCATACACGAGTATTGCAAAAAATGTTTATTACAATCTTTAGTTAGCCATATTTAAATCACTTTAAATTCATTAATCTACAACTGAAAAAGTTTCAGATTATATTCTTCTATTTGTGGCGTTCCTCTATTAGTTCGAAGTCTTTAGATTTTCTCAAGGCTTTTCGATTTCGAAGAACTGTTTCCAGTTTTCTGCTTGTTTTCTGTTTGTGGTAAAAGAGAAAGCCATCAGATATAATCCCATTCACCTGAAATTTACAGTAACTGGAAATTCCACTTCCATGAATTTATTTCTTCAACTAAAATTTACGTCACTTTTGATAGCTTCTTTAAAGCAACTACTTTCAATTATTAATTATTTGTTCATTTCTTTTATGTTTCTGTGATTACTTTCCCTCTCGCTTCTTCTTTAGGTAAGTCGATCCAAAAATAGAATTTAAATCGAGTTTAATTCTTTTTTTTTTTTAATAGTTTTCTGAGAATTTCTGCCTATAGAGGGTGTTCCGTATAAAAAGAAACTCATACTTCGAAATTTCCCTTTAAGCTTAAAATATGAATTAAAATTTCGATTGGCTCAGCTGTGAGGAGCTTTTGTTTGGCCAACGCAAATTTGCTTCACATGTCATATGCACTTTCTTTAAGTGACCCTATTGTTATCCTTGGCATGTAGGGCCGTAGAGTATATATTCCATTCCATTCATATGCGTCTGTATATGCACCTAAGCATGTATAGACTGTTGGCAATTGCTGCAATTGAGCTCTGTACCAAAATTTAAGAGGTCTTCAGACGTTTTGAACCCAAAGGTAGTCGACAAATATTTGGACAAAGTTTTTGGGCAACCTGACCTCTACAGCCACGACCCGTGCCCCACAGGCACCCACAGGCTTTACTGTACTGCAGCCAAGCGTGGCCGAACGCAAAATTAATTCCAGCTTCCGCTGTCCTGGCACAACCGAGCAGCAAAGCCCGGCAAAACTTTTTCCTGCCTTCTTCTTTGCTATTCTCAGCCAAGCTCATTGTTATTGGAATGTCTATGCTTTCGCTGCCCTTCCTCTTTCACTTTTTGCGCACGTCCTTGCTATCCTTGCTATCGGTATTTTAATTTTCCCATCAAATATGTAACGCACAGTGAATGGCATTTCTTTTATTAATAGCTCTTCCAAACTGAGCTCTTATATCATATACATTATTTATATAGAAATCAGTCTTTCACTTTTCGTCTTTGCTATTCCCATTGTCTTATGGCTTGTCCATGGGCCTGCGCCTGGATGGCGTCTTCCCGTTACAGAATATATATATGAGAGTGGGTAGAAAGTGGCTAATATTTCATCATTATTTGAGGTATCGAATACGAAGTATTATTTTACTTTGCATTCTTATTCTTATTTTGGGAATATATATGCATGTGTTTCCTTTCTATATATTATTTAGTTTCAATATAAACAATCAAGCTAAATGTAATACAATTTTTTCTCACCTTCAATATATAGCTCTTCGATTCCATGTACTATCTTCTGTTCTCGCAATATTTTATATAAAAGAAAAAACATTTTTTAACTTTTTTTTATAATTAAAATGAAAATTAAATACATCACATAATTCGTTAAAGTATGATCGATCTATTCAAATTATAAAATGGTTTTTAAGGTTTTTTTTTATGAATCCCTTCTTCTCTATCCATAACAAAATATTAAAAGAATTAGCTAAATATATTTCAAATACAGAATAAAGAGTATAATATGCCACACAGTTAGGGTATTCAGTCGTTATCACTCTGAAGTTCCATTTTTTTCATTTCACTTTTTTTATTCTTTTGCCCGTTTGCCTTTTGTTATAGTTATTGCTGTTGTTACCTTAGTATCCTTGTCCTTGGCTGGCGCTCGTCAATGCTCGATGTCGCTTTTTGCTTTCCTGTCTGTTTGCCTTGTGCCTGGTTCCTTCCTGGTTCCTGCTCGACGTGAACGTGCGTTGTTTCCTGCTCACACAGATTCGCTTGTCCTGCCGTGTCCTGTGCCGTATGCGTGTTTGCCTTGGCTCTCTTTTGCCGCTCACATCGCTCGCCCCCTCTCGTCTCTCGTCTCTAACAGTGCCTTTGGCATTATTTCTTCCTTTTTGCCTTTGCATAACAAACAATTACCGACTTAAAGCCGAGGAATTAAACACAATAACAATTAAAAACAAAAACAGGAGAAAATAAAAAAAAAAAAAACAAATCAACAACTTGCTGGTAAGTTTCGCAATTAAATATTTTATATTATATTATATATTTTGGGACAACAGGTGTTATGCAAAACTTGAAGCGCCCCAACATTTGACATCTAGTCTCATTTGAACAATTATTGCAAATCCCGAGTAGAAACTAAATAGAATTATCTCAACAGAAATGAAAACTTATTTTTATATAATTACAAAATTAAATATAGATGATTCAAACACCAGAGATTTACAAGAAATCCTGAATGGAAATTCAAAAATTAAAGAATAGCTAAAACTGCAAAATGAATCAATAAAAATATTCTATTAGCTTCAATTAATGTAAATTACAATGCGAAGGCAAATATCATATGCTATTAATATTTTTGTTAAATAAGTCATTTAGTTAAAATATTAATATAATTTGACATTTGCTTTCAGACACTTTAAATATAATTAAAAGTATTTCAAATATATTAAAAATATATTAAATAAAATTAAATAATTATATTGCAATTAGAGATTTACTTTAGCGCAGTTCGTATTAAGGAATATCTGAGGCTTGCATGCATTATATTACGATTTTTTACATATTATTTGTAGTTTTTATTTGTATTATTATTTATGTAATACTTTCAGCTGAGCGATTTCGCCTTAAAATTCTATCGGAAATCGCTGCTCATGGATGTGTAAAACAAGGTTCACAAATCAAAGCAGGGATTGGTTCGAAGCGTATATCGAGCCACAAAGCGTTTTGTACACCCTCGATAATTCGATACAATTATTTTTAAGGGTCAGTGAGTTCTAGGAAATCCATAAACGTTTTTAAGCTTTGCTTCCATTTAACGTAACGTAAATAAAACGAAACTTTGTTCTTCTAAAATGCTTTAAACTTTACAACAAAATCATGAAATTTCGTCTCTTTCATTCATTAAATAGAAAAAACTAAATAATTGCAAGAACTGCTAAGGCGTTCGTCTTTTCCTAAAAAAATCAAGCCAATTTTCATTGACAGCTGACAAAGTTTTCTTTTTCCATTTTATTTCAATTTTTCTATTTTTCCATATGCCCTTTCATTGTAACTGGATTTCTATAAATATTTGTATTCTTGGTATTCGAAAAGGTTGCTAAAGGTAAAGCGAAAGCCAGCTCAGTGAATTTCAATTTGCTATAAATCAAACTAATAAAATCCATCAATCAATTGGAAAAAACGCCAGTTAAAATATTAAATTTGTATATCCTAGAATATAAACTAAATACGGTATATACGCTTTGTTACTACCGAGAAGTGGAAAATTTCATGATTTCCCGAATTTCACTTTTTGATGAAATTTAGAGAAGAAAAAACTGGAATATACTCGCTCACAAAGTGAAACAAGTATATTAGTTTTGTTAAATATCAGTTTCCATACAGAGCAAAGTATTCAGATCCCTTTAAAGCTAAGAACTTGAAGGCCTGTTACAAATACGCAGCTTACATTGGGATATCAGAATAGCTTATTGTCTTCCGTGTCGACACGCGTCGACAATATCGACTAAAAATATACATATATATATATATATATAAATACCATATATAAGCTCGAGGCTGAATGAATCTGAATCGATGTCTTCTACAAAAATTTGATAATTGAATTACTATTACATATTTTAAGCTGACTGCAAAGCCACCAAATTTATTAATTAAAATATATTAATAAAATTAATGTAAATTTCTGTGGGTGCATGGCAAATCGCAAAATTCGCCTCTTTAACGCAAACCCGTTAAGCTAGACATTTTTAAAATGTTAAATAAATTGGGAAATATATAAATTATATATTAAGCATTGCATAAAAAAGAAAAGGTAAAAACAATTGTGTCTACCCCAGACCAAAAATATCAAAAATATTAAGGCAAATATTACGCTTTAATTATTCTTCATTCACTTACAAAATTATTGAATTCAATTTGCCAGCCTTGCTTAAATTTTTCTATTAAACAAAGATTTAAGCTGGATCATGACTTTCTTAAGCTCTTTTAGCCCCGATGCGAAATGTTTATTTCAATGTTGTGTTGGGTATTATAAATATATTTATATATACATATTTTTACGTCTCACGTGCGTGGCTTAGTGCCAAGTACACAGGATGCACGTCCTTTAGCGGACACTCTTTATACTGAGTAAAGGTTGTGAACTTTGACCTTAACGCAAGCGACCAGCCGCATTGCCATTGCCACAGCAATAACAATAGCAACAACTGTAACAACAACAACAACAACAACAACAACAGCAACAATGCTTAGCTAAGCTGTTAAACAGCTTGTGCATGTCCCCTTATATCCTGTAGCCGGTATCCTTTCTATCCGACTCTTTGCCTTGTCAACAACTACAAACAGTCCTTCCTTTCACACACACACACACACACACACACACACACACACACACACACACACACACACACACACACACCTCTGTCACGCCCCCTTCAACATTGCTGTGTATTGTTTTTATGCCTTTTACTGCAACAATTTTTACGACAACTGCAATTGCACTTCTTTCTCTCTCTCTCTCTCTCTCTCTCTGTATCTTTCTCTATCTGCCTGTATGTGTGTGGGTGTCAGTGTTCATGTGTGTGTGGCTCACTGATTGTATTAGTTATTTGCGGCTAACATTGACATTTATGTGCTTTTAAGCGCATGCTTTGCTTAAACCTAACAACATATTTTACAAACAATTGAAACAAATAGAAAACTGAAAGAAATTGAATTCTGCTTTTTATGTGCACAATTTCACATCATATTTTTAAGAACTGCATCTTTACATCTGTAAATGGAGAGTAAAATACGCAAATGACATTTTGCATATATATTAGCTAACTACAAAATTTACTTGAAACAAACAAAATATATATAATACATATATATGCCAATATAATATGATTCAAATCAATACAAATTGATTTGTTGCCATATAAGGTGTGACCCCGTCATTCATTTAATTTAAAAGTAATTATATTATTTACTTATATTTTGTAATTTTATTATTTTTACGCATTTCAATTGAAGGAATTAATATAATATAATATAATTCATGAGCATATAAATTAAACACTGTAAAACCTTGAACTGTATGGAAACTTTTAATAAAGTAAGCTTGTCAAGCATATACTATTTATATATTTATTTGTATCAATATTTTGGTTATATAATCTAAAGCATACCATATAATATTTCACCTTATTGAAGTTTCCCCGACACATGCGAATTCATAGCAAAGTAAACAAATCCCACGTTAGTTATCCCAACCAACTATAACTTTGCTTAAACAAAGCTAATTTATTCTAGCATAGCACTTAGCTCAAACAACCTAACAATACGTAAAGGTCGTATTTCAAATTAAAAGATACTCTGCTTGCCTTAAGAAATATTTAACATATTAATAGCAAATAGTGTTAGTTTTTAGCCATCATCATTCATCGGCAAATTTACTGCCCCCATGACATTTATTGCCTTGGATTGTACATTATACATGAATTCATATACTTATTCGTATGTACACATATGTACAAATGGAGTTGTTTTCCAAAGTCTGTCCGTATTTTAAGGTGTCATATGACTTGCAAACACTTTTACCGAATGACAGCCACATTTCTGTTTTCCATTCACCTGCTTTCTCAGTCAAATGCACAAATGCATTAGATAAAGCTGAGCACCTGAAAATGACAGCAACAACAACAGAAACAGCAACAAGGCAACAACGATGCCAACTTAAATTAAAATTGATTGACAAAAGCGAATGCCGTCAATCTATTGTTCAAGTCTGAATCGGTATGCTCTATAAAAAGACAATAACAGCCATGCTAAGCAGAAGGGATATTTCATTTCCTCGAACTTTCGCAAAATACTATATGTATATAAACTCAGTGTAAACAAATTATCTTGAATAGTTTCACGTGTGCTTATATTAAATATATGTATATTGCTCTTACAAATAGAAAAAATAAATAAATTAAAAAAAAAAAAACGAAGTTTAAGAAAAAAAAAGTTTTTTTTTTCGATTTGTTTGAACGAAGTTTGAACTTAAGACTTCTTGATCTTGCTTATTTCACAGTTTGCGTAAAGAAAAATAAAAATAAAAATAAAAAAATTATTTAACAATTCGACCGTGACAGGACTCGAACCTGCAATCTTCGGATCCGAAGTCCGACGCCTTATCCATTAGGCCACACGGTCACTTGTCGCTTGCTTCGCAACTATCATACTTTAATCAAAGTCTATGAATTGTGCAATAATTCTTAACAAATTTTATACTTTTTTTGCATGCCGTGTAAAATACTATTAATATTTATATATTTAAAATAAACAATTATAGTATTTTAAATATTTATAAAAAAAATTAAAAAATATATGTAATAAAATAAAAACAATCCAAAGCAAAATAAAAAGAAAATAAAAGATGCAAAAAAATGTTTAACAAATGTTAAAATTAGATTTATTGGCAATCAATTTATTTTATTGTTTTGATTTTATATTAAGGTGTTTACTGCCTTAAATTAAATTTATTAAATAAACGTCATAGAGAATGTATGAAATCAAATTGTTTTTTCTTAAATGCCGAAACTAAAAACTGCGTTCGAGTACCCATGATAAGGGTAAAATAATAATTATAAACTACTCTATGAAGTAGCTGATAACATATTAAAACTAAAAAAACTATAAATGTAAATAATTCACTTTCCTGACCATTTTTAACTATATATAAATTCTGAATCATTTTAACTATAAATAAATTCTGAATCATCTCGAGCACGTTCCACGTATTCCTTGCCTAAAATAGTCGGATCGTCTGGTTGCTCATCGCTACTCAAATCATCAGAACTTTTAGCACGTGCTACCACTCTGCTCGGGATATAACCATTGCAAACCAAATACGATTCAAAATTCTTCAATCGGCCACGGCGCTCCTTTTCCATTTGATGAAGTTTTTCGTAATGTGGTTTCATGAATTTGTAGAAACTAAAATCAAGCGGATATGCAACTGCCAGAGCCTTCAGAACGCTCACATATACGGTGCGACCCTGCATACGATGACTGAGGTGCTTGTAAAGGCAGTGAGTGTTCAGTATAAATTGATAAATGGGCATGGCAGGTGTCCGTAGTGTCCAAAAAGCAATACAGCAACCATTGTGTAGTAGAACTTCATAAGGCAGAATATCTTCCGGGAGTAGAATCTGTAGTTCCAGCGTACTATGCGTTTGATAGTAAATGACCTCGGGTCGAATTACATTTGAGGGCATCTGGAGCTGTATGTCGTTGAATTTTTTTACAACTACGTCAGCAGATAATTTATTTGCAACGATGGTTGCAGGTTGCTGCCTAACTGCCTTGATCGAAGCTTCACGCATATTCTCGGTAGAATCTTCTATGAACAGATCACACAATTCATCTTCATGCTGCAGCTGCATCATTGTGCATTTCATGAAGCAATTGTATAAGGCTTTTATACTATCCTCTGCATCTCGCTGCTGATCTGCCTGCTCTACAGTTCTCATGTCATCCATCTGTTTCTGCTGTTCTCTTTGCTTTTGCTGCATGCGCAACCTATTCGCCTTGCCTATCTGCAGTGCCATCTTGGCAAAGATGCCAGCTCTGCCTGCGAGAACATTTTCGATATTTAGATTTTGGTTTTGTCGCGGCAGCACCGACATTTTTGGCATATCCAGAGCTCGGCATGTGTCCTTCTCCAGAAATTTCAATAGTTTCGCCTCGCTCTTTTTGCATTTCTTGGCCAATTGCATACGCAACAGCTGCTGGCACATGGTCAGACGGCGCACATGCAACTGCAGGCTAGGTGCATAGCTTGTCACGGCCAAGTCGTGCACAAAGAGCGTATGTGACAGAGCCGCCAGAATGCGTGCCTGCAAGAAACTGGGTTGCGGCACAGAATTCAGCCAGGTTTCACATTGCTTGCCATCAATGTCATGCCAATTGCGCTCGCCTGTGTAGGGCACCAGGCCCACAATGCGCACATCGATTGCTAGCGGCGGCTTATCGCGCAATTCTTCCGGGCATATGAACAGCATGCCGCTGGTGGTCATAAACTGTCGAGTGTCCACATCCAATGCCTGTACCATCACAGCCACATCAGTCCGCGAGATATTCAGCTGAGCAATGGCATCCACTCGCAATATCCGCACGCGTTCGTATCCCTTCGAGTTGCGATACACACAGATTTGTTTAGCTACTGGCGGCCAGATACGAACGCACTCCTGTGATTGTAGCAGCTGCAGCCGCAGTTCCAGCGTTACGTTACGAGGCAGCATTTGCCAGTTTCCACCAGGTGGCAAATGCTCCAGCAGACGAACACAATAATGCGTCGGTGTATATACGCGTATTAGCTGCAACTTTACATCCCCTCTAGCAGGCATCTGTGCGGGCAGCAGGCGATCTTGCTCCAGCAGCTGATGACGCTGTTCGCATTGCGTATCGGCACATTCGCCCAAGCTGAGCATCAGATCGCAGAGCGTCGACCCATTGCACTTGGCACGCTCTAGCTCAATGCGTATGCTGCGAGCCAGTTGGACAACCTGTTCATCCACGTTCTGATGCTTTTGCAAGAAGTCCACCAGACGCGGCAGATGATTATTATTACTCTCATCCAGCAAAACCAGCGAAAGTAAGTGATCTGTAGAAGAGCAGTCAGTTATTCTACTTTCTTTGTATGTGTTCACTTACCCTGCTCACACTGCTGGCGCTTCTCTTGCTCCTTTACCTCTGTGGGCGCCAATTGGTTGTGCAGGTTTTCGGCGAGTGCCAGATGACGTAGCTTAAACAAACTCCAGCTATTGCTCAAGCTATAGTGTATCAGCGTATGGGCATGTCGAATATCCAGCTCAGGGCAGTGATCTGTGCATAGCAACAGCTCGCCTCGACTCTCATGCATCCACCGATGCACATTATCGCGCACCTCCATGTCAGCCGTCTGATAATATGGTAAACAATTATAGCCATGCAAGGCTAACCTCTCCACGAGCTCACATATGTCCGAATCTGTTTGGCAGTTGACGACAGTTCGATATAAATGAGGCGGACGCTGGTTCAGCACACGCAATACCTCTTCACACTTTATTTTACGCTGTTGAAGAGAGATCTGCAGGCGTGTGCCGCCATAGACAGCCGCCTCCAGCACGTCTCCAAAGAGCACCATGGGCTTGGAGTTAAACTCGCGCAGCTTGGAAAGCAGCTGCTCTTTATACGATTGCGAACTGATGACAAGCTGCGGACGTTTTTGTTTGGTCAATGCCAGAAGTTGTTGATGAGCCTGCCACAATTGCTCAGCTGGCATCAAATCCACATCATCGTAAGCCACAAAGCGCAGATTGGGCAGCTTTATGTCATTCCCGCACATCCATAGGAACTGAGCAGGCGTGGCCACCATGCAACCCACGCCATTGAGCAGCCGCTGAAAGAACTCCGGGGTATAGGACGAAGGCACCGTTAGCACCAGCGTCAACCACTCCTCGTTCCTCGACTTACGCAACAATGCAGTGCAGAGCGCTCTCGTCTGCTGCACTCGAACCAAATCTGCGACCAGCACCAATGCAATAGGACCCTGCAATCGCCAGCTCGCTTGAGAACGGTGCTCCGCCAGGGTGGTGCACACCACCTGACAGAGCGAAGGCACATAACTCAACGTCCGTCCGCTGCGCGGCGCACTCACTATTACAGCGCCATGGCCTGCACCTTGATTGAGATGAGGCCAGGCGTAGCTTTGCAGTCGCAGCAGTTGCGTAAGTCTCAAGCGCCGCATAGCACCCTGAATGTGTGGTAAAAAGGATACCTCGTTTACAAAGCGTGCCGGCCGCAGACGTACATTCGAGTGGGCTACGGCATAGTCAGAGCAATTTGCACCAAGCAGTGGTCGACTGTTCTGCGCAAACGAAAAGCTCCCACTTTCCTTGTAGCACAAGCTTCCCTCATCGCAAGTATTGTTATCGTCGATTAAACACTTCGACGACCACATAACCAAACTATAAACAAAGGCTTCTCAGATATTTTTTGTACTATCCGTGAAGTTGGCTGCGCTTGCGCCAATAAATACTTATTGGATCCAGCATCGAACCTAGTATCGAAATCGATTGGTATTTTTGCAATCTTTTGGTATTTATTGTTGTCTAATTAAAAATTCCAATATTTTATTATTTGGATTACAAAAAACTTGTGGATGTTTGAATTTAGCTTTGCGAACAACGTATCCATTGAGCTACCTTTACAGGAAGGGTACTTAAAGATTAATACACTTACGCACAACAAGGTTTTCATGGCTAATTTAAGTATTTAAAGCATTAGCGCTCGGAGCGCTCATTAAGAATTTGCTGTACTATCAGGCCGCTTAGTATTTGTCTCCCTACACGACAGCCATGGCAGCGACAGTTTTGTGTATTTGGTACATGCTGGAGTGTGGGTGGACTCTGAAGACGTCGCTGGATCTCCAATAAGCGATTTTTATCCCCGCGTGTCTTGCACCAAGCGACACTGTAGATGATGAGACCTACCAGTGTTACCAGAGCAGTAATATTAACGGCTTGCCATTCTTCAAATGACACTTACCTCCACCTACAACGAGAATATGCAGCACCAGGGCCGCCAAAACCACTCTCCTCAATGGATCCCTCGGAACGTAAAGAATATTTTCTTCCTTCGAGTTTTTGATGAATCCATAACCATTAGAGTTTGTTGTTGTATTATCAACGTCCTCTAACAGCTGTGTCCCATTAAACCAGTCATCGGCTGAAGCAGTCGACTTCAATTAAAGATCTTTCAAATTGACGAACGATTAGTTCACTTGCCTGTGAAGTTGTTGGCTTGCAAGAATTGAGGACAGCCAATGAGAAGCAACAGCAGCATCGGTAGCAATAATTCTGTCAGACTTTCTCTTGACGCCTTCATTATTTGCTTGACTGTAGTTTCTTTGCCTTTCGCTCACAAACTGAAACTTCGATTAGCAACGGCTCTGAAATGAAGTCTTGCCCCGTTCACTCAAAACAAAAAACAGCTGCGAGCAATCTGTTCGGTGCAGGTACGAACATTTGGGTTTAGACCGTCAAACACCATAGATATTATTAAGTGAAGACACTGAAGGTGACTTCTGGAAACATTTCTCAATTTGTTTTAACTATTTATTTATTAAATACTTAAGTCAATTATTTAATGTAATGCGGTGTTATATGAATCAAAATCAAGTGGAAATCGAGGTGTAATTTAACAGAGGTCTTAAGATTAAGATCAAGATTGATAAGGATTAATAAATTCGTAAAAAGGAATATTTAAATCACAGAGCTCTTTTCCTAAGTGTGATTTAATAATTACATTTAATAAACAAATCTGAACATTTATCATTCACGTTCTTGCTCACGGATCTTTAGTGTTGTTCCACTAATTTGAGACCCATTTGCATTCTGTGTAATGCTGGTCAATGAAAATAATTTTAATAACCTAAGAAAGTGTGAAATACTTGAAACACAGCAAAACATTATTTTAAATCGAAGAGTTATATATTCAAAGTAATAGGGTTATCAAGAACATTATATTATACATATGTACGATTCTCAATGGATTCTCATTTATATCTTATCTTATCTGTAGTCAATAAAATTTAATAATAATAATAATTATATAGCCATTACAAATTAATTTTAGCCATAGCCATGAATTTACCTCATTTGCTCAAGGTAAAACGTATTCGCCTTTAACTCAATCAGTCAGCAAAGAAAATTATTTTTATTAACCATATCATTGATAGTTACTGCACCGACTTAAGAATATGAATCTAAAATATCTAATAGGCTATATCACACCAAATCTTAGGAATTAATGGGCTGACTCATAGAGCTTAGGATCAGATAATCGGAAATCAACAGTTGTGGAATTCTTATGTATAAATTTATGATTATTTGTCAAACAACTTATGTACAATTAAAGGCTACGCTTGTCGCTACTTAAACCTAATACAAGTCTGAATTTCAAAGATATCAAGATATTGACTTAGCACTCGCTGCCATTCAGACAATCCTCCAGGCAATGCTCCTTCCGCGCCGTGCTGCAGCCACGGCAGATGCAGTCCACGGCATTGGGAGTGTGCAGAAAGGTCAGCTCCAGCACACGGGCCGTCTCAGCGGGGATAGAGGGCCAGACAATGCTCTGGGTGCGCGGAGCGTAGACATCCAGGCTGTCCGCTTTTCGTCTTGCCAGGCGTGAGCAGGTGCAGCAAAGGCAACCTATAAAGAAGTCAACCGTTGGATTTCTGAACATGTGAACAAAAAACAGCCACTAGACTTACCCAGACAGCCGAGCAGACTCAAAGTTAATGTACCCAGACCAGTTAGGAAGAGTATACGATGGCTGTGGTAGACAGCACTTAGAGCGGTCGCAAAGTTCTGGCTCGGACTCTCGCCCACATAGACCGACTCGCACATCGTTTGACAGACTATGATTAATAATGCCCATGTAATGGAAATGCATCGTGTGCGCTCACCCAAATCCATTTCGTTAATGACTAAAAGACTCGCCGCAGCTCCACTGCAAATGCACTTCTGCAACTTGGGGCTACCCAGCGAAGTTGTACGGATCCCGAAAAAAGAAACAAGAAAACAGTTGTGCGAGCCACAGCGACATCGCAGCCATTCGATAAAGAGAACTTAAAGCAACTAGCTAAAAGTGAAACACAATTGCAATTAATAAAATTAAATGAGTGATTTAATAAGTATTTTAGTATTATAATGAATAGATACAATATATTTATATGAAGTCTATTTAGCAAGATACATATTAAGGAAAATTTATTTAAAATTTACTTAATGCATTTTTTAAAAATATTTAAAGTTTTCGTCGAGTTCTTTATGCCAAAGAAAGTAATAAAGTAATACAAATCACTGCAGCTCAATTAAGAACAACAAAAGAATTCAAACCATTTAAAGAGCTAATATTGTTTCCGCGTGCCAAGCTGAATGCCATGAAATGCCAGGCTGTTCTTTTGTTTGGATTACCAATTTTTTGCATAATATACCTATACATATATATATATATATATATATATATATATATATATTGTGTGTGTGTATGTACACTTCTGTTATTGTACCATAAAACGTGCCAATGTTTGCAAAATGTTTTCGCGCAGACAAATGGAAAATTTCTCGTTTGTATCGATGAATTGTGGGCTGCCTTTTAGGCGCCACAGGCCGTGTGCCAATGTCGATTTGCATGAGAGTTTTTTTTGGCGTAAGGATAATGTTATTATAATAGAACGTGTCTGTGCTCCGGCACGGCTCGAGTTTGAAGACCACATGACATAGAGGAAGCAAAAAGTTTTTCTCTGCTTGTGGAATCTTTATTACCTTCGATTTGAAATGGGTTCGGTAGGGGTAATATTTTATATTTTGATGCTGTGTGTAGCTAGCTGGTCATCACTCATGCTGTCACCTTTGAAAAAAAAAATACTTATATATATATATATATATATGTATAAGGGACATGCCACGCCCATTTTCCCTGTCGCTGGCTGTTAAATCAGCGCGAGCGCACTCGTCATAAACCAAATAAACAGTTGAGAAATTACATTTAAATTGCAAATTTTAAGCACTGAAAAAACATATGCACACACACACACACACACACACACAAGAGCTGAGTGAAATTTATGCGCAAGGTAAAAAAAAAAAAGTGCACAAAAAATAATAATAAAAAAACAACACTCAAAAAGTTTTTGACAAAAACATTAATTCACTTAGGAAATATCGCATAAAGTTAGCAGTTCTTTCTTTTTATTATAATTTTTTACTTATTTTTTAAATCGCGGTTGTGTCTCTAGTATTTTCTTCATATTTTCTTGCCTTTAGCTTTTGAAATTCAAATGAAATGCATTCGCACTCTGCTTTCAAGGCAAGGCGTTTGCAACTTTTCAGTCGGCGCCATTAAAAACTGGCGACAAATTGAGCGGATTAAATGGAAATGCA
Source organism: Drosophila stalkeri (assembly GCA_035047405.1). NCBI lineage: Eukaryota > Metazoa > Arthropoda > Insecta > Diptera > Drosophilidae > Drosophila > Drosophila stalkeri. The sequence goes on from JAWNPR010000090.1 coordinate 25,913,689, forward strand.
ATTTCTGTTGCTCCATTTTACGGAGGGGGGAGGGGCCCTGATGTGATAATATGCAAATACCAGCCACATTTGCGACTAGTTCGATGCAAACATTTCACTGTAAATAAAATGTATTTAGGGGTTAGAACCGATTTGGCAGTAAACAAAAAAAAAAAAAAAAACGAAGCGGAAATGCAATTTTTTAAATTCCATTTTATATTTCAGATTTGAATTTGTAGCTCATATGGCATTAATAAACATCGATTCCATGCCAAAACCTATCGATATTTAATATCGACCCATATTAAATTTATTAGTGCTGCCCATCAAGATATGAAACTTTGAATTATTGGGAGTTTATTGAATATAAACCCAGAGTAAAAGAAGAAATTATAAGTTTTTTAAATTCTGATTCTGAGTAAGAAAGCAGCATAAGTATAAGAGTAGATAATTTGGAATTTTGCAAATCAATTTATAAAGGAAAACGCGTCTTGTGCGCTTGTTATTATCCAATTATATAAACTCTTCACCGTCTTTCAATCGATACATTTCAATTTGATGGCGTGCATATGACATATATAATCCTAAGTATCTTAAATATTTAAACATGAAGCAATTGCCCGTTTACTGAGCTTTTAGCGAGCTCGCAACGCTTAAGGAACTCTGAGCGAAATCTCGGTTAACTTGTGCGCTTAAGTAAAATCTTCTTTTTTTCTTTTAAGCATTCAATCAACAAAAATGACGCATTTCGAATTCATAAAAATCAAGTGAAATGCCACTTTACGCGCATTTTGATTGAGATTTAGCGCTGAATTTGCGATTACCCACAACGACAAGGACTAACCCAGCGAACAAGGACATCTCTGGCATCTTGCCACAGTCCTATGAATATTTTATGTAGCCAAGCAGAGAGTGAAAGACAAGAGGGAGCAATAGCTTTCAATGTAACGAAGCTTAAATACACTTGGCTGACCTGGCAGATGATGATACGAAATTAGGAAACTTTTAAGAGTAGGAAAAATGAATTCATTAAATTTTTCAATTACGATTTTTAATTTTTAATTCATTAATGAGAATTCTAGAGTACGAACATTTTAAATTTGATTATTAAAATACCGTGCAGCACCTAGAAAAATAATATACACAAATATAAAATATACAAGACCTGTTCATTAACATAATTACGATGGAAATCAGGAAAACAGGAGATGCGTTGATATAATCAATTGCTGTAATTGACTATTGACTATTTGATTTTACCATCTATGCAAAACTTATTTAAATTTTAACTGTCAAATGAACACGAATCTGCGGCAATGCAAAATAATTTTTATTTGGAAAATGTACGTCTAATGTTCCGCGAAGAAAACCTTGTGATGAGTTATATGATGAGTTGCTCTATTTTCTAAGAACTTCATTAATTAGGATTTTCATGTGAAATCGGGCTATTACAATATATTACTTCCATTAGCCATGCAAACTTTGAGACTTGAGCCTTTGTTACCTCCAACTATCTGTCAAAAGAGATATTTCTCATGAGAGAAAAGAGTATGAAAAATGGCAAACGTTGCGTATGAAAAGCAACAGAAAAACGATAAGGTTACCGAGAAGAAAAGAAAAGAAAATGCAGCAATTCGTGAAATTTATTTGTCAGCCAACATCTCTGCTCCGCCCCAGGCCACGCCCCATTTACAACAGACAGGTAAATTAGAGAAAATTGGTAACTGGAACTCGAATCGAAACTAATTTGCATGCCTTGTAGATGTTTCCTCCCAGCATTCTCAATAATCGATACAACCTCACTTCACTTTCAATTTCTGTTCATTTTTCTTCCTTTCTGTGTTAGCTGCAACAGGACGGCAAATAATAAAGCAGATGAGAGAGAGAGGAAAAAAAAAAGGAAATGTTGTCAGCCATTCGCTTGACGTGCTGATTTTTCAATGCATAGCAAAGCCCATGCCAAATGCACGAGAATGGCTGAGGCCAAAGGTCGAGGCTGTTGTCCCTTTTTGTTGATTGTATGCAGCATTCGCAGGATCAAGTTCAAGCGCTTCAAGTGCTTATTCCTGCCCTCAACACTGCCAGCAGCGCAATGGTTCATTTCTCACTCAGTCAGATGGCCACTTAAAAATTGTCGAGAATTGTGCAACAACAACAACAACAACAACACAAGCAGCGAGATGTGGCATGAATGAAGGCGACAAACGATTACAATCATGATGATGGTGATGATGTTGATAATATTTTTGATGAAGTTCTCTTGTGGGGCCATTGTATAAAAAAAAAACACATATACAACAAGTTTTGACTTGTACATGAAATCCTATGTCTCCCTCTCTCTCCTCTCTCTTCTCTGTCTCTTCGTTTTTTCCGCTCTTACTGTCTCTGTCCCTCTTGCTTGAATGATAGAATGAAGAGTCTAAACTTTTACAAGCAGCTCAAAATGTTCTGAAATGCAAATACTTAAACAACGTTAAAAAGGATATTAAATAACAATGTTAAGTTTGCAATTTCGAAAGTAAAATTCTTTGATAGAATGTATTTGAGTAAGTGCATATTGTGTTTTGATATCTGATATCAAATTGAATCTGCACCCCCACAGACTAAAGCTCAAATATGCAAAAAGTGCAATAACTGTATAATAAATTTAATAGACTGTTTAACTGAAACAATTAACTAACCCAATCAAATGAAGTTCATTCAGTTGCTATAGAGATACACCTCTCTCCTGAGTAGCTTATTCTAAAGCCTAACATTGTGGACGATATAACAATACCCTACTTGTGAATATAATATATAACCTATCTCTAGTATGAACCCAAATTGAAACGAGCAATAAAACAAATAAAATATTTCCTGAGCCCCAGACGATTCCCATTTTGAAATGAAACTAAATAAATATTATAAAAATAAATAAATATTAATACAAATTATTTAATAATATTAAGCTGCCAATGTGCAGATAACATAACTAAATTGTCGTGCAGAGTTAAAGTATACTATAGAAAAAATTTATCATATGTATTTTTTGGATAAAAACTAATAAATCTAATAAATAGTATTAAATAAATTTAATTTTCTATCCAAACCAATAGATTGAGAAAACTAAATTGATTGCCATTTATCTTTAAATAATTTAAATATGCAACGATATTACACAAAATCGAACTAGTTTTACCCCAGTTTAGTTCGCAAAATGCTGCATCCAAAATAGATCTGCCTATTTGCATGCCAAGGATACACAAAATTTTGCAAAAGCGGAAATTGCAGCTGGGGGCAAAGCTAGATGATGGTATAATGGCAAAATGTAAAAAATAAAATAAATAAAATATAAATAAATAAAAAAAAAAAAACAAGTAAGAAGGCTCCAGTCGAGACGGCTCGACTACAAGATACCCTGAACCCTGCATAAAAATTAATTTTCTTGTTCTTTACGCACGTATAAGCGCGCGCTCTGCTAACTGCGCAGTTGCTGCCGACGGTTGGCGGTGGGATGGGCTGTACTTTGATCGCTTATAATTCCATTTATAGATGGATTATCTTCATGAAACTTTCAGAATAAATTAATAGCATTTACATTTTTCCATTTGCCAAATTAGAAGTCTCTAGTGTTTGATATATGTTGTTTTTTTTTTTTCAAATGGGGTGCGAAAAAATCTGAAAATTACAAAATCTGTGTATCCATAATATATATCTAAATATATAAAGTTAAAGTGTCTAGCTAAAACGGTGTAGAAGTTATGCTCTAAAAACGTAAACGAATTTTGATTTTGTATCGATAATTAAGAAAAGTTATCGAAAAAAAAATATATATATATATACTTGTACTGCGTAACTAAGATACGAGTATTCATGTAAAATTTCAGCTCTCTAGCTTTCGTAGTTTCCGAAATCTCGACGTTCATACGGACGGACCGACGGACGGACAGACGGACGGACGGACGGACGGACAGATGGACAGGGCTATATCAGCTTTTTTTTTTTTGTGCTGATCAAGAATATATATACTTGATGAGGTCTGCGACGTCTCCTTCTGCCTGTTACATACATTTTCACAAAACCATTATACTCTGAATTCCCATTTTCAATGGGTTCAGGGTATAAAAACAGTCTGTAGTGCAGCGCCACGCCCAGCTGAAGGCGACCCTGGAGCTGGGCACTGCGTTTCGTTCCATGCGCTTGCACATTACAGCTCAAGGTCAATGGCTGTGCGCCTGTGTGTAAGCAACAGCAGCAACAACGAATGAACACCAACAACAAGAATAACAACAACAATAACAACAACAACAATAACAACAAAAACAATAACAACAACAATAATGAAAAGCGCTCGAGAACATTTTCACACTCGAATTGACCAAACAAAATGAAACGAGCAGCCAAAGCGTCTAAAAGAGAGCAGCAAAAGAGAAAAAATGCGAGCAAAGCCCAGCCTCAGCTGCCGTTTTACGCTGCGGGTACGACTTGGCGTATACGTAACGCTTAATTGCTACTTTGGGGTGTTTAACACACACACACACAGAGAGAGATCCATTGATATGCGTGTATGTGTGTATATATCCTGCACATTAATTATATGGTATATGCGGCATGATTCAGCACTTAAAGAAGTTTCCAGCAAGTTTTCTGGGCAACTCGTTCTCGTCCTCCCTCTCATTCTCGCTGTTTCGGTTTCCCTTTCTGGCAAACATCTGGCAACGCTGTCTGCTATCAACTTTTATAAATTGTGCGTATGTGTGTTTGTGCGTCTTTGCTGTTTGTGTTTGGCAACAATGCAATTGAAAGGGCTTTGGAATCTAGCTATTATGAGTGATTGTTGTTTATGTTGGGAAATTCGCTTAGCTGGCATGGGGGAAACATCTTTAAGCGTTTAGACTCGACTCAAATGTCAAAGGCAGCTAAATCATATTTAAAGGGATATTTCTTATAATTATTACAAATTGAAAGAGTTTCAGCTCATTTCGAATCCACTTGAAAACTCTTCAAACTTAATTTATTTTTATTATTTTTGGCGTACACGAAAACTCTTTGGGCCTCCGTATTTTAAGGCCCGACGCTCGCTGCTTCAGTCGCATTTTATTTATCAGAAGAATTTCATTCAAGGCAGCGCGGCCATTAGCCAGCTTAACTTTCAGCTTATTTAATTAGGTTAATTTCGCATTTGTAATGCATTACAGAACATGAAGCGTAATTTGTGCAGAATTAAAAGGGAAATATGTTAATCTTTTAATTGCACTAATTGTAAAGAAGCGCATATTGATTATGTGAAGACCTGTGCCTATTATAAGCTATAGGTGTGCCTAAGCTCTTCAATCTACATATACTTTAATACTGTTCACAATAATCATTTTTTAGTCCTTTAAACATTCTATATATTTATACGAACTTGCCTGATTTTATACTAAAATTAATTTTAATTGAATTAAAATTTATTTTTAAGTAAAGAGTATTCTGACTTCGTATTGCAAGCAAACCTATTTCCGTCTTGCTTTTATCAGCCGCCTTTGCCGATGGACCATACTTTGAAAACAAACCGAAAGACAAGTTCAAAAAAACTTTTTCTGGAATAGTCGAGAACAGAGAAAATCTTCTATTAAACAAAAATAATATAAAAGAAAGTGAATTAAAACTTGTAGTTAATTTGATTGACATTATTCAGCACTCTTTCTCGTTGTGCATTAGCAAATAAATCAATAAAATGAATTTTAAATGCCTCGCAGTTGCAAACATTTAATGGTATTTTAACTGCCTGTTAACAACTTAATAGCTACCCCATTGCAGCAAACCCCTCTAAAGTTCCCTAACCCTCGCCACTCGCTCAGTAGCCATTTAAACTATTTGCAACAAATGCTGACGCCGACGCCGGCGCGGATGCCGACGTTGTTGCCGCACAATTTGCACAAAGCCAAACGATTGTTGTTATTGTTGTTGTTGCGTAGTGTGAGAGTGTAAATGTGTGTGTGTGTGTGTGTGGGTGGGTGTGTGTCGAGTCCAAGGCTGGGTTATGTGGCTGTGTGTATATTCGTTAACTGGCCACAACCATTGGAATCATTAAAAACTATTTGCTGAACAAATACCACAACACAAAAGCCGCAGCCACTGCCGCTGCCACTGCCTCAGACTCAGACTCAAACCCACAGCCAGGACGAGAGCTTGAATGGGTACGGGAACGGGAACAGGAACACTAGAATCCGGCGCACTCCCAACTGACCGCGAATAGTGGCAACAAAAATGAAAGAAACTGGAACAAAAACAGATACAGATACAGATACAGCTGCAATGTGGTTAAGAGCCAGTATAAGCTTAAATACCAAATAGTTGTGTTTCACAAAAGAGCAAAATAACAAATGGAATTTTTGGCGTGAGCGAGAAAAAAATAACAATATGAATAAATGTGGCATTCGTTTTATTATATTATTCTCGACTATTAAATAAATTACTAAATCCAACTATACTAGGTATTAAGTCGGAATACTAAAATGTAATACAAGTCCCATATATGTAAACATTATATTATAATATATTATATAAAGAAATACATATAAAACTACGCTCCTCTTTAATATTATACTATATCTTTAATAATTTAACTCATGGCTCATTCTAAATAATTCTCAGTTTAAATATATTTTTACCATATTCTCCTAATTCTACTACTTAGGTACATTATGTAATATTTTTATAACCAGTTGAACCTTTATACATATCTTGTATTCTTATTCTGTCTCTCTCTCTCTCTCTCGCTCTCTCTTTTTCTCTACTTCTCTCTTTATCACTCTCTCTCTCTCTCTTTCTCCCTCTTTCTCACTCGCTATCTCTCTTTACACATAATTTACGTATCCCCATCAACCCAACCACTAAAGACAGTGGCCAACTATACCAACCACCTCAATGACAACAATCACATAAAACCATTCGCAGCCGCACACTTATAAGCACATTTGGCTACCTAATTATCAAACTTGTCAGCACACACAAACACACACACACACACACACACACACACACACACACACGCACACAAACACACACACATGCACAACCACATTTAAGCCAAAGGCAGAAATGGCGCATAAAAACGTGACCAAGAACTAAACACTGAGGCTTGCATCGTGCACATCGCATAGTTTCAGATAATACTATGGCCAACACAAACGCAAAAAGCTGAATGTGTGTGTATGTGTGTGTGTGTGTGTGTGTGTCTGCCTGTAATCTGTGTGAGGCGACAGCGTCAAGTGTCATTGACAACACGTCATTTTCTCAAGCACTCATTAATCTCAAAATGCTTGATCAAAATGGGCTCAAAGGGAACTGCTTAAAGAGCTTAATGCCAACTAGCTTAGAGAAAGCTCTTTCAATTATTAAACAATAAAATTCAGTGTTTGATTTGATAATATATTATTTATTATGATTGGAAATTCAACAAAAATTATCAACCAGTACAAAGATTTTTGCAACCTTTGCAATCTGGCAATATCTCTTTTTATTTTTAAAGATAAAGTTTAGATATACATGTAATTGTTCATCAATGTAATTAATTATTAAATAATAAAACAAGTAAGAAGGCTCTAGTCAAGACGGCTCGACTACGAGATACCCTAACCCTAAAAAAAATTAATTTTTTTCTTCTTTACGCACGTATAAGCGCGCGCTCTGCTAACCGCGCAGTTGCTGCCTGGATTGGGGGTGGGTTAGGCTGAACTTTCAACGCTTATAACTCCATTTCTAAATGGACTATCTTCGTGAAACTTTCAGAATATATTAATAGCATTCAAATTTGTCTATTTGACATATTACAAGTCTCTAGTATTTGAAATACGTTTTTTCAAATTGGGTGCGAAGGGGTGAGGCATCTAAAATCTAAAAATTTCAAAATCTGCGTATCCATAATATCCATCTAAATAGTTGCAGTGTCTAGCTAAACGAAGAAGAAATTATGCTCGAAAAACGTAAACGAATTTTCGATTTTGTATCGATAATTAAGAAATGTGAAGAGTTATCGAAAAAAATAAAAACAAAATATACTCGTACTGCGTAACTAAGATACAAGTATTCATTTAAAATTTCAGCTCTCTAGCTTTTGTAGTTTCCGAAATCTCGACGTTCATACGGACGGACGGACAGATGGACAGGGCTATATCAACTTATTTTTTTGTGCTGATCAAGAAAATATATACTTTATGAGGTCTGCGATGTCTCCTTCTGCATGTTACATACATTTTCACAAAACCATTATACTCTGAATTCCCATTTTCAATGGGACTATTATAAATTAAAATATATGCATTATAAGAATTTTCCAGTCAAGTAAAACTAACAATTATATAATTATAAATACTATAAATATTATAAATACTATTAATTATTAATGTCTTTAAAAATTTTACAAACTCAAATTAACTTAATTTATAGATAGAATTAAAGAAAATTTGACTAATTTACCATAAGGAACCTGAGCGTTAAATTCACCATTACCTAAAACAAAAACAAAAAAAAAAAAAAAAAAAAAAAAACTTAAATATATTCAAACTAAATCATAATAAATTAAATATAAATTTAGATAAATTAAATTGGCGTTTTCGATCTATTAGCCGAAATAGACATTTGATAAAAATTAATATCAAGGAATAGATTCAAACGCGACAGGTTGACAAGGCAAACGACATATTGAATTTCAGATTTAGTGTACTCTCCTTCCATTGCCACTCTGAAAACCAAAATGTATCAATTCCATTTGCCATGTTTCATTTTGCATAAATAATCTGCATCGAGGTTCAACTTGTATTTCTTTCTTTCTATCCTTCTTTTGTAGTTGTTGTTGTTGCTGTTGTATTTCCTTGAGCGAAATCTTTTGTTAACGAACAGCGAGCACACCTGAAAGGTACAACCTTCGCAATATGTAAACATATCCATAAAGCTGATGCCCTTGTGACTGCTGTGCACCTCTGCCACATCAGCATCAATTGAGTTAATTTTAAACATGCATATATAAATATATATATATATATATATATATATATATATATATACATTTCATTCTTTTCTGAATGTCAATGTTAAAGTTTTTCTGTATTTTATTTTGCAACCTTTTTTTCAATGTCAGGCAAAGTGCAAAATGGATTCAAATTGAATCGATGTAGCTTTTTATGCCAACATTTTTCACACTCGAACAGTCGGCAAATGGAAAAACAAAAAGCGGTAGCAATAGTGGAAACATTTCGCTATTTATGCGAGTTAATTAACATGCTTTATTTAATTATTGAATGCAAATTGAGTGGGCAACTTTAGTAAGCGATTGTTGAACGCTTTGTAAAGTTCTCACACGAATTGCACTCGAAATTCTCGTTTTAAATTGCATTGATTGAGTTTTAAATATTGCTCACATAATGCACACTGAGATCTGCATAATTCACACTTGCATTTGTTTCCCATCGTTAACAAAACTCTGTGTGTCCTTGTTTGCTTGCAGGCTCACAGAACATGTCCTAAAGGCTCTGCTGTAGCCACGCTCCCATCAACTAACAAAACAACCAGGCGATGCAATCCGGTGCCATCTGTTACGAAGACTTGAATTTATGAAGCGAGTGACATAAATCACAAAATACGAAAACCGAGAAGCTGCACAGCAACAGCTGAACCGAGAGGCAGCAAGAGCCATAGCCAAAGAATAGCATGCAATTAGCAGCAACAACTGAGCCCCAACATGGATAAGAAATCAAAGGCAAAATCTAAAACGAAAAGCCTCAAGCCGAACAAGGAATCGAGCACCCAGCTGGATGTGGATCTATGGGAGGTAATAATCCAAAATGGTAGAAGATGAAAACTGGAAGATGGAAAATAAATTATATAAAATAGAAGATGAAATATGCAATATTGAAGATATTAGATAGAATACGAATATATACAATAGAAGCTCAAATATACAAGACAGATGATATACTCTACAAGATGAGAGAAAGAAGATAGAAAATACAAAATAGTCGTTACAAATATGGAAAATATTATATTGACTATGAAATATAAGATAGAAGAAGAAAGCAAGAATATATGGAATATGGATTGAAGATGGAAGATGGAAGAAAAAATTATAGAATGAGCATAGAAAAAAAGATAGAATATATGTGGATGAAGATAGATAGATAGATGGAAAGTGTATCAAAAAAGATAGAATATGAAATAGAAGATGGAGAATACAAAAATAATATAAAACTAATAACTAACTACTGTATTGAAATTAATTATTTTTAATTATTTAGCATTTTTGCTGGTAATCACAAATAGAAATATATAGATTAAATAAAATCAAAATTCTTGTACTTAACTCAGTTTCACATACATAATTTGTCAATAATGAGCATTGAATGGGATTCGTTGGGGTAGTCCAACAGCCAGCTCCGGCTATCGTCTCGCTGTCATGGATGGTTAACTAACAAGACCATCATTCAATTCCTTGCAGCAAAATGAGGATCGTTTCACCAGCTGTGAATTCAATTTGGAGCGAGGCAAGCCAAACAAATTACCTCACGCCACAGCAACAGCAGCCGGAGTTAGAGGTGGAGGTGAAGTGGCGGCAGCAGCAGGAGGTGGCAGTGTGGTGTGTCCCAGTAATGCGGCGGCACTAACAAAGACTCCAACCCCGTCGGGCAAGCAGGTGGCAGTGCCTCAGCTGACCACTACGCCCACTGCCATAAGTATTGCAGGCTGCGCCTCCGGCACGGCGCTGGTCACGCTGGACGCAGACGCGGTAGCCATTGAGACAGGCGACCCGGAACGCGGTAACTGGACGGGACGCTTTGATTTTCTGCTTTCGCTGCTCGGCTACTCTGTGGGTCTCGGCAACGTCTGGCGCTTTCCCTATCTGTGCTACAACAATGGAGGCGGTAGGTCACCCCTATATATATATATTCTCCTTGCTTGAATGTCCCGTGCTGAACTAACTTTTGCTTGCAGGAGCGTTCTTAATACCCTTTACCATCATGCTCATCATAGCAGGTCTGCCGCTCATGTTCATGGAGCTCTCCTTTGGGCAATACGCCGCTCTGGGCCCGGTGGCCATCTATCGACGCTTCTGCCCGCTCTTCCGGGGTCTGGGCACTGGCATGGTCATCGTGTCGGCCATTGTGATGCTGTATTACAATTTGATCATCGCCTGGACCATATTCTATATGTTCGCCTCGTTTCGCACCCAACTGCCCTGGCAGAACTGCGAGCCGGAGTGGAGCACGCAGCGTGAGTAAACAAACTTAAATTGCCTCGAAGCTGGCAGAGCTCTGCTCAAAGCAAACAATATTTGCTGTCAATAAATTAAGCAAACTGCAAGCTGTCAAAAGTGAAACTTTATCCAGACCAAAACTTTGGCTTTCCCCACACTGAGACAGACGTGGTCGTAATGCCTAAACGACAAGGCCCATTAAAACTAATGACCCAGTGGCAGGCCAGGATATTTAATATATGGAAGTCACTCGCCGCTATACTATATAGTATATATATATGGATATATAATAGCACTCACTAAATCAACCGTCAATTGAGTGCAATATTGAGTGTCATTCGATCACATACATCGATATGCGATTATAGTTATTGAGTCGCTTTTGCTGTATTTCTAATCTAATTATGACCGATTAACTAATTGATAAATGGGAAAGGATGAATTTCGCAACTGATCAGTGATATTCTATTATTCATCGATTTTATGCCTGTCGATAACTCAATCAAGTTGTTCACATATATATCGATGACAATATTATCTGAATTGTTGTAGATTGTTCTCGAAAACCCTACATCTTCTTGCAGAAATAAGCATTTGTGTACTAATGACAGTCTTTGAACTCTCCAGACTAGGAGACCTAGAATATTCCTCGTGCTAAGAAATATGTATAAAAGCAGACTGCACATCGGGTCGGTCATCGTGATACTCAACTCTGTACACTTGTTACTTACTTTTATTTTTGAATAAACTTTTGTTATTGCACCTACATTTACAAAACAATTTTTATTTGTTTCAAGAAAACCTCAACATGAATGTTCTGAGAAAGTCGTCATCGATAAATGTTTACTAATACTATTTAACTGAATATGCAGACAAATGTAATCAATTGAATTGAACATGGAATAAATATATATTCCATTATACAGTCAGCTATAAATACATTCATTATCACTCTTTGGTCATTTGATCAGTCATTAATTAGACCCTGCCCTAACGATTATATTCGTATATTTGTGAGCATCGATAACACATTTCCATATCAATCGATAAAAATAATTTGGTTTCCCCTCATAAATTTTTACGTTCGACAGCAAAAGTTAGAGCTGCGCTGCTATATTTCCTAGCTTCGTTTTTATATTTTCGCAATCAGCGCACACGTAAACAATAAAATCCAAGTTTTTTTCGCCTTTCTCTTGCTTCCTAAAAATGATAATAATAAACAGAATAATCAGGAAATAGCAACAACAACGCCGTGAAGTAGGCAATTGTTTTGGTGCTGCTCTTCGTCTGACATCGCAAGAGGCGTGGTCGCGATGGGAGTGGCAGGGCAGCGCATATTGTGCGCGCTTAAGCGTGCATTTGATTTCTTTACACACACACAAACACACACATACACACACACACACACGCACATAGATAGAGCTGTAATACAAACACACAGACACAATTTAAAATTTTGTCCGCCACGCGAAGGACATAAATCTTTAACGAGTATTTGAGAGTAGACAATAGGCTGTCAAGGCTGTACGTGCGAACTAGGTGGCAAAAAGTAGAGTATTAAATACAACTATAAAGTGACATACGCTACAAAGTAAAAGTAAAGTATATCAGTTCATCCAACACTAAGGTGACAATCACAAACTGCTGCTCCAAAGTAAATTATCTAAAAATTGACTTAATAATGCTTTCAAAATTATTGAATAATTTTTTCATTTATTTATAAATAGTATATATGATAGTATATATTAATTATAAATATTGCATATTGCTTACACCTGATATAGGGTATTAGAAGTCGTTCCTTTACTGTGTTACAAATTGTAGCATGTTTTGCTGCTTTTTTATGCGACTCAAGCTACGAACTTTGCTTATTTTTATTGCGGCTGCCTCAGTAGCACTTAAACATGTAGACACACACCCATACCTACACACATGCACACACACACACACACACACACACACTGAAGTGGGGCTGTACACAGGCTACAGCCCGTACAAGTAATAATCATAGCAACAACAGCTAACGCCATTGAAAGTTTTTGCATGAGCTTCAGCAGCAGCTGCCAGTACGCGCTACCCACGCCCATTGCCGCTTGAGCCAACATGATTTAATATGGCCGCCATTGATGCAAAGCTATTGCCTAAAGCAGCAGCAACAACGGCAACAGCAGCAACAGCGAATAAAAAAAATACTCTGGCATTTCCGTTTTGTCGGTCGGCAATAGAAATCGATATGAGCAATTTCATTGCTAGCTTCGCCCACATCTAAGTTGCTCTCGCTTGTATACCCTGTATAAAAAAGAGCTTAAAATAGTTTCATCGAATTGTAAAATCTGTTAGCAGAAAACTATGGGAGTCATTTCAAGTTGTATAAAAATCAATTTTGTGTAAATTGTGTGCGCGTCGACAAAATGTTGTATACCAAGAATTTAATTTTAGACATTTATAACTTGTAGAAATTCCTTGCCGAGTTAAGTCTATAGCCACCCTGTTCATTACATTCCAAATCTATCGATAAATTATATATAAATATAATTACCTTAACATAAGAAATATCTGCATATATGTATAGCTTTGATCCGTACATAAGAGACCCATATAACCTTAGGCAATTGATTTTGGAGTAAGTTTCTTTCAGAACACAATAATTGTATACTCTTCTTCTGTCTATTCCTTTCTCTCTCTTTCGAATTGAATATAAAGTATCTTTTGGTCTAGAATACTTTACTTGGGGGCTTTTACTTTTCGTCCTCATCATATTCCTTCTTCTTCTTTTTCTTCTCTTGAGAAAGCTAGAAAATAGAAATACTTAAGATGACAACAATTATGTCTAAATACTTTTTGACATTCAATCGGCGGCGACTGCGACTGCGACTGCGACTGCGACTGTGGTTATGGCTGTGGCTATGGCTCTGGCTGCATGCCGATTCACAGCCTTGTGCTCATGCTTTTTATAAGCTCTTTAGCTGCACATATATAGGCATACACACTCACACACACACTGTCGCACAGCCGCAATCTCAGATGGCAGACAAGTAATTTCTTTAGGATTTCATTTATTGACACTTTCACCTCGTCTCGCCAGTGGCTTTGGCCTCGTCTTCATCTTCTCATTCGTATTCGCATTCGCCTGTGTCCTCGTCTTCGTCCTCGTCCTTGTGCTCAATTCTCGTCTCTCATCTCTCGTTTCTCGTTTCTCGTCTCATCGAATTTTAGATGATAAATGTTTACTTTTAGCCTCATGATTAAAATGTGTTTAACTTGTTTGTTCATTGATTGAATATCTTGCACTCTTAGCGCCAGACCCAGTTTGTTTGTGACCCTCAAGACAAACACAAACTCGACACATAATAGCCAACAAAAACAACAACTCGAACACTTTCTCAGTCAATATTTTGTCGAGCGAAATCTTGTTTTCATTTCATTCTTTGTATGCATTTCGCCCATGCAGTGAAGGTACACAGATGGTTGTACCTTTTATTTCCTTATTCATTGCTGTCATTATTTGCCAAGTATTAGTTTATGGGGTAGACAATTAATAAATATGAGCAAATATGTCAGGGAACTAATAAAAAGAGATTATAGAGAGCAAAAAGTAAACAATATTAAGAGATAGAGAGAGTGTAATAACATATCAGGCTTAATATATATATATATATAAATAATTTCTAATATAATATAAATATAATTATTAGCTGATTTTTCAATATAGTCACAACATGAGAGACAGAGAGAGAGAAAAAATGTATATATAAGATACTTTTCCAAATAAATTTTACCAGAAAGTTACCCCAAAGTAGAACAAACTGTATTTACCATCTTCATACGACATTTTAACAAGGTGGCAACCTTTTGGTTTTATAGAAAATGGAGTAACTCTTAAATGAAGAAGAGCAAGGCCATAACTACAGACTCAAAACTAGTTCTCTTCGGATATAATCATAATATCTATGCTCAACTCATTCGCTGATCATTCTAAGTACATATGTTTTTATAAAAACAAAGAAAGGAAACACTACTATTTAGTTCATTTATTTATGATATATAAAAAAACAAGTGTGGTGATGATCTTTTACAAGCATGTTTAGTATGTCATTCTTCGTGATTGTTGTTTGCTTTGCAGTTAATTTTTTATATCAGCTAATTGGAGCCATAAGGTTGTTGGGCTAATCAAAGTGGATGTTGGAATGGACATAACTAACATGTGCCTGACACATGGACCAACAACAACAGTTTGTTAATGAAAAGTTTTATAGAACAAAAACCAAAAAGAAAAACAAAAACGAAACAGTTGAAGGCCGTCATCAAACTTAAAGGTCACAAAATTTAATGGCAATTTCCTCAGCTAGGCGACTTGGGAGCGGCTTATATAACAATCTTATCATAGTGTGCGTGTGTGTGTATTTGTAATCAAATGTAAGATGCCAACACGAGCACACACACACACACACAAACACACACACACAAACACACACAGAGGCACAGTTGGCTGGGTAGACACGCTCGAGTTGGCCGAATTGAAAGGCAGACAGTTTTAGCCTGCTGCCGCATTCACATAAACTTTTATATGATTTGTATCTACGAGTCCTATCAGGTTATCCATGCCTCTCGTTCGCCCTCTTTCTGTTTCTGTGTGTGTGTGTATTCGTATGTTTGTAATAAAATTAATTGCATAACAAATAAAGGCAGACAGGCAAATTAAACGGCGTGTAAACACTTTGAATCCACCCCACATCCCGAAAAAAGGAAAGCAAAATAAATCCAACTGCTGCGCCCGCAAGAGCCACAAGAAATTCTGTTCAATTTTCTAGCTGTAAACCGTTTGATTTTCATTTTGATGCTGATTGATTAGATGATGAATATGCTCTAGAACACACAAACCTACTTTTGAATACATACATATATGTACATATGTATATATGTATGCGAGGAACCCATATGTTTAACCTTAGCTTAAATGCCGTACGCCAACAGCATTCTACAGTCGGTTCTATAGGGCGTATGCGTAACGCGAGGCAATTGAATCAAGGTTGATTGAGTTAGTCCAGGCCGTTGTCAGACTCTTTGACTAATTTGAATGGAGTTTCAGTGAAAAATTTATCATATTTAAGCTAAAATTAGCTTGCAAATGGCTACATTCCATTCCTAGAACGAAAAACTTCACAACAAAATTGAAATTTCTTACTTTGTCACTCAATGAAAAAGCCATATAACTGAAACATTTATATAAAATATTTGAGATAAATACGTGTGCGACACAAAGGACACAAAAACAAAAATTATAAATGGAACCGTACGTACTATACAGAAAGAAAAAAAAAAATAGCTTGAAAATCATTTTAAAGAGTTTAAAAAATCCAAAGTGGAAAAAGCTAACATCATCAGATTTAACAATATTTTAAAATATTTTAAGAAATACTTCATTTATTTCTAGTTATACCCTGAATTTAATTTAGATTTTTTTAATACTCTGTTCCCAAAGGGAAAAAGAGTATATTGACTTTGTGCAATGTCCGTCCATCTGTCAGTCTGTCCGTATGAACGCAATATTTTTTGGCACTATTAGAGCTAGAGACTTGAAATTTTAACCATATACTCATGTATGCTACCGAATTATAAAGTGTAAAAATTGTCCCGATCCACTAGGAGCGTGGCAAATTGGAATATGCATGTGCCCGTATGCCAGTAATCGTACTAGTTGATGAGGTAGAAAGTATCAATTTGGAATGTATACTTGCGGTGACAACCCAAGCTCTAAAAGCTATGGCGGATATATCTACGCCTATTGGGGGCGTGGCAAATCGGGAAAAACCTAACTTCTACAGCTTTAAAGCTAGAAGACTGAAATTTACGGACTTGAAATTTGGCATGTATACTCGGGTTGACTATCCAAGATCAATAAGCTGTGATAGATATATCTACGACCACAGGGACGTGGCAAACCGCAAAAGCTTATATCTCCTACATTTTTAGAGCTAGAAGCTTCAAAATTGGATGGTTCAGTTACTAATGACCTCCTCTATCGATGACCAAAAAATAATTTTTCAGCCTCTTTGGAAGCGTGGCATATCGAAAAATACACTGTAATTTTCGCATTTTTGGAACGTAAGACACCCAATTTTTGCAGTTATGTTACCCTCGGCTCTTTTTAAGAACTGGCCAATGTTATGCTTCTACGCCCACTGGGGGCGTGGCAAATCGGCAAAGAAGTTTTTTGTGGTCAACTGCGTAATTCATGCTTATAAATGGCTTAGTAGTAATTGCTAAGGTGGCAGAAAGCATTTTAACATAATTATAAAAATATTAATGAATTTAAAAAATAAAATTTATAAGTTTTCGATCTAAAAAACAAAAAGTTCCCAGCGGGATTCGAGCCCAGGTCCCTTTGATAATTACATGTAATCGTTAGCTAAACCTAAATATGCTCACTGCTACACATCACACAATTCAATTGCAATTCTTAGAATATTATAGCATGCAGCTTTTGTATGTAGGCATAGAAAATCAATCAGCTATGCATGCACAGCTGTTTGTTGCTTGCAATGTACGTTTGCTAATTGCCGAAATATTTCGTTTATTAAATAAATAAAATGCACCTATGGGAACAGACTATATCGCAGTTAGTTGCGCCTAACTGCAACGTTTTTACTTGCTTAAATTTATTTTTATTTTATTACTCTCTATACTTTAATCTAATTTCTTGATATTATGAAAATATAATTAAAAGGAACCTTACATATAATCTGTTCGCCTTAGAATTAGAATTAAAATTCCTGAACTGGCAAGTGAGTTACTATACGTCTTAGGGAATGTCAGCCTATGGCTTCCGTGCCAAATCAGATATTGATTTTGTGCTATGTGGAGTCTTGCTTAAAATTCTTCTAATCACATTTGTTTCACTCTAAATGCGATTATATTATTTGAAAAGGGTTACAATTTGCCAGTAATCAAACGTGAAATGTCGATCGTAATCACATGTTTAAAACACATTGCTCCTGATTTGAAACATAATCAAGTTATCCAACTTCTGCTTCTTTCGCCCCCCGCCCACTCAGTCGACAGTCGACAGCCGACAGCCGACAGTCGACAGTCGACAGTCGACGTGGGCATCCACAGTGGCAACTGTACCTTTTGCTGAAATGTACTGTACTGTTAGCTCAACTTATCGGCAGCTACGTGGGCTGCATGGCAAATGTGAAAATTAATTGCATGCCGGATTGGCAGCAGGTACATGCAGACACACGCTTTGCTCGTTGCAGCGCCTGCCCCATGAAAACCGTATTAAAATGAAATATTATTAACAAACATAGGAGGACTAAAAATAGCAAAGGGCAGCTACAAATGGAAATCCGTTTGCTCAGTACGCTCTATTAGCCAATGACCTTGCACCTTGACTCAGCACTGGCTGCCACATTTCATTTCCGCAGCAAACACACAAACTGTCGAATGGCTCTAGCTCTAAACTTGGCAAACGAACGGTCACAGAGTCAGCAGTCAGCAGTCAGCAGTCAGCAGTCAGTTAGTCATTTTTGCGGTCAACCGCTAGCCTCGTTAGTCAACTGAAAGACCCAAAAAACTTTGGCATTTCGCATACTTACCCACACGCACACATACACACAGACACACAGACACACACATACACGCATACTCCCATGCACATGCAGGCCAACCCATCACCCACTCATAAACATCAGCTTACACACTTTTTCTCTTTTCTTTTTTTTTTTTTTTTTTTTTTTTTTTTTTTTTTTTTGCTAAAACTCATACGCACTGTGTGGCAGGCGTCGAGAGTCACAACTCAAATGTCATAAGCAGCAGCTGACATTGGCTGCGCCTTTTTGGTATGGATTAAGCAGCGCAACCCCAAATTGTTAGCGCGAGGTGTGCCAAAGTCGTTCAAAACGCGCTCTTTAGCCAGCTCCGTCCTCTTATGCATATTTCGCACAAAAACTGCTTCGCGAGCCGCTAAAAATTTATTTTATAGCCTGGCGCGTCCGTGGACTTTTCCAGCTGGCATTTGGTATGTGATCCGCTCATATAATATTTATTTAAAATTCAATGGATTTTCTTATTACTCGAAATAATAAAAAAGTACAACTGGCCTTGTTCGCAATCAACTTAGTCAGCGGTTCTATTGAACTTTATGCCCTTTCGTCAATATCCAACATCGATTTGCTTTCGCCTCAACTCCATAAGGCAGGCTCTTCAAATTTAATCAGGCCTGGGTCAACAACTGAAACTCGTTGCTTCCACTGTCATAGGGGCTGACAAACCCTTTAGACCATTTAACCCTTCTTGCATACCCTATGTCAACAAAGGTGTAAAACGGATGCATTCGACTCTAAATACATGATGCTATTATCAATATGATAAAACGCTCTAGTTCTTTGTCTAATTTAAGACAACATCTATAACAATGTCATTAAAATTAAATTTATGGTTAAAGTATTCTACAAACATGTGTTTCGTTTATAAGATACACATTTAAAGTAAAATACACTATAGGGTATCCTATGGGCATAGAGATCGCCGAGTATTAGATGCTTAGATTTGGGTGCATAATACATTGCAAATAATCCCTTTAGATTTTTAAAGTAAAATTTCAAATAGTTTCAGATAGTTTTCAATTACAGTCTGTTAGTAATTGGAAAAATGCGTGACGCCAAATCGACTGTGGAACTCGTCTATATACCATATGATCTCAATATACATACATATATGTAATTCATAATAATAAAAGCTAGAAGAAACCAATTATAAGTCTCATATAGTTTTACACTCTGCTCTAATTCATAGCAAACAAATTACATAAAATGAACTCAACTAAATG
Source organism: Drosophila stalkeri (assembly GCA_035047405.1). Lineage (NCBI taxonomy): Eukaryota > Metazoa > Arthropoda > Insecta > Diptera > Drosophilidae > Drosophila > Drosophila stalkeri. The sequence goes on from JAWNPR010000090.1 coordinate 25,933,710, forward strand.
TCCGGCATGTGCAATTGCTAGCTTGTATCACAGGGTATGGCCCCGTGTCATACACCAATAGCTGCTCAGTTTGTGTTTTTGTTTGCTCACTGACAACAGTAGCAGCAGAGGCAACAACAATAACAGTCTACCCTTTTCATGTTTTCCACTGATTTGCTACTTTGTCCTTTTAATTATGAAGCCGCACAAAAGTTGCATGGCTCGTCCTTTTTTGTTGTCCTTTCGCACACATTCGAGTCCTTTTTCAGCGTTGCTATTTCCTTGTCGTTTGCGCCCTCCTCCTGTTCTTCGGGCAAATAGTTCATAAATATTAAAAAATTTGCTGCTCCTTTATGCATAATTGAGTGACTGGCTGTCAGCTTCAATTGCTCAGCAGCGCAGGAGTCCTTTTTATACCCTGAACCCATTGAAAATGGGAATTCAGGGTATAATGTTTTTGTGAAAATGTATGTAACAGACAGAAGGAGACGTCGCATACCCCAGTAAAGTATATATATTCTTGATCAGCAGAAAAAAATAAGTTAATATAGCCCTGTCCGTCTGTCCGTCCGTCCGTATGAACGTCGAGATTTCGGAAACTACAAAAGCTAGAGAGCTGAAATTTTACATGAATACTCGTATCTTAGTTACGCAGTACAAGTTTATTTTGTTTTTTCGATAACTCATCCCATTCCTTAATTATCGATACAAAATCGAAAATTCGTTTACCGTTTTTACGTTTTTCGAGCATAACTTCTATACCGTTTTAGCTAGAGACTTCAAATTTGTATATTTAGATAGATTTTATGGATACGCAGATTTTGTAATTTTCAGATTTTAGACGCCACACCCCCTTCGCCCACAAATTGAAAAAAAAAAAACGTATTTTAAATACTATTTGGCAAATAGACAAATTTGAATGCTATTAATATATTTTGAAAGTTTCAAGAAGATAATCCATCTAGAAATGGAGTTATAAACGTTCAAAGTACAGCCCATCCTACCCCCAACCGTCAGCAGCAACTGCGCTGTTAGCTGAGCGCGCGCTTATACGTCCGTTGAGAAAAACAATATTAATTTTTTTTGCAGGGTTCAGGGTATCTCGTAGTCGAGCCGTCTCGACTAGAGCCTTCTTACTTGTTGATTTTGTTTCTGTTTCTGTTTCTGTTACTGTTTTTGTTTACCCCATGCTCTTGCTCAATTTGCTAACTAGTTGATGGGCCTTACAGATTGCTTCTCCTACGTGGCGGCCGATCAGTGTGATGCGATTAACGGGACCTACTATCTTCGGCAGTGCTACAACTCCAGCTACGCAGAGGCAAACAATATTACGGGCCTGGCCTTGCACGCCCTTAAGCGCCCTCCGGCCGAGGAGTACTTCAAGTGAGTGGATATTCCCACATCAATACAGATTACAGATTATCTATCCTCTATCCTCTCTTCTGCTCTGCTCTATTCAGCAACTTTGTACTGGGCCTGTCGGCGGGCATTGAGGAAACGGGAAGCATTAAAGTCTCTCTGGCCGCCTGCCTGCTGATCGCCTGGGCCATTGTCTTTCTGTGCCTGTGCAAGGGCGTCCAGTCCTCCGGCAAGGTCGTCTACTTTACAGCTCTCTTTCCGTATGTGGTTCTGGTCATACTCTTCTTTCGCGGCGTTACGCTTCCGGGCGCCAGTACGGGCATATTGTTTTATCTAACGCCCGATTGGAAGCAACTTGCCAATGCTCAAGTGAATCATTCGACTCAAACAAAGTCATTATCAATATATTTAAATTGAATATTTTCTTTACAGGTCTGGGGCGATGCCGCGGTGCAGATATTTTTTGCTTTGAGTCCCGCATGGGGCGGCCTCATCACTCTCTCTTCATACAACAAATTCTCCAATAACTGCTATAAGTATGTGTCACATATTCCTATACTACCTATCTCTGTATATAGATAACTTAACATATTAAACTTATTCGAAATTATAAAAGTTTTTAAAAATATTTTTCGAGCTTATTAAACACGAGAATTCAGATAATGTAGAAGAAAATAGTAAAGGTGCGATTTATAAAGTTTTAAACATTCAGATTGTATTATGTCCCTCTTTCACCTCACCGTTAGACTATATATTATATTTCCTAGGGTCTTACCAATATGTTTAAACGAGTGAAAATCTTAAGAATCAGCTTAATCTGTAATGCAAATATTATTTAAATCTCCTAAACCGTAAAAAATCCACTTAGGTCAGTGGGTACTAGGTGGGTGCTAGGTAATTGAATTTTTTGTTTGCGTTCACTTATAAATTATATCAATAAAATATGAATAAAATCAAATATCAATAAATTTCCTTACATTTTCTTATCCAGGGATGCTCTCATTGTTGCCTTCTGCAACATAGCCACCTCGTTCTTTGCGGGACTAGTCATATTTTCTATAATTGGATTTCTGGCACACGAACTGGACGTGGAGGTGAAAAAGGTTGTGGATCAGGGCGCCGGCTTGGCATTCATCGTGTATCCGGAGGTGGTCACACGTCTGCCCATCTCTCCTGTGTGGTCGGTGCTGTTCTTTGTCATGCTACTCACCCTCGGCCTGGACTCGCAGTTTGCTTTGATGGAAACCGTAACTACTGCCATTTTGGACAAGTTTCCAAATCTGCGACAATACAAAACCTGGGTTGTACTCTTTGTGGCCATATTTGGTTATACGGGTGGACTCGGCTTTACCACTAATGTGAGCATTCTTCAGATATCCCCCAAGATAATAAGAATAATCATTAACGTAACCTTCCTTAGAGCGGCATGTACTGGCTACAGCTGATGGACAAATACGCCGCCAACTGGTCTGTGCTGCTTATAGCCATATTGGAGTGCCTGCTAATTGCCTGGATCTATGGCTCACAGCGTTTCCTCAACGACATCCAGGGCATGATTGGCAAGCGTTCGCGCCTGTGGAACTTTTTCTGGGGCTTCATGTGGCGCTATATAACGCCAGCAACGCTACTGGTAAGCTAACTGATTCCGATGCTCCTGTCCTCCTCCTGATCAATTTCTTATTAATGATGTCAGATAAGTCCAGTCTCTCTTTGTCCAATTCTTATGTGAATTCACAAAACTAATTCTAAAAGCTTTTGGTTTGACTTAATTATTATCAGCCTCTGTCGACAAATCCTGATAATAATTAGAAATAATATTAATCTCTACTTCGATTGCAGTTCATTTTATTCTTTAACTGGGTAGAGTACAAGCCCGCGCAATATGGCCACTACATATACCCTTTATGGGCGGATATTGTGGGCTGGATCGTGGGTCTATTGCCGGTGCTTATCATAATTGCTGTCGGCATACAGCAAGTCTGCAAGGCTCCAAGCCATCTGGGCTTCAAGGAGCGGCTCAAGCATCTGCTTAAACCCACTGCCGAATGGGGGCCTGCTGGCAGACCCTGTGTCAATTTGCATGCCGAGCGTTATCAGAGCCAGAACTACGATGGTGTGACCAACACTCAAATACTGAAAAGTGGAGCACCAACCGAAGTGATTCCCTATGAGGATGCAGGCAATGGCAACGATAATGACAATGACAATGACAATTACAACAGCAACGGCAATGGCAATGGCTATCGGGATGAGGTATTGCAACTCTGAGAGCGGGTTAACGCATCCTCGTCAGCGATGGCCGCCAGCGTTGACGTTGATGTGTTGCCCATGACGGTGGGTAAGCTGCCTGGGCCGAGCATATTGAAGACATCGGCCAGGCACAGCAGCAACAGCAACAGCAACAGCAACAGCAGCAGCAATCAGCAGCAAGCTCCAGCGGAGAATGGACGTAACACATCCATACCAACGGCAAATCCCAGCCGGCAGATGCTCATCGGGGCGGACAATGATATAAAAAAAACACCAGCAACAGCAACAGTTGCAGCTACCACGAAAGTGTTGTCTACAGGCACCATGAGCAGCGGACGTGAGTGCAACGCCATGTCTACGTTTACTGCAGCTGGATCTGCAGCGGAAACTGAGCCGAAGACATCTGCAGCTGTTGTTGCCAGCACACAGGCCAAAGCAGCAACAACCAGCAATATTGCTGCCATGCCAGCTGGCACGAAGCCAAATGTAGCGCTGACTACTTTTATGCCAGCTACAAAGCCCATCGCTACAGCTGTTGCTAACGGAACACCAGGCATAGCTGCTGCAGCAAATGCAAATGGGGGTGTTGCCAGCACAACAGCAACAGCTGGCCAAGTTGGAGCGGCAGCAACAACAGTTTCTGCCATTGAAAAGTCCCAAATAATAGATACAGCGAGTGCATCAAAACAGCTTATGCCAAGCGTGACTGTTGCAAGTAAAATGCTAAAGACAGCACCAACAGTTGCTGCTGTGACAGCATCCACATCAATTATAGCCACCGACAAGTCAACAAAGATTGTTACAACAATATCAAAGCCAACTGCAAGCATTTCTAGCAAGCCGGCAACAACTGTTGCTTCCATAACAGCAATAACTGTCAGTGTTACTGCCAAGCCTCAAGCAATGTCCGCAACTGTCTCGGCAACACGTGCCGATAGTAAAGTATCTAAGCCAGCAGCAACAACTTCAAGTAGTATGCCGAAGACTGTAGCAGCAACAACAGCATTAACATCGGCAACTGTTGCAAGTTATATCGCTAAAACACCAGCAACAACTGCGACTGTTGCAAGTAATGTGCCGACATCGGCTGTTTCAAGCTATATGTCAAAACCAACAAGTGAAATAACTGCAAGGACAACGACAACTGTTGCAAGTACAGTGATTAAAACACCAACAACGGCAGCAACTGTTACAAGTAATGTACCAAAAACAGCAGCAACAGCAGAATTAAAAACTGCAACAGCAGCAACCACAGTTGTTGCCAGCAACACAGCAACTACCTCGAAGACAGCTTCGTCACCAGCTACTGCTGTTGTTGCCAGTATTTCAACAGATTCAACTCAAAGAGATGCAACTAAAAAACAAGCAACCGTAGCAGCAACAATTATTACTGCGCCAACTGTAACTACAGCAACCGAAAAAGTTGCTACTAAGAAGTCTGCTGTAAATATTGCTGATTCAGCGATTCCGGTAACAATACCAACACCAGCGGCATCTGTAGCCACACCAGCAATAGGGAAACCATCAACAACAGCAGCTACATTAAATACCACAACCTTATCATCCACAAAGAAAGTAATTGTAGCAGCAACAGCTAAGCCAACATCAACAACACCCACACCAAAGCCAGCATCACCGACTAAAGGCGCAGCAACTTTTCCAACAACAGCAAACACCACAGCAAGATCGCCTACAAAAAAGAGCACAGCATCTCCGTCAGCAGTATCGACAGGAACTCCGAAGTCGATAGCAACATCACCTACTAAAAAGGCAACAACATTCCCAACATCAGCAACATCAAAGTCCGCAGCAGCAATAACAAAGCCCACAGCAACATCGCCTACTAAAAAGGTCACCACATTCTCAGCAACAACAACATCGCCCACAAAAAAGTCCACAACATTCGCAGCGACAGCAACGGTTGGTAAGCCCCAAACAAGCAAGCAAGCAACAACATCCATCAGCAGCAGCAGCAGCAGCATGTCCCCAAAGCTGAACAAACCAACAGCAACAAGTTCGGCAAAGACAACATCAAGTACTACAGCCACAGCGAGCAAAACGAAAGGAACTGCAGCCCCTAAGAAATAAATGAAAGCTCAACTCGAACCTGATGTTCCAATATCGAACACTATTTTTCTAAGTACCTATATAGTCTAATGTAAAGGAATGCGAGCTAAGCAACACATTGGTTTTAGCCTATATATAGTATAGTATATATATATATATGTGTTATATATAGATATTTATATAAATGTTATTGCCTGTGTGTTTATATAGACGTAGATTTTATAAATATTTATTTGGATTACATTTACTTTGACACCGAACAGTGACAGGAATTTTCTGGGAATTGCTACACTTTCAACAATTTCAAATAGTTTTCAAGACTCTACGAACATTTGTCTAAATATGGAAATCGTTTCGAATAACCAGACTTAATACAAATTGAAAATTTCGGAGTACCTTTGTAGTATATAATAGATAGATGTTTTTATAAAGAACAATATTTACAGCCAACGCCAAAAGTATATGAACATAAACGGTACAAATTTGAATTTATATTTAAAAAATTTAAATGTAATAATTGGTTTTATTATTAATTGAATTGAATTGTAAAAAGATTAACATGTGTATTTACTGAAGCCCAAGTCTTTTCTAAATATTTGAAGTACGCTAAAAAGAATCATTTTTATCGATTATTATCGATAATAAAAACCTGAAAGCAAACCATACCTTCAGTTACAGAAACATAATTATAAGCTCGTAATCTGTATGGTCTCTACACTTTGGGGTCGACGTACTAAGGATTACAAACAATTCCAACATGGCCAGATCTTAGATCGATGCCATGTTTGGGCTGAAGAAAGATATACATAAATTCTTTGCATGCAAATCGATCAAAAGAAATGCATTTTGCAGAAGAATGATATTCTTAAAAGCATACAAACTATACTTAAATTAAATTAAAATTTGTGATTTCTTAGTTTACTTCAAGGCTTCCATATTTATTTTCTTTAATTAAAAACTCTGTTTACTGTATACTGCAAGGGTATTTAAGCTGCACAAATTTAAAATAAAATGATTCCTAACTATAACACCAGCTATATATAGTATATTCAGGAGTCGTCTACCTATCATGCATGCGCATATACACCAACTATGTTGCAATAGTTCTCTGTTCACCTAAGTATTATGTTGAAAGACTCATTGCAATTACCAAAAAGTTAACGTAGTTTTTAGTAATTCACAGAATGACTCGTTTGATTGTTGTGCGATAGAAAAGGTGTGTATTTAATATATAAATATATACATATATCCCGATAATATTTAACTATATTCTGTACCTATTGATATGTTAAGAAACATTAGAAACGTAACCAAATCGAGAGCAATGTGCAAATGCAATGGAAGAAAAGAAACATTTATATACATATATACAATATACCCTATATACATATATATTGAAATAACAACGTATACACAGAAAATATTTATTTTTACTGCAAATGTTCTTTATAATATATTTTAAAACATTTTTAATGCATTTTATAAGGCTTGCAATGTGGACGGACAAAGGTTGAAGTAAGAGTTGGACTTAAAGACCTTTGATTTCAGTTTTAGTTGAACTTTTATGCATGCTAGTTAATACTTAAATGTCTGTATATTTAGAGTTATTGAAACAGTATGCAGTTTAATGTAAAACTCTATTCTGATAGGCCTAAATAAATGAATAAATGAGAGACTCATGTACCTAATGAAATTAAGATACGAGTGGATTTTTCAAAATGCATAAACCTATGGATCTTACATCAACAGCAAAACTAAAAACCAAAAACTAACTCTAAGCAAATATTTAGAAATGTTTTATGTGTGTGTATGAGTGTGCAATACTAAGATGAACACTTACCAAATAATAAGTAAAAAAAATCAAATAACAAATAACAATAATTAAATTAACGGAAATAATAACAGAAATCTAATTTATATGACAATTATTGTGTGTATTGTTATTGAAATATACTATTTATAAAAACAAAAACAAAATAAACAAAAGAAAAATATATATATATACATGTTATTAGATGGAGAAAAAATCAAAAGCTGTGTGTTGCCTGAAAAAAAAAAATACTGTAAGAATTGTATTAAAATATACCTATTACATTTGTATGTGTTTGTACATCTAGCTAGTGAAAAAAATAAATAAAAAATATAATAATAAAATGAAAATATATTATATAATCTATGCAGAATCAAAAATATTTAAAATGTTTATATAAAAATATTAAATATTGAATATAATTTTGTTAAATTTGTATGTTAAGTTTCCAACTAGGTTCTAAACTGTAAACCCGAAATTTGTGATAATTTTGTAAACTTTGTTAAATTTTTGAGCATTATGTATTGTCCACATATAGGAATAGAACTTTATTATATGCATATATAGTCAATGAGCATGTAAGGATATTAACAAAACAGGAATTTTATTAAATTGTTGCTCTTGAGTTGTTGTTTTTAGCGCAGTAGCTGTGACATAATATTACGAAACAAAGTAAATAGAATAAATTTACTGAATATGCATGTTATATATATGTATGTATATTTGCATATATATTTACTTATAATAGTCCCACTGTTAAGGGATCAACCCATTGTCGCATGTCGTTTGTTTTTATGAATGTGTCTGTACCTGTAAAATCTACAAAAAATATTGGAAAAAAATATATATAAAATTAATGAAATTATCAACAATAATCTAAATATGGAAATGTTAAATGGCTGTTAAAAACTTAAAATATGTATATGATCAAAATGCAATTGATAAACTCACATATATAAATGAGCTAAATATTTTAAGATATGCAAATCGAAAGCAATTTGCTCAAATCAAAATTTTTGTTTTCTCATACCTAAATAAAGAATATCTAGCAAAAGCTGTCAATTCCGGCAAACTAAATGTTCTGAGTATGCTCAACTATTTGTGAATGAAGATAGCAGATAAGAAAGTCTACTTTAAAAATTACACAACTAATAACAAAAAAAAAAAAAAAAACTAAAAACACACATTGCGAAAACACAGGAGCTTCAAATTTTGTACGAAACTATGAGCTACGAGAGGAATAAATAAATAAAAATACTTGGAGAATTATTACAAAATTCATATCGCTACATTAAGCCAATAAAAACCCAAAATAGCTATACGTTGGAATCTGTAATCTGTAATCTCGAAAATATTTAACTCCACCCACCTTTTTAATATGCTCGATGTACAATAAAAAAAAAGCTCGTTGAAATGCAACACTATAACTAAAGGTAATTTAATGAAGCTCAAAAGAGTATAATTATATAAATGAATATAAAGATAACATATATATAGGTATATATATACGCATATATGTATACTGCAAAATAGAATTGATGTATTAACTATTAAATAAGTCAAACGTAATCGGATATGCAATTGGTTTAAGTTCTTTTATTCAGCAGTCGGCACCGAACGACTAAATAATGCTCTATGCCTAAATAACCTCAAAGTGTTGATATAACTTAAATATCTGCAGTGTTCTTAGAAAAACTTAGAGTTAGTTTTAGACATGGGGCATGCTAGAAACTAATGTTCAAATGTTGCCAATAATATTCATAACACTTGAAAACCTTTCTCACTGTCCGCTCAATGTGTACATATAATATATGACAAGTCAAATAACCCACAAAACAATTGTTATACATACATATATCTATGGTTTAAGCGAACATTGATTAAATAGTTCTAATAATAATACAAAATAAAATACTTTGATGTTCTTGTAAATGGCCCATTAATATGTATTTGTGAATGTAAAAATGAGAGTATGATAAAAACTTCCAAAGCGGCCAACAAAAGCAAATGTACTAAAAATATATGTCACTATATATAAGAAATATTATTGTATTAATAGATAATTTATGAATAAATATTTATGGGTTTTAACAAAACAAAGTTAGCAACTGAAAAGGGAATTGAAAAAATAAAAAAATTCAAATTGTGGAGGGAAACAAGGATGATAGTTTTCCCACGGATTTGATAACCGTTATGGGCACCGAAGGCTAATTCCCACCAAATTTAATCTGCCTACTCTCGCATTAACGGTATTAATCATAAGTAAATCAATACCGGCCAAAGAGAGTGGCCCAACTTAAATAACTTAATAACGAAAATGTGAAAAAGACACCGACCACGGAGGATTTTCACAACTGAAATTTGAACCGTGGGACTCTCGCATCTCACACGCACTCAAAACAACAAGGAGTACGCGGCACGTTGATGAGCGACGCCACGCTCGCATCTTAGAATTCCATGTCTAAATGTAGTTTTGTACAAGATCGACATTTGTTCGAATTCTGAGCATATTTTACACTGCTTATATGTAACTGCTTCAAGAACTGCTATAAATATACTCTATTTCAACTGCTTACGTTATGCACTGCTTAAACGAGTGTTTAAAATTTGATTTCATGGCAAATTAAAAAACATTAAATTGATGTATTATTAAGTTGTGTGACGTTAGGGCTTTTATAACAAAACCTTTACTGCATACAATAAGTGGAAAACTAACTTAATACCAAATGGCTTCGAAGACGCTCCGACTGCTACTGCGCATAGCTTTTCCACTGATATTGGCAGTGGCTAAGGGAATGGCTACCAACTACAAATGGTGCGCATCCGCCTATGCTGGAAGATGTACCAACTGAACAATGAACACTAATTCAATTCATTATATGTTTTAAAGTGAAATAAAATCTATTAAAACATAGCAGCTCATCTTGTTATTTCTAAACTCAAACAGCATTTGAAATAGAGAGAGTCTCAAACTAAAAGCAAAATGCAAGGTTCCGATGCTCAGGTATTGTTTTCTCTTGTGTAAATTCACTTTCCCTAGTTTATTAGCTAATAATTTGTATCAGCCAAAGCGCACTCAGAGCTATGTGAATGAAGCGTATCGCTTACTACTCGAGAAACCTGGCGTGGAGGAGGTGCTCATCATGAATCACTCGGGAGTGCCAGTCAAAACTTCCATGTCGCGCCAGGATGCACTGCAGCATGCCTGCCTCTATGACAATTTCCGTGAAAAGACCCAGGCATTTCTACAAAAAATGGAACCGCCGCAAACTCTATGCATGCTACGTGTACGCACCAAATTGCACGAGGTGCTCATAACTCCCGATGCCAAGATTACAATCTTGGTTGTTCAGAATGCAAAGGACGCATACATGAAGACCTTAGACCCCTAGTGATTTGAGAAACTAAAGGTGCATATTTCGAACCCATGTCGTCTGTCTTCCTTTTCATGTTCATGATTAACCAATAAATTGAAAGTCGTCTCTGCCAGACTATATCATGCACAGAAACACATTATTCTCACATAGCCCCGACCCACAGCTGTTTGCTTATCAATCCATAACACACTCACTTTCTCAGCACTTTCCTAAAGTTTCTTTCAGTGCTCAGCTGTCAACCTAACGCATTTATTTAGCAACAGTTGCCCGATTGGCAATAATAATAATGGATATTCAATCAACTGTGCGACTTCTTCTGTCACTTCTCCTTTGCACAGGCTCGCGCCCTGTTCGCTGCGACATTGCAAGTGTTGATCGCTACCCCCAGACTATGGTCAATTCCATTCTGGATTTATATACAGGAACAAGCAGCAGCAAACACAGTGGAGCATCAGCGACAATGACTCCTGATGATAGCAAAGTGGATTTCGAGAGAGCGCCCATAGTGCCGACACACATTTATCCTTATTTATTGCTGTCGCTATGGGTAACATGCATAAGTATGAGGATTATGCCTTTGGACAGTATAGAAACTTACGCGCTTCCCTTGCAGCCTGCATCGTCTGTTGCTGCTTGTACTGCAAGTGCCAGCAGGCGGACAGTATGACAGCGTACAACTCAAATGGCTTTGAGCTACGGGAAGTGCATGTCCAGGATCATCCTTTTCCTCACGCCAAGGGCTGCGTCTGCCTGGGCTGTTTGCAGCGACAGGTAGCCAAGGAGGAGCATCTGAAACGCGAACACTAATCACAGTTGGCTAAGTAAGAAACATAACTTTATATTCAAGATTTGTCCAAAGCTATATATGTATATATATACATAATGAAAACTTAATACTATATGAACATAAATTCGTCTTTTCATCGAATGTCTTCAGGAACTTTGGTCTGATTTCAAACAGTGTAAATAAATTCTTATTCTTTGGATAGTCGCAGACCGCGAAAGACTTCAATAATAATACTTCAACTGATTCTACTTAATCTGTAGCTTGGATAAGGTAAGCTGATCCACATCCAGCGGGGAGAGAGTCAGTTTCATATTAAACTGTGTGGCCAGCAGACGCAACACATCAAACTCCTTGTCCGTGTACATTTTGCGACTCATATTGAGCGACTGCAAGGGGGAATTGTTGAACTCTTCCAGCTGAGATTGAAAATCGCGTTTAAGCTGTTGATTCGAAAAGTTTACTTCTGACTTCTTCTCCGGCCGCACTTTGCCGGCCAGCGCGCGTGTCCAAATCTCACGCATAGACTTTTTATATTTGCTAACACGCTGCTCTACTTTGATAATCTCCTCACTTATCTCCTTGTTGTTGGGCTGCTTGGCCTGTGCCTGCACAAAGCATTTGCGTGCCCGTTCGTAATCTCCCAGAGCGGCTAGAGCGCGTCCCTCTTGGAACAGAGCCTTGCAGGAAGGCTGATTATGAGTCAACAGCCGTAGAGCTTTCATGGCAATGCACACGCTCGCTGGCTTGTTCATCTTGTTGTTGCACACCATGAGATTGGTGTAGAGTGTTATGAGCAGTTCCCGCTGCTTGATCTCATCTTTTGCGTCCGCCAGGCGGCAATAGTTGAGCGAAGTAATGGCTCGTTCAAAAGCTGCAACTGCATTGCGATAGGATCCACGTTTCACACAATCTTTGCCATGCAAATGCATATCCTGCGCCTTGGGAAAGACCACCGCAAACTTGTTGCGATCCTCGGGCGCAATCTTCTCCAGGGAGTGTTCGTCGCCAACCAATGTGAATTCGATTATCTCAATTTTAAACAAGGCATCGCCACATGGCTTAATGCGTGGCGGACAACCCATCTCATGGAACAATAATTGGTATGAAATAATGAATTCCGATTGCTCGTAGATGTACATGGTGCGCACCGCAGTCTCGAGACCCTCTAGAACCATTTGCTGGCCCGTTTCGAACTCAAATTTAGTTCCACGCAGCATGGACGAATCAAATGGAGCGGTCTGGCCTTCCCAGTAGGCGGTGTAACGCAAAGCCACGCGAGCCTTATCCGGAACGAGGCCCTGTTCCTTGACACCTGCTCGTGTAATCCGCTTGTAAATATGCTCTCCCACGGGCGTCATCAGCTGGCGCAGCTCATCAAAGGAACGCGTCCAAGGCGACACGAGCGCCTCATGATCAATTGCCTCCTCATTTATATCTTCATCGTTGTCCTCCCCAGCAAAATCATCATAGGCAGCATTATTGTAGTTTGCCGTATCTACTTCAAATTGAGTGCCACTATTTATCAAATCTCTAAAAATTAAAGAATAATTTATACATATTCAAGTCAGCTTCATCACGTTCTCTTCTTTCAACTTACGCAAATGACAATGGCCGCTTCAGCAATTGAGGGTTTGTATTGTAACTGTCCTCCATTGCAACAGAAAACTTTAACATCAAATTAATACTCGGAATTATAATGCCTTCAGCATACAATGTCGCTTTTCTACGTAATAAGGAGAGCACTTTCTATCTTTCAAGCACCCTTTCGATAAACCGTTTCAGCGATCTGTCATCGAATTAAATCAGGGTTGAAAAACGATGTGCTTAAAGCTGCATGTGCAGCAAATGCTACTCAATAATTGAGAAACGAAAAATTCAGTTGCTCGATCGCTGCTCATTAAGATTTTCTTATATTTATATTTATTTAAACGTTTCTTTGAAAATGAACACTTATAACGCGCGAGTACCAGCTTATAGAAATATCTTTTTGGGTGCACACATATAATACAAAATAACAAACAAAAATAATAAACAAGGAATGCTTGATGGCGACAAAAACCAATATTAGTTTGGTGGTTTCTCTTATAGACGGCGATATGATTAATATGCATTCGAATTTATAAGCTAATCTAAAGTATAATTATATATAAAATCATTTGAGGTGAACCAATTAGACATCGAGCTAATCCATTCACTTCTTTAGCAGCTTATTCATGTCTTTGTTTTGCTTGGCCATGTTGATGTCAACGCTCTCAATTTTGTAGTTCATATTGTCCAGCAAACCGTTCTGCGACTCAATTTCCGTGCCCAAATCAGTGGCCAAGAACTTAAGGCGCGACAGATTGTCGCACATCTCGTCGAGATTCGATTCCAGCTGCTTCTGAAAGGGATTCGACGCGCGTTGCTGAGCCACCGACTGGCGCTGATGAAAGGAACTGCTATCGTCTCGCAACCGACTAACTGGATGATTGTCATAGCGCTCTGTTGGGGACATCGGCTGTTTGGGTACTGCGCCACCACTACCAACACCACCTGCCATCGAATTGATATTCGAGTTGGTCTCCTGTGACATTTGACTGCCAGAAGGTGAGGCAGTAGCCGTTGGAGCATCCCGATTACCAGACAAATAGTTCTTAAGACCGCCAAAAACACTTTTCAATCCATTCAAATGACGCTGACTGAATCGCAGTGTAGAGTTTATTTCATCCAATTGATTTGATGTCTTCTCTAGTTGCTCCCGCTGCCTGGCCAGCTCTACAGCTGTTGCTCTACCCACATCCTCCGTTTCGTAGAGTAGACCTGATTACGAGATTCTCTAATTAGTACGCCCACAAATAAATACGTATATTTTTATCTTGTGAACATACCCAAACTTTTTTGTGTTGAGTCCAGCGTACGCTGCTCTATTTGTCTGCGCTTCTCCGCATAGGCCTGTCTTTGCGCTGCGATTGACGACGATGTTGATATCTCGTCATCATCTTCAAATGGATTCGTACTGCGCTGTGGCCTGTTTTCTGCACTTGTTCGAGTGTTTCGCAAAAACAAGTCATCGTCTACGTCCGCAAACTTATCTATATCAAAATGATTATTCACTGGCTGCAGATAGTTGTTGGCCATAATTGAAGTACGTTTGACCAATGAGCACAATTATTAGATCGATTTTATTATGTTAATTTTGTTGTTGTAGTGTCCAATTTAATATTAATAATAGATTTTTTCTTTGTTGTTATTCGTTTAATTATCGGATATACAATCGTTATGTAGTATATATCGATAGTTAACTTACGATGATTATAATATATTAGAAACATTGTGAACAGTTAACTGTAAATAATAAAATAATCGATTGTACGAAAATTCATCTCTAATGTCAATCTGCATACAAACACATCTCTACTGTATCGGACCGGACTGCTCCGCGTCCGCAATTTTTACGTTTGTTTTAAACAAAAAAAAAAAATCAGATCTAAACAAAGGATTTCATTGGGAAAATTTAGTGAAAATATAGCGAAATTAATAGCGTTTTATCAAAAATATACACAGAACACTTTGCTAACATGCATTGTACCTTAAAAATTTTGGCCGCGTCATGTGTCTTCGTCACGCTGCTCGCTGCACAAAGCGCTGCTGGTGACCGTTCTTCGACGGCGACCAAAAAAGTGTCGCAGGCAAATGGCAACTTAATCGAGTTGGACGAGGATAATTGGCATTTAATGTTAAATGGCGAATGGATGATTGAATTGTGAGTAAATCGAACAATAGAAATAAACGAAAAAATCAACGCAGACGCAGTTTGTGTGGGGTGTTGCCGGTAAGCAGAAACTACAACACCAACAACAACTACACTACAAAAGCTGGTGTTAGAGCTGGTTCTGGTTCTGCGGAATGTTGCATTCCGCTTAGAGATGTGCGTTGTACGTTGCTGATTGGCTACGTCATTCGCTGCCTGCCTGAGTCATGAACCGCCAGCTGCGTTTTTACAGCTGTTTGCCAAAAAGAAAAACAAAAAGATAATTAAAAGAATTAAACAAATATTGAACATAACCAAAAATAATCAACTCGTGTCTAAGATTTTCTGCTCTAGGTAGGAGATGCAAAAATGCAAAAATCTGTATGTAATGCTAGAGGTCTAGGCATATATCCAGGCCAATATTTCATATCATATATGTATCTGACTTACGAGTAACCTATCATCTTGTCTTCTTTATACCCATTATATATGATATTTATGTATATATTATTATATTATTTTATATATTTAATATGGTATTATGTTTTATTCCCACAGCTTTGCTCCTTGGTGCCCAGCTTGCAAAAACTTGGCGCCTATTTGGGAACGTTACGCCAGCACAGCAAAAGATGTTAATGTGCATGTGGCCAAGATCGATGTAACCACATCGCCATCGCTTAGCGGACGCTTCTTTGTCACCGCCTTACCCACTATTTATCAGTAAGTTAAGAATATATACGAAATACAATTTGTAATTGGTATTATATTTTTGCATTTAACGCAGCGTCAAGGATGGCGAATTCCGACAATATCGTGGGGCGCGTGATGCCGAGGCCCTGTTGTACTTCTTGAAGAAGAAATCTTGGCAGAGTATTGAGCCACTGTCCTCGTGGAAGAAGCCCGACACCATTCATATGTCGTTACTATCCTATTTCTTTAAGCTATCGCACACACTGAAGGTACACAACCCATGCAATCGCTTGTTTACGCTTGCTTCGGTTTGATTATGTCGTAGCTTAGTTCAATGGACGCATGCGGAAGCTTATCTCGCGAGATTGGGCCAGAGGTTATGTCGCATATATTGTCTATCTGTACCGTGGTGTAAAGCTTATAAATTTATTAGATTTTCCATGTAGGGCTCAATCAATGCTTTCTAAGTTTCCGCACATTCCCAAGCTTTTGCATAATGAATATGTTATATGTTGTATATACTAATAGCACACACAAAAACTCTTTAAGGATTTCAACGCGCGCCTACAGGAGGAATATGGATTGCCCACTTGGGGCTCCTACGCACTCTTTGCCATCGCCACAATTTTTGTGGGAGCTGCCCTCGGATTGATGCTTGTGTGCATTGTGGACTTTGTTTATCCGCCAAAGAAAGCACAGCGTCAAAGCTTCTCCGAGTCACAGGAGCATTTAGCCGAAGGCGTAGAGGATTTAGCTACCGAGGAAATCGAGGACGATGATGAGCAGGCTGAGGGACGCAACAGCGATGATGAAGATGAGGAGGATGAAGGCGAGGAGGATGATGCCGAAGTGGACGTAGAACAAAAGAAAGAAATTAATGGTGACAATGCAAATAAAAAGAAAACAGAAAATAAGGCAGAGAAGACAGAAACAGAAACGACAGACAAATCGGCCGGCGATGAGGCGGCCGAGATCACAGATAAACCCAATACAGAGCAGGTGCGCAAGCGTAAGCCTCGCAAGGCGGATTAAATGATGCTCAAGCCATGCTGAGCGTCGCGTAGGGTGGCAACAAAAAAGACTAACATAATATTACAAGAGAAACAATCGAAACATTAAAACATTGTAACAACAGACCCGCATTCTGAAATTTGTTGCTAATTGTAATTACGAACCTGTTTTGAATTGTTAAATTTCGCGCACAATACACGAAGTAATTTTGTCTCATTTGAAAATATATTCCAATTGAAGCTGCAGCAGACTTTTTTATGCACGCAAAGATTTAGCTGAGCAGCGAATATTCGAGCATCGACAGCCGCAACCGCATCCTAGCACCAACATGTATTTCATAATTATAAATGAGCAACAATAATTAAATATTAGTCATTTTATTTAACGTTTGCATTTTACATTGCTTTTATCCTATCGTATCGCTTTTCATCAATGTATTCACAATTATTTTCATGGAAAATCATATTTTCTCAACCTATCTTAATTTCCTGAATAAAACTGCAATCTGTATTAGATTTGTGTATTACAAATGAAATTTATGTGTCTTTCATCAATAAGCGAATGCAAATATTGCATTTAAAATCTCTTGATCTTGACTCAAGATATATTAAGGCGACCAAATAACATTTGAGCTAAAAATTAAACAAAAATATAATGCAACGAGGAAACTTAAAAATATTAAAATTTCAATTCATTGAAAAACAAATAATAAAAATCGTTTAATGTGTATTTTACTAAAGTGTAATTCTATGTAAAACAATCACCATTAAAACACTTTAAATAAAAACTTATATACATACATATGTGAATTTTTGTGACTATATATAGATATTAAATTAAAATATGCTTCGTTTTGATTATACAAGAAAAGTAACATTTTATTTGGCCTGCGTAACGTTGATTACATTTTACGCTTCAATGGTGGCAGCCATCCCTTCATCCAATGCTCATCAGGCAGCGTGCTATCGAGATCCAGGCAGGAGATACGGGCTAAGCTCTGCTTGATTCCCCATGTAGAAGGCCCTGTGGCACTTGCGTGCGAAATGCTTTTCTAGAGTCTTGTCTACGCTCAGACAATGACGGCAATTGTCAGCCACAGAGGAGGAACGCTTCCGTATTTGGACCTCACGGTGCGGTACGAATGGCGACAGCGGGGTATCCTGCAGCTGAGCAGTTACAGCGCGTGAGTAGAAACCATACAAGTTCATTGTATCCGATCCAGAAATTTTTAATATGCTTTTGGGTTTTTGATTTTTTCAACACATTTATTTTCAAAGGTCGAGAATTTTATAAATGAAACAGACTTATTTTTCATTTATAATTTTGATGTATTTGTATTTTAGTCGTTTGTAATTTACAAGTTTGATCTAACTTAAATGTCGAAAGCGAAACTAAACCAAAAATTTACATTTTTATACATTTATTTGTATTTTATTAAATAGCTTTATTAGTTTTATTATGAAAAAAAATCCCTGCAATTTCGTTATGTTTAAAACTACAATGACAATATATATGTAAGTGTGAGTGTGTGTGTGTTTGCCAAATTTGTTAGAAGTTCATATTAATTGTTGCCAAAGGAATAACTATTGTTTATACATTGTTATTGTTACTGTTACTGGTATAAAAAAGTATAAAAGTTGTACATATATTTATGTATTCACTTCATTTGCGCCTGCACTTAAACATAAACTTGTTTAATCTGCCTGCTTTGTTGTTGCTTGGTTTGTTTTTTGTATATTTTTATTTTTTTTCGTTTATTTTTTCACTTGGCACTTGTGATCAATGAATTAACTGTTGCTGGTTAGTTAGATATATTAAACAGAAACAAAATGACAACATTTTGATTGATAAACAAATAACAGATTCAACAAATGGCTATGGCTATTGTAGATTCGATGCGATTTAACGGTAGGGACTTTGAGGGGTTTGTAGGTACTTGGTGTGTGTGTGTATAAATAAATTTCTATATATAAAATATATATTTGATATATATTTGTTTGGTTGTAAAAATTGTACTATTGCAGCGTATGGAGGAAGTTTGTGGGGAAAAGGATGTACGGGGTTGGGAACATTTTGTGTGTTTGTGTTCATGTTTTCAAATACTTTAAGTAATTGTGTATGTATGAATGTGTGTGTGTGATAAATTTAGGATTTGCAGTTAATTCGTATGTTTCTTTTCTTACGTGGTTTTAACAAACGCCAAATGCTTACACAAGTATGCATTTAGATGTTTGCATATTGTGTGTAAGTTTTTTTCTGACAGCAAAAAACAATCGTAATTACTTTAAATATTTAAAAAGCATTAATCGTGTGCATTAAACGTTTTGCAAATGCAACTGAAAGCAAAGAAACGCGCAAAAAATATACGATTCAAGTATTCAAAAAAAAATATTGACAGCAAGCAACTAGTGTTGCCACCCATCTCCGAGTCTCTAAGAGCTATCGATAAGAATTTAGCACTTTTTGCATTGAGCTTTCAATTACACTTGTGGGAGGGTGTTGGTGGCGTTGCCATTGTTGTAAAATTAACTTTTGTTTTGAAGGCGCGCAAAAGCTAATTTTAAAACAACGCAATTGACTTAAACTACTAAATAACTGGCTAGTTAGTTATATATGAGGTATTTGTATGTGTAGAGTGTTGTTTGTGGAAATTTTGTGTAGAGAATTTGTGAAATTTTGTAAACCGGTCTATTGCATAAAATTGCAGGTCCGTCGCCTTGCAGTTGCAAACGACGTGAAAAAATGTAGCAGTAATATTTAAAAAACTAGTTGCCGCTGGCTATGCGACAAAGTCGAGCGGCCGATTGAAGCCACCCTTGCGGTTCATATACTGGCGATACTTGCGCTTAAGGATTACATGCACTTCGCCAACATCGTTGCCCTCGACTTTCTTGTTCTTGGTGGTGTCAAAGGTGCAGAAGCCCATTGTCTTCAGCATCTCAACCTCTTCCGGCGATTTACCCTCCAGGTCTGCTTCATTGATTTTTGGACGCTCTGCAGCTGCATTCGCTGAATTATTCCGTGTAGCGCGTCTCGATGTCGAAGGGCCCGAGCTGCTTCCTGCACCACGTGAACGGGATCTGTGAAAGGATATGCGAGACGGAGAGAGCGGTTCCTACTTAATGAACTGGAAGTTGATTGCATTTAAATTAGAAATGGAAATACATTCATATATACAGATGAACATACATAGGATATGCACTTGGACAAACTAGGGCAGGGTCGTTTGTATATATGTATGTATAAATTAGACAGCAGTTTGAGGAATTAATTATGAAACGTGACACCTTTCAATATTAATATTATACAACCGGTTATGAACCCAACTTATTTGTGGTTGTCTTGTATTTTTGCGGATTGTTTACAAAAGATAACAAAATAAATCTGTGTGTGTGTGTGTGTGTACTTAAATATACTAGAAATCTATTCTGTTCGCTTAGGACATCTCCTCGATGAGTGCGGCACGTAGCTTTGTTGTCACCGTCGCCGGCTGTGCTTGATTCAACTTAAACACGCTCTCAATGACGGAAATCTCGGTGGCTGTTGTATTCATGCCCACAAACGAAATCCAATCGTTGACGACCATGCCGGCAGCAAGAACTTCACTGCCTCGATTCACAGTGCCTGCAACTAGAGGCACTTGCAGCAGAGACGAAAGCTCATCTTGATCCTGTATGCTGGTCTTCGGATGCACCATGCCGCCCTGATTGCTCAGCACTGTGTAGGAGCCGACCAGTGTGTTGTCGGCAATGGTCTGGCGAAACACTTCTACATTGAGCACATCCGATATGATCTCCTCCGTTTCTTTATCCAAATCGGGGTGCACCAGTGCTACATAATCATTGCACGCAATCACATTGCCCAAAGCAGACAGACGCTCCTCGACACGCTGTATCTTAACGGCATCCGGCAGACTGTTACGCAAATGTTGCAGCTCCTCATCGTTGGTGGAATGTGGCACCAGCAGCCCGTTGCGGTTGCCGACAGTGAGCCGGCCAATAATACGACAGCCGCCGATGTTGGCATGGATGACAGGTATGGTTTCGGCCAATTCAGCCTCGTATGCACTATAGAAGGTCTCTGAGCCGCCAATGGCTACCAAGCAATATGTGTTTGTTAGTTTGCTGAAGACGCCGATATCGTCATTATTCTCAAATTGCACGCGCAGCGCCATTTTGTGTGTAATTTAGTATCGTTTCTTTTCTGTCGTGCTATAAAACTATATTCGCTTTGAGCTGTCTGCTTTCTATTGCCCAACACCTGCCGCTGCCTGGTTTTAATACAATTTAATAATGTACTTTAAGTTGTATTGTGAAATTCGCGTATTTCGCTTCACGTGGTAATTTGCTAATGGGTTGCCGAAAGAACAATTGCTCTGGAGATGGGAGACAGCGAACTAGTGAGCTGTCAAATAGCACACACAGCACACACAGGGTTGCATTACAATATAAATAATTGAACTAGTTCTTTGAAATTGCCACGCTTTAGACTTAACTTTTAATCACCAAGCATACTATAATTTTGAATGGTGTGCTTACTGATTATATATGTAATTAGTATTATAAAAAATGGATAGTACTTTATACTTATCGTTGTGGTTTGGTACACTACACTTGCTTATTCACCTCGAACGCCTTCCTCTCGCACGGTCACGGTCCCTGTCACGGCTTCGGCTTCTTTCGCGCTCACGATCACGTTCCCTGTCACGGCGACTGCTGCTGGTGCCAATGCCAATGGCTTCTCTTTCTCTTGAGCGTCGTTCTCGCCGCTTTTTGCGCTCTGTGCGCTCCTTTTCCCTTCGTCTGTGTGCAGGCGAGGCGGGACTGCGGCTGCGACCCATCTTAATCCTTAATTCTTATGTGTACGTTTTTTAAACGTTTAGAAATAAACAAAATGCCTGGGCAGAAAGTCGCATTTATAGGCATTTTTGTTAACAATAATTGACTATCGCGAACACTCACCGTTGCTTAATGCTGTGTCAAACTTAAATTGGACGACACCGGCATCAAGTCGAACGCCCTAAACCTAAAACTAAGCGTAAAAACGAAGCGCGTTCCTTCACACCCGCGACGCCAAAACAGACTGCAAATGGCCGCTTGCCACAACAGCTGATTTTGGTTCGTATGGAGGACTTTTCGTTTTTATCGGAATGTTAGGAGTGTGACCATAATAGTCGACATTTCATATATCTCACAAAAATACCAAATGCGGGAATTTAAATAAATATTAATTAGTTAGCTACATGTTACTTAAAACTAAACACTTAGATTTAAACTACTATTTTGACTATATCGAAAAGTTGAAGGCACATCAATTGCTTCTACGGTTTATCAGCCCTTTTTCATTATCCAAGTATTACGCCAAAAGGAGGTGGTTTTGATATGCCTCGTAAATTGTTTTCAAACATATTTTAAAATTAGACTATATTGGAATATATACTATATATTCAAATATTTGTCGCAATTCATTTATTTTCAAATGTGATTATTAATGTTAGATTAATTTAAACAGAACACTCCCAACAAAAGTTCAATTGAATAAGGTCATCAATAGCATACAACATACTTGTATTTGTGTGTGTTTGTGTGAATAGGAATATGCATCACATAGCAACGATCGCTTTGATATTACAAATTTATAATATTCTTTTCAACCTTTACATAATAAAGATTCTTTCAAATCGCCGGCGCCAGTTAAGCGGGAGCGATTAGCGATTTGCATGTATGTGCACATATATGCATACATAGACGAGTTATCGCATTATCATCTACTGTTCTTATCAAAAAGAAGCTATGCAACTAATTGCCATGTTGTTTATATGCGCGAATAAGCACAACAAAACACAACAATGAAGAGGAAGCATGAACAGCTGTTTCTACATGCCAAAAAGCTCTTTGTGAGAGCTTTTGTGTTGGGGCCCGCACTCGCTGTCCATCGCAGTTCTCAATTAGCAGGCAGCGCCGGTGGGTGCGCGAGTTCTTTTCCATTTTGCTGATATTTCGGTGTATTTTAATTTCAAGTGATTTGCAAGATGGGCGACCCAATGAAAGTGGAAGTTAAGGACATTGACAAGCTGTTCGAAATGGATGGCTACCTGAAGCCTTTCGAGCGTGAGATACGTCGCCGGTAAGTTCGAATTCTTATCACAAAGTACTAGAGTTTGGGAACGACGCGCATCATATAATCCGAATTTTGCGCCGGCTGATAAGCGGCTCACTGCGGAATAGGTCAGCATGTTATTATTGTTTCCCATGCATCCTAAATAATCAAGTCTGCTGGCTCTGCAGTGTGTCCCAAGTGCAGTTGGAAAAAGTGCGCTGGTCAATGTCAGTTGAAGGTCGTGCGTCTAATTTTCTTCCCTTTCTTGTTTTTTGCGTATGCGTGCGAATGATGACCAGGTGCAGCAAAAACATTTGGAACTGCCGTCGCATCATTCGTTGGCATTGGCCTTGAGATCTGATTTTGATTTCCGTGTGTTGTTTCGTTATTTTTTTCTTCAGGCATGGCATACTGCAGGATTGGATTGCCAAGATTGATCAATGCGAGGGTGGCTTGGAAGAGTTCTCACAGGGCTACAAATACTACGGCCTACACTTTCAGCCGGATAATTCAGTGATAGCACGCGAGTGGGCGCCAGGTGCAAGAGATGTGTATCTTACTGGCGATTTCAGTGAGTATACAAACATTCTCTCATGAAGAAAAATGAAATGAAAGATCAGATGAATTTTAATTTGCGGTTCGTTAAGGATGTGTAAGCGAGCTAGCAACAGTTTTGGCCTCGCTTTCGAATTCGCCCTTAAAAGCTGTTTAAATATCGATAGTCGATCAAATTGGATAATATTATCGATTGAAACCCCAATTTGAATTTGAAAAAAAGTTTATTTATGGCAATTCGCTGATTATGGTTAATTTAATACCGATAATGAGCGCTATTAATTATCGATAATTAGACAGTCTCATTTAGAGGTTATCTTTGCTTATATGACTTGCTTTTAAATTCGTCCAGACAATTGGCATTGGGAATCTCATCCGTACAAGAAGCTTCCCTTTGGCAAGTGGGAGCTTCATTTGCCCGCCAATCCAGATGGTAGTGCGCCGATTAAGCATCTCAGCGAAATAAAGGTCATCATACGCAATCAGCACGGACAGCTACTGGATCGTCTCTCGCCATGGGCAAAGTATGTTGTGCAACCGCCCAAGAGCGCCAACCAGGGCGTCAACTACAAGCAGTATGTGTGGCAGCCACCAGAAGGAGAACGGTATCAACGACAGCACTCGCGCCCGCCCAAGCCTAAGTCGTTGAGGATCTACGAGTGCCATGTTGGCATTGCGTCACAGGAGCCTCGAGTGGGCAGCTATGATGAGTTCGCGGATCGCATTGTACCGCGCATCAAGCGACAGGGCTACAACTGCATTCAGGTGATGGCTATCATGGAGCACGCTTACTACGCTAGCTTTGGTTACCAGGTGACTAGTTTCTACGCTGCTTCCAGCCGCTACGGCAATCCGGAGCAACTCAAGCGCATGATCGATGTGGCCCATGCCCAGGGTCTCTATGTGCTACTCGATGTGGTGCACTCCCATGCGTCCAAGAATGTACAGGATGGCCTCAACCAATTCGATGGGACCAACAGTTGCTTCTTCCACGACGGCGCACGTGGCGAGCATTCCCTTTGGGACAGTCGTCTGTTTAACTACACGGAATACGAAGTGCTACGCTTCTTGCTCTCCAATTTGCGCTGGTGGCATGATGAGTACAATTTCGATGGCTATCGCTTCGATGGCGTCACCTCCATGCTGTACCATTCGCGCGGCATCGGCGAAGGCTTCAGCGGCGACTACAACGAATACTTTGGCCTCAACGTGGACACAGACGCACTTAACTATCTGGGTCTCGCAAATTACATGCTGCACAAGCTGGATCCAGAGGTCATAACCATAGCTGAGGTAAAAATTTAGTGTCAGCTCAGACTGTTTGTTTCTAACTAGACTTTCTCTTTGGTAGGATGTCTCTGGCATGCCGACGCTGTGTCGTCCCTCGTCGGAGGGTGGCATTGGCTTTGACTATCGCCTGGGCATGGCCATTCCAGACAAATGGATCGAGCTGCTAAAGGAACAAAGCGATGATCAGTGGGACATTGGTAACATTGTGCACACGCTGACCAACCGACGCTGGATGGAGAATACGGTGGCCTATGCCGAGTCTCACGATCAGGCGCTGGTTGGTGACAAGACCATTGCCTTCTGGCTAATGGACAAGGAAATGTACACGCATATGTCCACAGTATCCGATCCGTCCTTAATCATTGATCGCGGACTGGCATTGCATAAGATGATACGCCTCATCACGCATGCCTTAGGCGGCGAGGCATATCTTAATTTCATGGGCAACGAGTTCGGGCATCCCGAGTGGCTGGACTTTCCTCGAGTGGGCAACAATGACTCGTACCACTATGCGCGTCGCCAATGGAATTTGGTGGATGACAATCTGCTGAAGTACAAGTACCTTAACGAGTTTGATCGGGCCATGAATGAGCTGGAGGAACGTTACGGCTGGCTGCACTCGGGCCCCGCCTACGTGAGCTGGAAACACCAGAGCGACAAGACAATCCACTTTGAGCGCGCAGGACTCGTGTTTGTGTTCAACTTCCATCCCACCCAGAGCTTCAGTGACTACCGCGTGGGCACCAATTGGGCTGGCACCTATCAAGCCGTGCTCTCCTCCGATGATCCCCTCTTCGGCGGCCACAATCGCATAGACATGAATTGTAAGCATCATTCGGACCCCTGGGGCCATGCCGGTCGCTCCAACTTCATCCAAGTCTACACGCCCTGTCGCACGGCCGTAGTTTATGCGCGCATCAGCGACTAGCTCCGCATGTTGAACCAATATGTTGATATCTAACTAATATATGCATATACTATATGAATTTCTAAATTAGCTATAGTTCTTGTTTATGTTACGACGGCGGTCATCGTTGAAATATATACACAACTGAGATATAGTTTTACAAACTGTTTTTTTTTTTCTTACCTTTGGGAATTACTTTCACAGCAACAACTTCGTCGAAAAAGAATTCGGATAGTTAATTTAATAAGAATTCATTCACTTACCACAATAAATATTTCAATGAATTTCCATAGGTACAATCTGATATTTTAATTTTTAAATTTGGTTTATTTTAGTTCTTTATTTGCTTTGAATTTTTAAAATTGTATTTTTGTTGTTGTTTATAATAAATATATATTTATATATGTATAGGTAATTATTACTCATAGACTTTTTATACATATGTATTCTACTCATGTTTGCTTAATTATTTGCTTGCAGTTTCGTTAATTCGTTACGACTTAATCTAAATAATTATCTTACAAAAAGTGTGCCTAACTCTTTTATTGTTTTTTTTTTTTTTACCTTTTATTTTTATTTCTCAATCTTAATGTAAATATGCTTTGAATCATTATCATTGTCTTCCCATTATGGTTAGTCCTAAACAATAACTTTAGTTTTTTTTTTCAGTTTCGTTTTTTTTTTTTTTTTTTGCATTGTGATTATGAAAAAATACTTTGATCTTAACTATAGTACCGCGCTTAGTATTAACAACTTAGGTCAGTGCTATGCTTCAATTCTTAGGCTTAACTTTAATCAGAATTAATGAATTGTTCTTAACATATGCGGATGGCTTAACAAAATTGCAAATAATATATTTTTTTTCTTTTGTTAAATAATATACAACATGTGGGGAAATCTGCGGGGATAGTCTATGTTTATTTTTAGGGAGCAACAATAAAAAATTAAATAAAATATAAATAAATACGGACAATACTTTAAATGAAATACGTTGCATAGCTGCCAGATAACCAAAGTGGCTTCATCTATATATAAAAAAGTATTTATATATAATGCAAAGGAACAAATTATTTATGTATCTCATTTATATATGTATTTAAGAGTTAGTTAAAAATATTACAATATTAAGTAAGCTGAAATTTAGTTTAGGTTTTTTCTTCTTTGCAAATAATACAGCTTAAGTTCATTCTACTTTTACATATTAAATTAAGTTAAACATAAATTTTGTCTGGCGCTGAGGTCAGCGTTGTCAAAATATGAATTAAAAAACTGGGCTCGGGTGTCGTATGGTTGGTTAATTCTTTTTCCACTTAGATATAGGCTACTTAATGCTTAGGAAATAATTTAAATGTTGTTTGAAATTTACAGAATTCGTTGCACAACACTGGCTGTGCGTGAGTGTGTATGTGTGTGTGTGTGTGTGTGTGTATTTGTGTTTGTGTGTGTGTTTACATTATGAACAACATTTTCTTGCCTTCATTTTACATTTCGCGGACAACATGAACATAAACATGAATTTATATATATATATATATATATATATATATATATATATATATATATATATATATATATATATATATATATATATATATATATATATATATATATATATATATATATATATATATATATATATATATATATATAGATATATATATATATATATATATATATATATATATATATATATATATATATATATATATATATATATATATATATATATATAGATATATATATATATATATATAGATATTTATATATATATATATATGTGTATGTATATACATATTACATATGTGTATGTATAGGATTCTTTATGCTTAATATATATATAGAAAAATAAATTTGGTATGCATTTTAACATTATGTAATATCAGTTGAGTTTTCTTTTGCTCTGCTCGCATAGCTTTCGTTTGAGTTGTGGCTGCTTTTTAAGTTTAACCTGGCTTTTAATTGTTTAAATATCATATTTAATTAGATTTTGTTTTGATTTGCATTTGTGGTGGCCAAATGCGTCGATTTTTGTTAGATGCCCTAGCAAAAATAATATCGAATATCGGGGCAAATGGAATATTGCGGATGGAAGGGAATTCTAGGAATGTGTTGCAACAGGCGGCAGAGCAACACTACAAGCTGTGTCACGAGTTGCTCTGCGACAAGTGCAACGTGTTGGGCATTTAAAAGAAATATGTGGTTGGCATTATCGTGGCATTATTCAAAAATCGACCCATTTGGCCACCCATTAGACCCTACGCGGCAAACAATTGCGCTGCAGCAGCAACAGCTGCAGCCTGTTGCTGTTGCTGCTGCTGATGTTGTTGCTGTTGCTGTTGCTGGTGATGCTGCTGCAACGGCGCCATAATTGGAATGGCGGTGCCATCGGCCGTCAGCAACAGCGTTTGCGTTTGTGCTGGCTGAGCTGCTGCTGCTGCTACTGGCGGCTCGGCCAAAGCCATATTGGCTGTCGGCCAGTCCGCGGGCAATACGATCAGCTGCTGCTGCCCAGCTTTGCTAGGATGAGCTATGATACTGCCGTCGGCTGACTGCACCAATATGGTGTTCGGCGGCAGATTGAAGCATGTGACAGTGCCATTGGGTCCCACGGTTTGTAGTTGCAGCGCGGGCGGTTGCTGCTGCTGCGGCTGCTGCAACAGCATGGCTGATGTTGTCGCTGCAGCTGCGACTGCTGCTGCTGTAGCCGTCGCATTGTGATTGCTGTTATTGCTGTTGGTGAGATCGAGACCTTCGTTGTCGTTGACTACCTGTTGTAGCACCTGCTGCTGCTGCTGCTGCTCCTCGCAGCCAGTCACCTCCTCGTCGATGACCTCCTCTACCAGATCATCTTCGTTGAGCTCTTCGATGATGTCGTCTGTGTTGTCCACATAGGTAGCTGCATCTAGAGTAACGTTGCCGCCCGTCGTACCCATGGGCGGTGAAGGCGTGGGAGTCGGCATGGCCAGATAACCATCTGCCGATTTGGCTGTCAGTGCTGTGCCTTTAGGTATGCGGAATTTGCGCAGGATTTGTGCTGTGGATGAGCACAAGGTGGCATTCAGTGCGTCCGCATCATCATAGACATCCTCATCAATGAGCTCCTCCTCCTCCTCGATCAACTGCTGCTGCTGCTGTTGTTGCTGCTGCTGTTGCTGCTGCTGCTGCTGTTGTTGTTGCTGCTGCTGCTTCTGCAGGTTTGATGTGTCTGGCGTTATGATCACCTGGCGGTTGCGATTGGAATTCGCATTGACGCGCAGCAAGGTGACTGCCGGCTTGCCACTCGTTTGACTGCCATTCAGTAGAGCGAGAGGCGGATGCTGTTGCTGCTGCGGCTGTTGTTGTTGTTGTTGTTGTTGCTGCTGCTGCTGTGCTTTGTGAACAGCTCCACGTGCAGCGAGCAGTATGACTGGCGTCTTCTTGCCAATTGTTGTCTTTATGCCACTGCTGCTGCTAACGTTGTTGTTGTTGTTGATGTTGCTGTTGCTGTTGCCAGCGCTGCTGCTACTGCTGTTGTTGTTGTTGTTGTTGTTGTTGATGGCACCGCTGTCGTTGCTGTTGTTATTGCCATTGCTGTTGTTGTTAAAGTTTGGAATGAGAGATGAGACAGCATTGGAATTATTAGTGTGTTTGATGTGCACTTGCAAGTCGCGTTTGCTTTTCGAATGGCTACGATTGTGTGTTACAAAGTCAGCGAATTTGTCAACGAAACTGACCGCGGCGCTACGATTGCTATTGCTGTTGCTATTGCTGCTGCTGGTGTTGCTGCTGCTGCAACTGTTGCTGCCATCGGTGGCAAGAAGAGCACGAGAATTCGCTTGCTTCAAAACAATCTCTTCGTAATAGATGCGATTCGCTTCGCACTGGCGACGTTGCCGATCATTGTTTTTATTGTTGTTGTTGTGCATGTTGTTCTGAATGTTGTTGTTGTTGTTGCGTGGTGTGTATGGCAGCTTGAACTGAGCGTTCTTGTTGTTTATGTTGTTCTTGTTGTTGTATGTTTGTTGTTGTTTAGAAGAACCTGTGGTTGTAGTTTTGTTGTTGTTGTTGTTGTGGTGGTGGTGGTTGACGCATGTTGTTGTTGTTGTTGTTGTATATATGAATTTTTGTGTGCAAATCATAAACATATGACATTAAAACAACACAAAACATAAACACAACGGGCGAACCGAAAATAGTTGTTGAGAAAAATGAAGAAAAAGAAAAATATTTGGTTGAATAAACAATTTGATTAGCATTTTGCTTAATTTTTAATTTTTCTGATTAGTTAAAGGGTTTTTTTTTTTTTTGTTTGTTTGGTTCAGTTCATGGGTTAGTAAATCATAATACATGTATTTGTTGATATGTATGTGTATATGAAGTTGGATGTGTGAGTTATGTACAGAATATGGAAAGATGTTGCTGTGAGTTTTATAGAAAATGTCCAATTGATAGGCCAATTAATGAGAGAAATTAATTAAAAATGAATACAAATGAAAATTCCTGCATTCATGCTGCCTAAGAACTGTTCTGTAACAGAAACTGCACTGAAATTCAAATTTGAACTTGTTCCGATATTTAATAAAGAGTAGAATAATATCGATATATCGAGCAACTCGCGAATAATCAAAAAGTTCGAGTTAACAGAAATTACAAATTTTATAACTGACTTAAGCATATTCTCTTAGTACAAAGAATTATAAATAATAAATAAAATAAATAAATAAATACATTTAAAGAAAAATACTATCTGTATATTTCAAAATGATTTACCATAACTATGAAACCTATTATTTCTAAAAAATTTTCCTAATTAAACAATTATTCCTTTTCTTATTATAAGTCAAAATATTAAAGATACTATGTCTGCCCTAACATTGCAAAAATAGCACTGAATTAAAGGACGGCATGCTGGATGTGTGTTCATAATAGATAATGGCTCGTGTGATGAATGCGCAAATACGAAAATTGGTAGAACATAAAGAAATATAACAAAAAATAAAACCAAAATTAACAATAAATAAAAAGCGAATTGAAAAAAGTACACATACCTTGCACTTAAAATGTCCAATTTTATATTTATAATTATACATATATATTTAAATTTAAATAAACATATATGTATGTGTATTTTGTTTTAGTTATGATTTTATTGGCGTGTGTGGGAAGGGCGTCCAATGTGAGGCAAATGCAAATGAAATGTTTATGAAGTACGCAAAAATGAATAAAATGTATGAAATTTTCTGTCGTCATACACACACACACACACAGACACACTAACGAACACATATGCACAGACACTCGGTCGCTCGCTCGCACATCCTTATGTGTTTGTGTTCAGTGTTGTAAAATGTGTGTGTTAAATGAGCATTATGAGTAGGCGTTACGATGTAAAACATATTTTTAATTAATTTGTATTTTTTTTTTGCATTGTAAATGGCTTCCATTTGCGTTGCTTTTCAATTTTAGAATTTCTTCATTGTGTTCAATTAAAGTTGTTTTTATTATGATTTTTTTGGTACTTTGGCTGCAGTTGTTGCTTTTATATATTTCGCGGTGGTGTTGCATTTTTAGAGCGCTAGAAGCACGGCTTCTGATATATCGTAGCTATAGTTTTATTATTATTATTATTATTATTATTTTTTAGACGAGTTTATACGTTTTATTGTTTGATTCATTGATTGGTTGGTTGGTGGGTTGGTTTTGTGTACATAAAATAAAACAAGAGAAAAAGAAAGAAAAAAGAACAAAATCGCATTGAACACATTGTAATTAAAATCATTGTCGGAAGTGAAAAATAATAAAATAACAAACAATGTCTATATACAATAATTAATTCTTCAATATATGTGAGTTTTTCGTTTCGCAGATGATAAAATGTTAATTTTTTAAGTTTCCATTTTAGAGCACTGGAAAAGTGTACGTAACCGAAAGCAAAAATAAAGCTAAACTGAGAGATTAGATGAATACAATTTGTACGACAAAGAAATACCATATAAATAAATGCACAAATTAAAATTAAAAACTAAAACTAAACTAATTTAAACAACTATGTTGCATACTCAAAAATAATATTTTGTTATAATAATAGTCAACTCAAAATACTTAAATACATAAGCTTAAAGAAAAACTACAGGAAAATTGATTAAAAACTAAAAGTAAATCTGGTTAATGCGCATTTATGTTGTATTTTAATTCGCAGTTCAAATTTGATTTTGAATGCGATTTCTGTTTAAAAATAGTGTGTAGTAGTGAGTAGTGGTCGCGACGTTATTCAACACTAGTTGAGAACAGAAGTGAAACGAAACGGAATTGAACGCAACGTAACGGTACAGCGACAGCAAATACGCAGCGCCGCCGTCGACTACGCAACAGAACTGATAAGAGAGAGAAAGAGTGAGAGCAATAGACAGAAAGAAAGAGAGAGAGAGAGAGAGAGAGACAGAGATAGCGAGTAAATCAAACGAGAACGCGTTACACTAAACAAGTTACTTAGTTTGTAGCGAGTAGCATAGCTTCAATTAGTCATATTTTCATATATATATACATATGTATATAAATAGAAAAAGAAAAGAGAGAGAGAGAGAGAGAGAGAGAGAGAGAGAGAGAGAGAGGGAAAGGGAAAGAGAGTTATTTGAGTGTGTTTACCTAATTTCTTTGGTTTCCAGCAGGGATGAGGTGTTCACATCGTTCACCGCATTTATCATCGACGTGGGCGAGAAGGGCAGGTGGTACATGGAGGTGGCATCTAGCGTATACGCGTCGCTGCTCTTTATCAGCAGCTCGTTCTTTAGCTCCATAAACTGTTGATGCGGATTGTGGCTGAATTGGTGCTGCTGTAGCAACTGATGCTGCTGCTGTTGTTGCTGCTGCTGCTGTTGCTGTTGCTGGTGATGTTGCTGGGCGTCTAGCGCATTCGCATTCAACGTGGGCTGCGTGCTCGCGTGCGTGGTGAAGGTGTACTGAGGCGCCGCTGTGGCGCTCATCGTGTAGGGACACAGATCGCCCAGCTCCCCGGTCTCCAGCTTGGGCTGAAAGCTCTGCAGGCCATCGGGCGTCAGGATCTGGTAGCTCTGCACGGTGCCGATGACATGTTGCTGCTGCTGCTGTTGCTGCTGCTCGTTCGGCAGCGTCGGCGTCGCCGCCGCCGTTGAGCTGAGGTAGGTCACATTGTCCAATTCGTAGTGCGTGGGCTGCGTCTGCGCCTGGGTGCTGCTCACCTGCTGTTGTTGTTGCTGCTGCTGCTGCTGCTGTTGTTGTTGTAGCTGCTGTTGAGTCGTCGTTTGGTACGTTGCTGTTGTCGTGCGCTGCTGTGGCGCTGGCGCCGTTGTGTATATGGTCTGCGTACCGTCCAGCTGCAGTGGCACCAGATTGCCCGCCTGATCCTGGATCATAATGCTCTGGCCATGCAGCTGCTGCTGCAATAGCGCCTGCTGCAGCTCCAGCTGATTCGAGTAGATTAATGTTGTCGTCGTGGGCTGCGCGCTCTGCGTCGGCGTGGCCTGGCCACGCTGCAGCGTCATGGAGTTGCTGGCGCCAGGATTGGCCAGAGCTAGCTGTGCACCGCCTGGCAGTATCATGCCGCTGAAGTCAAGCGAGGGCAATGTTTGTAACTGCTGTTGCTGTGGTGCAGTTGCTACCACTTGTTGTTGCAATTGTTGCTGCTGCTGCTGTTGTTGCTGTTGCTGCTGCTGCTGCTGCTGCTGCTGCTGTTGCTGCTGCTGCTGCTGCTGCTGATGTTGCTGCTGCTGCTGCTGTTGCTGATGCTGTTCCGATTCCGCATTCTGTACATCATCCAGCACGCTATCAATTTGCGCCAATCGCTTTTTGGTGGGCGTGCTACTGGGCGTGCCCGCATCGCCCGACTTCAGCTTACGCACGCGCGGCGTTTTGGAGGTGCGCGCCCGTTTCGCTGCCGGCGTGCCCGTCGCCTCCGCTTTCTGCGGCGTACTCGCCGCCGAGCTGGGCGGCATGGGCACGTCTCCGTGTTTGTCCTTTTTGTGCATCTTCATTTTGTCTGGTCGCGAGAACTCTTTGTTGCAGATAGGACACGCAAAGATCTTGCGATTCTGGCCTTCGTGGAAGAGGTACGCGTGCCGCTGGAAGCTATACTTATTCTTGAACGTCTTGAAGATGTCGTTCTTGGCACAGACCAGGCAGTAGGCCACCCCGTCGATGATGTGCTCGTAGCGCGCTATATCCAATCCACGCACGCTCATCTTCTCCAGGTATTCGCCCTGCTCGTCCTCCGCAATGACACGCGTTTTCCGTTTACGCTTCTGTTTCGCTGCCGCCGCCTTGGAGAGCAAGCCAGGCATTGCATCATTGATGCCGTGTTGCGATTGCTGTTGCTGTTGTTGCTGTTGTTGCTGTTGCTGCTGCTGCTGCTGCTGGTGGTGTTGGTCGTCAGGGCCACTGATTGTGTAGCTGGTGGTGCCAGCTGCCTGCTCGGCTGCCTCGGCCTCCACCTCGGCCTTGATCACTTGATATTCCTCAAAGTCATGATCGTGCTCCATGCTCTGCTCCTCGTACTTCACTTGCAGTCCACTTTCCTCGTCCTCCTCCAGCATCTCCTCGTCCTCGCCCACATGCTGCGGCTCGTACTTAATGATGTCCGCGGCGACGGCGCTGCTGCCATTGCTCATACAATCGCTGCTACCGTTCTCGCTCTTCAGCACATGGTATTCCTCGTAGGTGCTGCCATCGAACTCAATGATCGTGCCGTCTGTGTTGACTAGCGCTGTGGTCGTGGTTGTTGTAGCTGCTCCAGCACCACCTGCGCCTGCATCCACGCTGCTAACGATTGGCGTCGCTGCGGCGGCGCTAACCGCCGTCGTGGCCAAGCCACCGTTATAGTTCTCAAAGACTATCGTCGTCGGCGTCTGGCCATCCTCTCCGGTTGTGGTTATATAGTGATATTGTGGTTGCTGCTGCTGCTGTTGCTGCTGTTCCGTGGCTCCATTTGTTGTGGCGTTCGTGTGCAGGATGGAGGACGAACTAATAGTTGTGACCACATTGTCTTTTGTTTATATTGATTGAAAGTACATATTCGGTTTGGTTCATATAAAAGATGTGTTTGAATGTAATATTTGCATAAATAATCAATAAATCAATTCGAAAAATCGAAATCGTAATCGTAATCGAAATCGAAATCGAAATCAACAATTCACTCAAAAATCAAATACCAAAAACAAATGCTGTGCAAAATGGTAGCTACAAATCATAATCGAACATACAGCTTCATTAAATGGGGCATTACCAATTGGATATGCTCCACAAATAGCTGTAGGCACTACATACGAAAAGAAGTGAGTGAATTGGTTCCTATATTCATATTTTGTTTGTCGCTTCAATTTGTGTTTACTTAATAACTACAAATTATGTAAGTATACGTTTTTCATACAACTTGCAAACGTTAATTAAATCAATTTAAAAGTATTTAAAATTCTCTAAGAATATTCAAATATAAAAAAATATTTCAAAAGTTACTTGTGTTTATTCCAATTCGACATTGGCCATTCTTAATTGTAGAAACAAAATATAACTAAATAATACTAAAAAAAAATACCTAAGTGCAAAATACTTAAAAATAATTCAATTCAAATAAACTACGCGCAATGTTTACAATGGAGTTGAGCAAATCAATGGGCAGCACTTTTCAGAATTAGTGAATACTGCAGTGTGCTGAAGTAAATGGGCAGCATTTTTCGTCCAGTTAAAATTGTGGATATTTTAAAATGGAGCTGGACTGATTTTACACAAAGAAAAATTGTTTAAAAGCTTTTATAAACTCCAAGGAGTTAAATCACCATATTAAAACACAAATTCATTTTGTTTACAACTATTTCAAAATTGTAATCTAGTGTGCTTTCATATTTTTACCATCAACTCCATTGTGAATAGCAGAAAAAAACAAACTTAAAAACTAGACTAAAAAAGTTTAAATAAACTGATACATACACTAAGTTAATAAAAGAAATAAATAAATAAAAAAGTTTTGAGCCTATTGTCAAATGCGCTATGAAAAAATTATTAATTATATTTATAAACATGTTATAAATATAAATTTAATATTCAATGTATATATATATATATATATATATATATATATATATATACGTACAGCCTTATTTGTGCATTTATATATATGTTATTTTGTGTCTTTTTTCAGTTATTCATCGAATATCTGTTTTGCATTATAAATATATAACAGAAATGAGACAATACGAACAAATATGCTCAGCAAGAGAGAAGTTTTTAATATATGATGTACGAGGTGTAAAAAGTGTAAAAGAACTGAAAAGCGATTTGTTATTTGTTTTTGATATGCATTTTCTCTTTTTTTTTTTTTTGTTTTTGTTTTTTTTTTTTATTTATTTTCTTTTTTGTATTTAAAAACAACGCAAATGGAAGACCAACACATTTGATTGAATAAACAGATGTAAAGGAAATTTGTATAGGTTTCTTCTTCTTCTTATTTGAGTTAGCTGCAGTTTGATTTTTGGCACAAAAAATAACAAAAATTCTTTGAAAATTATAGAAAGAAATCAAGAGTTAATTGCTACAGAATGTTAATGCGTTACATGATGATAATTAATTCATTGGAACACTGGATGTACAGAATATATATGATTGATAGATGATATCAAACAATACGTGTTGCCAATTGGAATGGTTAAAGTAATGAAAATAAAAAGAGTTAGTAAATTAGACTAATAAATGAAGGACAACCAAAAAGACGAGCACACAAAACGTAAGCAAAACAAACTACATAAAACGACAAACGCAATCAATAAGGACTTTCGGTTTCCGTTAAAGAGTTATTTGCGATTATTGACAGAAAGCAATTGTAACTTACCGGCAACACTGGTAGCAATATGTTGCTGCGGACTGCTATTGCTGCTGGCCACAGCAGCGGCCGTTGTGTGATATGGGGCCGTTGCTGCGCTTGTCGTCTGTCCATTCGCATCACAGAGAATTTCGTTTTGCAGCTGATAGACGCTGCCATCTGTGCTGGTATATTGCTGCTGCTGCGGCTGGTGTTGCTGCTGCTGTGGAATGCCGTTCAGTGTGTTGGCTGCGGGCAACATGTTGGTGCTAACACTTTTCTGTTGCTCTTGCTGACTAGATATTGTTACTGTTGTCGTTTGCTGCTGCTGCTGCTGCTGCTGCTGACTTAGTTTTGGTATTTTGCCTTCGAATTTACGCGACTGTTGAATGAATAGCAACTGTTGCTGCTGCTGTTGTTGTTGTTGTTGCTGCTGCTGTTGCTGTGAATGTTCGTTGAGCGCACGTTTGGCATCTGTAAAAATGCGTTCGAAATATTTATTACATGAGCATTTAAAAGTTTTTGTTTGTTTTCTTTTGTGATGTTGGATGTTGGTTTGGATGTGGTTGTTATATGTCGGCAGTTAAGCGTTTGGGATTGTGAAGCGACACATACACACACACACACACACATAGTATATACATATACACACATATACATACATATATACATATACATACATATGTAGCACAAGCGAACGAAGCTGCAGCGGAAACAAATCGAAACTGAAACTGAAACTCAAGCCCAACCAGAAGTAGAGCTGCGTGTACACAGCCCATTCATGGAGTGTAATTTTTTAGTAAAACAGTTTTGGTTTTTGGTTAGTTTTTAGCATAAAGTTTCCTTTATATATATATATTTATATATATATGAATAGAGTGCTCTCATATATTTCTCAGACGCTTACAAATTAGGACACAACTTTGACGACTTATTTTTAGCAAACATTTCTAATTTCAAATCAAATGTACAAATACAGTAAAAGCAAAAGACAAATAGGACACAGGAAACTAAAACGACGACGATGATGACAATGATTAAAAAAAAAAAAACGCTGACTAAAGCGGCTGTAAATGGGGGATCGATCGGATTAAAATGTTAGTTGTTAGTTTTGGTTATTTTGTTGTTGTTTGGATTATGGTTGGTTGGATTAGCTGGATTTGCTGGATGTTGTCGATGATGGCGGTGACTGTGATTCTTATGTGACTATGCTTGTTGTAGTTGTTGTTGTTGTTGTGACTGTGGCGATGCAGAGGCTGTCGCTGCTGCTGCTGCAGTTGCTGTTGCTGATCAAATTGTTGCTGCTGTTGCGCTCACCTGCGCCAACACTGCTACTGCTGCTGCTTCTTTCAATGGCTGCTGCAACTGCTGCTGCTGCGGCTGCTGCTGCTACAGTTGCATTGCTGCTGATGCTTGTGCTGCTACTGCTGTTGCTGCTGGCAGTCGCCTCCTTTTTTCGCTTCGTGGGCGTTTTGCGTGGGGTGGAATTCGCTTTGGCGCGCGCTCCACCACCGCGTGCCCCTCTTGACGTGGAGGACGTGGACGTGGAAGATGCTGGCGATATGGAGCGATCGTCTTTGTTGGCGCGCGGACTGCGACCACGACTGCTGTTGCGCGAGTGATTGCGGCGCTTGCTCGTCAGCCAATCATCGTCGTAATCTGCGTCGTATTTGCGCTTTTGCTTGCGCCGCTTAAAGTCCTCCTCCTCGTCGTCGTCCTCTGCAAATATCAGTCAAGAAAGAGAGCAAAAAAAGATAAGTTTTGACTGTTGGCCTGATGGAAAGTTTGGCAGTCTTCACGGCTTACCAGTGCCATCATCCATGTACTCCAGCAGCTCCTGCTTGGTCTTGAAGTCGGCAGGACTCTGCAGGCTCATTGTATCCTCGGGCGTATACTCGGTTTCCTCCTCGTTGAGCGTAAGCACGCTCTCTTTTAACATGGCCTTTACATCGTCGGGCACATTGGGATTCTGTTGGATTTCATCCAAGTCCAAATCAGGATTGCGCTCCTTGAAACTCTTCGCCTTGGTGGGATTGCATTGCTTCTTCATTCTGTGATTAATGGGGAATTGTTATTATTGGAAACTTTGCTTTAGCTTTGGGCGCGCGGTAACAACCCACTTTTTATCACACAAGAGGACATCGAGATGCGGCGGAAGCGGTGCCGCAGTGGGCACTACATTGGGCGGATCCTCTGGATGACGGCCCAAATCGCGCCCCTCCAGCCATGCATCGTAGCGCTCGCTCTGGAAGCGCTTGACAAATGTGTCCATTGATATTTTGACCATGTCATTGCTGCAGGTACATTGCGTCGCACGCTTTCCGTACTCAATCCAGCGCTCCATGGCGAAGTTTGTGGATTCGGCGCAGTTGAAGCCATGATTGAAGCCGGCATGATAGCCGAAAGGAAATGTGATCATAATCTCACCCGATTCCTGGGTAATCTGTGTGGAACATGGGTAAAATATTGAATACTTGGAACCTTAAAGTGTCGCCTGTCTGGGACTCGAAGTGGCTTTCCTTTCTCTACTCCTTAGCTAACTAAAGAGATTCTCGTATTTAATGAAGAAATCAATTTTCGTTTATTTCTATTGAATAAACATATTGATTCCAGCGGACTGTATGCCCATATTGAATTCATGATAAAAATATTGTTTAATAAATTTGATTCGAAAATCAAAGATCAAAGCCGTAATGCATCATCTTGGTCTAAATTAACCTAATTGCATGTGGCATGTGAAATAAAAATAGAAACTGTTTGAATTACATATTAAATCGGAACTAGCTCTTGCAAGAGTGCAAGAGAGATGAAAACACCAAGAAGAGAAAATAATGCATTTACAATAGCCCAGTTCAAATGTCTATCTCTGAGGTATTTTGAGAACTAGGTTTCCACATTGATTTTACCTTGCTAACTGGTACATTGTGCTGCTTAAGTATCTGTGGCGATATGAGCGTCATTTTATGTCGCAAATACGCATTGCAGTTCTTATAGCTGGCCGGGAAATACTGATTGGCGACCTTCTCCAGGCGTCTTCCATACTCGGGCGGCACCACGTACCACGTTTTGGGCGCACCGAAGTGTAGATAGTTGATCGAATACAAGTCCATGTCTTCGGTGTGCCAGGCGAAAGTCGTTTTCCACATGCCAAAGTACAGGTAGGCAGTGTTAACGCCATCGATTTGTATATTATAGTCCTTGTTGACAAAGTCCAATATACTGCCCAGACGATTTATGTTCCAGCTCTGTGAGAAATTGTGGAGTCATGAAAAAAAGGACTCTCAGTGAGGTCCACTTAACACTTACATCCTGATCAGAGTCTGTGATGCTGCCGCTGACGTCGGCGCCATATATAGGTGCCACATAGGTTATATTCTTCCAATATTTACGCTCCAGATCTTCGAAGTCGAAGTGCTTCGGCGTGGCATAGCGCTCGGTGCTGGCCAGCTCGCTGAATTGCTTAACCGTTAGCGGTTTCTTTTGTATATTGATCTGTTGATAATATCCCTGTTTTCCGGTAACCACCTGGCAAATGGGTGCGGGAATCGTCACATTTAAGGCATCCAAATCCGCATACCCACTGCGACGTGGCACCCACTCAGCGGGTGGCACCACCTTGGCCAGGCCAGCTTTGTGGGCGCCCTGTGACTCCATATAGGCAATGTATTTGGGGAAGTCCTTGAACTCCTCCCAGGTGGGACGGAATACCATAATGCGCGGTATATCTGTCATTTTTCTATTATTTTCTTTTATTTGTGTCTATTTCTTATTCAACGCGATCTGTAACTGTTAGAGAAAGGTAGATATACATATATATATAGAGAGAGTGAGACAGAGAGCGATATGTTAGCTGCTTCTGCTGTATGCATTAATCCATTGCAGATGCCAAAGACTTGACATGAACGCGTGCGTGCTCTGCCTCCTGCTTCTTTTACCGTTGTAGTAGTAATAGTCGCTGCTGTTGTTGCCAAGCAAACAGGAACAGCTGCAACTTTAATTTCGAGCGCCCTTTTTCAATGGGACAGCCGACAATAACAACAACGACAACAACAACAACGACAACAGCAGCAGCAGCAGGCAGGCAAGCAGGCAGCCTGGCAGCGAGGCGGGCCAAACAGGCTTCAGAGACGTCTGGCAGGATATGCAGCCTGACAGCCAGGGCAGCCTGACAGCCGGTTTAAATATTCTGCATTGAAAAGATGCATTGATCTCGTTCTCGTATCTTGATTAGCTTACAATCATTTTCAATACATAGTATATGTTAATCTAAATATTGTATTTTCGGAATTCGTTGAAAATATTCAAATATTTGTAAAAATTAATGCTGAAAGTTTAAGATTTTAATTATATTTAAATAGTTGGGGAAAACTTTGTCAAAAATTTGTAGGCTGAAAAATTGTTAAATTTAGAAATTCCAAAAAGTTTCTTTATTTAAAATATCAGCAAATAGTCCCTGCAACCAGGCAAGGTTAACATTTGCTACTGAATAAAGTTAAGAGCATATACAATATTTTATTATATCATTAGTGATTAGTAACAATTAAAAAACTTTGAAATTATTAAATATGTTGGGTTTTTCCTATTGCTATAAATTTGTTTAATTTGAAAAGATTTACAATTTTATAAAAAAAAGTAAGTTTATTAAAAACGTATCATAATAATTGATAAATTTTGATAATTGATCTTGCATAGGTATTTGATTTTCGACAAATATACCTAATCTCCGAAATAATACACAAATCTATAAATATTTATTATTGTTAAAAGTAATCTATGATTTCCGAAGTTTCTAAGTATTTATTTATTTCTATTGGTAAATTGCAGTTTTGCTACTTAACAAATAATTGTACTAGACAATTTGATAATTATTTTCAATTCAGAATGTTAAGAAATATTCCAATAAATCTAAATTTAATCATCGAAATATCCATTCTCTTTTTCCTGCAATTTTCAAAGTGAATACATATTAATCCTTTTAAGGTTCTCGTAGCATTTTCTGGGTTAATGCAATACATACACGAGCATTTATATGTATCTATGATTTGTGCAAAGAAAAGCTGAAACTATATAATTGCAAACACAAATACAGATATAGAGTCCTGGAAGCCATTTGAATTGCTTAGTTAAGCAAGTTAAATTCCAAGTTTTATTTTTTGGCTGTTCCATAATCAGAGGTAAAATACAACTAATCCCCCCGCAGCTGCATACAAATGAAAATATAAAGGACACCAATTAAAATGGCGCAGAACAAAATAGCGAACTGGCGAACAAAATAAATCAGAATACACCGTTTGAGAAACACGCCCAATAGGAATAGGAAAATGCACAGAACCAAAGTACAAACCTCTTTGCGAAATACGAAATACGAAATACAAAATTCGAAATGTTCAATGTTTATTGGCAGCAGAAAAACAAATTGATGAATAAACAAATTTAAGGAACGAACGGCAATAAGCACGACAGCGACAGTGACGACGAGCACAACGCCGTGCGAGACATGCAAGCAAACTACATGGATGAAAATTTACGCAATTTTGGGTCTACGCAGAAAACTGTACCACCACCCGATGAGACCGACGAGGACGACGACAACGAGGACAATGAAGAGAACCTTACCAACGAGTGCGCACTGTGTGCGCAAGCGAGAGAGCATGCTGCCAGCACGAATGGGCGAGTGACAAAGTAACGAGTCGCATATGCACGGAGCGAATGAGAGAGCAACTGCCACATACATACATACATACATACATACATATATGTTTGTATACATGTACACATGTGTGTGTGTGTGTGTGTATAGATGTGTGTGTGTGTGCCATTTGGGTATATATGTAAGTAATATGCATTGCGTATATATGTATGGGAGAAGTGTATGGAAAATGTTAAACTCACTTGTGTGTACGCTTCGATTGAGTTTTAATTTAAATGGAGCCTCCCGCTCGCACTCTTGTTTGTGATCTCTCTGTATCGCTCTCGATGGTGTAATCCCACTACGTTCAGTTATTGGTTGAATTAGCTTTGTTTCTGTAGTTTATTGCACATTTTGCTTTTGTTGTATTTTTGGCTTGCTGGAACAGAACGAACTTTTTCTTTTCTTCTGCAGCCTCTGTTTTGTCACTCTTTTTGTGTGCTACACTTTTTTTTTTTTTTGCTTGCTTTTTGTTTCTCACGCTTTCTCTCTCTCTCCCTCTTGCAAATTACGCTCGTTCTCTCACACACACACACTCGGTCCGCTCTCTTCTATTTCTTTTTTCTTTCGGCTGGCGCTCGCTTTATTTTGCACAATTGCACAATTTGTTGTTGTTTATTCGACGCGGAGTTATTCGCGAGCTTATAACTGTAACTTTTTACGATATTACAAAATTGTTGGCCTGCAACATTTGCCGAGTGTCTGCACATTTATTCCTTTTCTTTGATTTTTCTATTTTTTTGTTTTTTTTTTTGGTTGGATCCTGCCGGCTAAGGCGGAGCTCTCAATATAGTATTAAGAATTTGCTGCTGTTATTACAAATTATGTATGTTTGTATGTGCATATGTACATGTATTTATATTATGTGTATATTATGAACTGCTGCTTTAAACACACACACGGCAACGGGCGCGGATCAGCAACATGTTCTGAGCTGTCGGAGCTGCGAGCGTAAACTGAAACCAAGACGTGCCTGGCGAGGACTAAGCAGCGCAGTCTAACGCCAGCGACTGCGACTGCGACAGCGACGCCGACAGCGACAGAACACTCACTCACTCACACATACGCAAGCACAGAGAAAGGCGAACGGCCAGACACAGACATAGAGCGTTGTCCTTTTAATGCGAACGACGGTACTAAAACGTAATGTGCAAGGAAAACCAAGAGCGAACGCTCACAATAACGAGAGCAAAAACACGTTTGACAGGATAATGCTTGATATACAAATATACAAATAGGTGTGTGCGTGTATGTGTGTCTCTGGCTGTGTGCGGAAAATGCAGAGGAAAAACGGCAGTTGGTTCGTAGCAAACAATAGATTTTTGCGCAGCAAATGTTTTCTGAATTATTGGCAAAAACGAGCTGCAGCGAATGCTTCACAAAAACAAGCAAATTTGCTATGCTTCGTATTCTCTCTCTCTCTCTCTCTCTCTCTCTCTCTCTCTCTCTCTCTCTCTCTCTATCTGTCTCTATTTCTCTCTAGCTTCTACTACTAAGCCACAGAGTGTTAGATAGAATGTGCAGGAGTTATACTGCGCCTGGCTTACACATAATTACGCTTTGTATTAGTCCGCGACTTATAGAGATCTTTACTATGATCTGGGTACAGGATCTGATAAGTGGAGATCTCTTCAATCTAGGGTAATCTGCATATATTTCAGCTGGTACTTGCATGATTACCGCGCAGCACCAAATTATTCCATTTCCGGGAAAATCAAAAATCATTAACATGTTAATTGTGAAGCGTGGATCACAAATATCTGGATATCTGAC
Organism: Drosophila stalkeri; assembly: GCA_035047405.1. Lineage (NCBI taxonomy): Eukaryota > Metazoa > Arthropoda > Insecta > Diptera > Drosophilidae > Drosophila > Drosophila stalkeri. Next base: position 25,977,887 of record JAWNPR010000090.1, read on the forward strand.
CATCCCGATTGCAGATTTAACTTTAAGTTTGATATCTTTGTGGCAGTTTTATAAGCATTGAATTTATATTTGAGTGTTCAAATTTTGTTTTATAATTTGCATAGGACACTCTTGAAATTTAGTCATTTATTTCTACAAAAAGTTTTCTAGGAATGCTTGATAATGTTAAATGTTAAAAATATAAGTATTTCTTTTACATGTTAAATAAAAATAATAACACAAAATAAAATTAAAATAAAAAAACAGTCTTAACGAGCTTTGAGCCCTTTTCATGAGCCACAATTAATTACATGTTGATTGTATTATTTTAAGCTAACCACAAAATTAACTGGAAACGTAGAGCCTACTTTAAAATGATCTCGCAATACAACTGGAAGTAATTGAAAGGTTCGCTTTGTGTGTGTTTGTTTTAATAGGACGCTTGTCCAACTGCTCTTACAAGATGTCCTCGTAGCCTCATAATGTTTCCTGCCAACAAAAAAGGAGTAAAATTAACAAGGAGAAAAAGCCTTTTAATGCAGAATTTAAGCAGCCGGAGCGCAAAACGAAAAAGCGAAACCAAACTAATTACAAGAAGAAAGAGAAACGAAACGTTGCTCAGGGAATATAATTTACAACATGTCATTAGCTGGGCAACGCCTATGCTCTGTGCCATGGGCGATGGCTGGAAGGAAGTGAGGAAGAGGAAGCGACAGAGAGAAAGAGGAATGAACAGCAGCAGCAACGACAGGATCAAAGCGTGACGCGAAAGGCCGTGCGCGCAAGGACTGAACACTGAACAGCACACATGTATTAAGGCAAAGGAGATGAAGTGCATTTCGTATGGGGAGCCGGATCCTGCGCGCTGTTAAAACTCACAAACTTGTTTTTTTTTTTTTTTTATAAACGTAGCTCAAGCGTGGCATCGAGTAGAAGAAGGATACAGAGAAAGAGAAAGAGAGGGGAGAGAATGAGAGCGAGCAAGACCGAGAGCGGCAGAGCGTCGCAGCGAGCTTCAGCAAAAGCGACGAGAATGACCAAACGGCGGCGTCAACTTCCGGCAGGACCACAGCAGGCACATATACACATACACATATGCACACACACGTTGTGTACACAATGTGGTCATTGACTGAACGGTAAAAAGCGAAAACAGGAACCAAACAGCAGCAGCTAGAGCAACAACAACAACAGCTAACAGACTGGCGATGACGTCGTCCTGCGGTCGCTGTTGACGTCGGCTGAAGCGAAAGCGCGTAGAGAACACAATAATGCGCGTCCCCTATTCACAACAGCGTGTGCTTGTGTGTATGCTCGTAAGTGTGTGTGCCTGTGTGTGTGTCTCGTGATTCACGCAGCATATTTTCTAATACAATTTCATTTTCTCATAAAATTTCAATTCGCCAACTGCCTCAGCTGCTGCGCCAGGAACAACACAGCAACAACAACAACAACAAACGTTATTTATTATTCTAGCGCTGCGCTGTGCCTGTTTTATATCCTTTTGTGAGGCCTATAGCACACGCGTCATACAAAAAGCAAAGCGCGCGTCCCCTTTTTTTCAAGTTTCTCTTTTGTTATCTCAATTGCACAACTGTTTTTTTTTCTCTTCTTTTTTTTTTTTTTTGTATCAATTTTTGGCTCGGTCTAAGGCTTTGTTTTGCTTTGCATTTGCCGACTGTTCATTACATTTGGTACATATCTTTGGGATTTAAGGAAGGGACTCGGGTACACGGAGCCGCTCGTTTTTACAGTTTACATTTTCTGCTGCTGTTCGTATATAGTTGTTGTACTTGGATCGCTTGCCGCCATTGCTGTTGTTGTTGTTGCTGCTGTTCCAAGTATACAAATTGAAGCTTTCTATGCTTTGCTGCGCTGTTTCGTTCTTGCGCACTCGCAATTACAATTGCTCTCTCTCTCTCTCTATCTCTCTCTCTCTCTCACACACACACGCTCATACTCATGCATATATGCACACATATACATGGAACATGCTCTCTCATAATATTTAACGGCTCACACTCTCTCAGCTGCCGCCTTTGCGCCCAGCTGCCGCCGCAATCTAATTAATTCTCTTTTGCGCTTGACGTTCCTTTTCGCCTTGTCCGCCATTGTTTGTGCCGTTTGATTTGCGCTGCTGCAAAATGTTTAGTGCCTGCGTCGCTGTCAGCGTTTTTGCTGTTGCTGTTTCTAATGTTTGCTTTTATTGTTGTTCTTGTTGTATTTTTTTTTCTGCTACTATTGCTGTTGGTCTACGCACGACGTCAACGTCACTGCCGCCGCTTTCTTGCATTGATTTTGTTGGTCAGCGACGTCGCCATTTTGAAAGCGCAAAGCAAAACTGTTTCACAGCAGAGGAATATAAGGCAACAAATATAATAATTTCAAGTTACGCCGCGCGTGTTCAAGTGTCTGGTCGACCGGAAAGCAGGAGCATTCGGGACAACGCAGGCTTTTTTTATGTTTTCACTTTTTCTTCCTCGGAAATGCTCCAATTACACCATTTTCAGAAAAACATATCAATTTCACCCTACTTTAAAAATAATAAAAGACATTTAAATAATAGCTTATACTTGGGAATTCATTTAAAATAATACATTGTATGAAAGGTAGTAAAACATAATTTGCAAACTAGTTATTATTTATACTTGGGAATTCATTTAAAATAATACATTGTATGAAAGGTAGTAAAACATAATTTGCAAACTAGTTATTATTTATATTTGTTAATATATTTAACACGTATTTATTTTATATTTTTAAGCTTTAAGCTTTATAAAGAAGAAACACAATCCAATGAAACTTTTGTAGTGTTTCCTGTTTAGCAATCTTATATATATTAAATTGTAAAACGAAGAAATTATATTAAATTATATTCAAATGCAAATATAGGATTTCCATAAAAAAAATGTATATAGCAAATTTATATATTTTATATATTTAATGTAGATATATTTATGCACTTGATAATTATTCAAAGATGCATTCGCTGATGTATGATGTTCTGATATGTTTTTTAAACTGTATAGAAAAGTTACTGAAAAGTATGCTATATTTATATAAATTTCATTGTTGCGAATATTCAATAAAGTTGAATTCTTTTTCTTTAATCAAAATTTAAAGCTTTATAGCTATTCTATGCAAATGTTAATTTATTTGGATCATTTCATGAGTTCAATGTACTTTAATTATTATTTGTATATATGAAAAAAAATTGGTATACTGTATTTATTAAAATCTGGTTTAAAATATGTTTAAGTATCGAAATCTTTAAATTCCAAGACTCTTGTCAAAGGGCATGGTCTTTTGCTCAGTAACTCATTTAAGACCAACCTGTACGACCTTCAACCCCTTTATGCGCCTTATATATATATATATCTATATAAATATGTATATTCGCAGGTTGGGTCAATGCCAATTTTATAACCCCAAAAAATACTAATTACCCTCAATCGGGCCACGCACACACACACCAACCACACACACCAACAACAACCACTAACCAGGAAAGACCTGTTGAGCTAGCCACAAGGTTTAGGGGGTTGCCTGTACTATATATATATGAGGGTACACCTGCGATTAGGTCGGGAAATCTATGCCAACAAACACAACCTAGAATAGAGAACCACCCAGAGGCAGTCAAAACAAACAATACAAAGTATATGTTGTATATCTATATATAGAAAAAGAGAGAGCAGGGGTATGTTTATGTTATGCTTTATGAATGGGAGCGCGACTCTAACTACCACCAAGTCGCACTTTGTTTTGGTTTCTGTTGTTTTCTTTTTTTCTTTTTTGGGAAAACTCCTAAAAGTGACGAAGACGTTCTGTGGATGAGGCTGATGACATGCCGGCACATGCCAATGAACTGCAAGGTGGGTAATACGCTGCTCTTGACAGTGGTGGTGGTGGTGTCGGCGGTGGTGGTTCGGTTAAGCACATGACCAAGAGCGGAGCACAGCAGAGCACATGGCTTTTCCGTGGTGGTCGCTCGGTCGGTGCCTTATATTTGACTTGGTGGTTGCTGCCGGCTTACTCCCTGACTGGATGGGTTGATTGGGGGGTTTTTTGTACCCGGTGTCAAACGTCCTTGCACCTACAAAGACCTTGGTCGCCTTACACTGTCTGCAGTCTGTCGTTGTTGTTGTTGTGAGCGGAACCACCCCATGCGCCATGTGGCCCAGAGCCAGTGCGCCAAAGTAGGTCGTGGACATGGTCGCATTGCTGGTGGTTGCTCTGCCTTTAACTCTAGCAGAGCTCAGCTCAGCTCAGCTCTGTTCAGTTCAGTGGTGGTTCCAAAAATATATCTCTATATACGTATATATATATACATATATGTGTGTTGGCCCAGACTTGTCTAAGGGTTACATTTTGTTTATAAACATTGCGCAAAAACAGCTGATTTTTGGCAACATCCCCCATCAAGAGTTGTAGTATGCGTGTAGGGCCGGTCATGACCAGAGCCAACCGGGCCAACACTCTGACCAGCTGACGAGCCCAGCAAAGGCTCGACTCAGTATTTGGCCAACTCGGACGGGCGAGCACCTGCATTTCAAGTGCTTAGTCCAGACCTCAGAGGCAACAGCAGCAGCTGCTGCTTGACCCGAACCAAGACTGACGTACTGAATGACTGCGTTGCCATCTGTCGCCACGCAAAGGTACGAAGGATAATAAATGCTTTGAATGCCGGCTGCAACGAACTACCTCTGCCTCTGCTTCGGTCGCTGCCCCTGACTGACTGCCTGTCTATGGCAGCTGCCCGCTGTTGCATTGATTGTGACTATAGCCAACATCTGTTTTCAACTGGGAGTTCCCCTAAAAACTAGATACGACAACTGCAACTGCCCGACATTGGCATGCGCCATGACCCAAAGCAAAGGACTTCCATGCACAATGCACAACGCACAATGCATGAGGCTGCATCTGCAGCAGTTGCTAATGTAGTTCCATCTACAGTTGATATTTCAACTTGGCAGCTGATGGACGTCGCTCGATTGATTAGCTGCGGTTGCTGCTCAGAGTAGTAGTATATATAAAAAAATATATACATATATATATATATATACATATATATGTGAGAGCGCTTGAATTGATTAACAGCTATAATTCATATCTAGTAACTAGGCATATGTTTCAGTTTAGGTCTTTTGAATGAATGAAATTAATAAATTGATTTATTTTTATATGACAATAAATAAATTAACTCTGTTTTAGTTAAATGAAATTAGAATTTGGAAAGTGCATATTACAATTAAATTTGTTAATAAACAAATAATAATATGTTAAATAACTAAAAACAGTAAAGAGAAGAAAATCGAGGCAATTTATAGATTTTCAAACCGCTGCGAGATTTACTATTAATATATAGCTCAGATCTAATTGACAATTTACGAACTTTTTATATAGCTGTATCAACAATAATAAGTTAAGTAATATACGAGCAGTCGCTCGAGTTGAACCCTTGCCTGAATCAAGAGAATGAAGCGATGTCGGAGGCATTAATTGTAAGATGATAAATGATAATGATAAATAATGATGATGGCATTGTAAAGCGAATGAACTCTAAAACAAATCAATTCAGTTTCATAACACAATTGAGGCAATATTGAATAAATGTCTTATGATACTTCTATATTTTGAGAGCACAGGACTCTGATCTAACTCAGTAAATATATGTATGTATATTTATGGGCATCTAATAAATGAATTCTTACAAAGATATCATGGTTAATGGATTTGTTGATAAACATATTCCACATAAAAAACATTAAAACCACGATATTGAATATTCCTTTTCTTATAAGCGCAGCTGTTTGGCTTTGTATATGTATTCGGGTTTGGGTGTTCAGAAAGTAGAAATGGATTTGAAGCGTAACGTTTCCAACAACAAATTTTATATGCTGGTTAAACAACATTAGCAGCTGTCCGAGCTGCATCACCTGCATGTGCCCCCCAGTAAAAAGGAGCTCGCTTTTCAGTCCCACCGGACAGTCAACCAGCCAGCATATGGATATCGGAGCAAACAAAAAGTACAGCAACGTTTCAAAACCAGATACGTACCAGACGCAGCTTTTCGAGCAACTGTAACTTAATACGTGCACAGGGGCACGATCGCCCCAATTGAGCGAGGAATAGGACCCCAACAAAAAAATAAAAAATAATCGAAGGAAAAAAGTTTCAAATTGCATTCACAACTTGTTTTCGGAAAAACCGGTAGCTCACACGCAGGGCGAGTGACAGAAAGAGAGAGAGAGGGAGGACGAGAGGGTGTGGCCAGGACAAGGTATTCAAATCGAAGCGATCGTTCTACAGAGATTACATACAAGTTGTCTGGCAAAAATAAAAAAAAAGGATGATAACAGTTACAACATTTGAGATTTCCGTTTAGGAAGTGCAAATAAAAGGAGAACTAGCGAAAGAATAAATGGCAAGAACCGAACTGAGCTGAAAGCAGAGCGAACAAAAATCACGCACAACCGAGCTACAAATCCTGTAGCAGCTGCGCGTGTGCATCCTGTGAAATGTTTGCGCAGGCGTACATTGAACTTTGTCTGGGTGTCCTGTTCCCAGTTCCTCTACTCTCTCTTTCTCTCTCTATCTCTCTCGCTCTGTGTACTGCTCTGAGTGCAGGTAGGCCGCAGACACAGACATCTTGAGGTCCCGAACTCGAACTCGAACTCTGGCTGTGGCTCAGCCTGTGATGAGCAGATGTTCCTCTGGCGTTGTCTTTGTCGCAGGTCAGTTGTCGTCTGGGCTAGCCTGGACTTGGCCCTTTGTTTCGTTATCCTGCGTCGTTGCCCTGTCTCGCTGCTTAAGGGTTGTCTACGCATGTCAATAACTTTTTTTATGCCTTTCAAACATTTGTTTGACGCTTTGTTTACACCGCGAGCCGAGGCGCGTTTGTTTGATTAGAAGAAGTCATTAACACCGCGATAGCTAAGCAGCTGTCGTCTTCAATTTTGGGGCATGGCAAAGTTATTTATTATTAAAGAAGAGACAAGCTGACTACAAACTGACTTGGCTTAAAAGAAGTATCTATGATAAAACATAATTATATAATTATATATTATAGTACATTATATATTGTATTATATTAATAGATACATGCTTATTATATAATATATACAAATGCCTGTTATATAATATATACAAATAATAAATGTATTTATATATAATAAAAATTAATAAAATTTCAATAGTTTTGTTCTTTTTTTTTTTTTTAACTGTAGCTAGTTTTTTTCTACAAAACGTCCATTTTTTGTAGCGTTTGACCGTTCGTTTTTTGTAAATGTGTTAAAGACGCACAAATTAAAGTGGTAATCAAGAAATTTAGGATTCATCACTTTTCAAAATAAAATAATGTTTCGGTATTTTCAGCAACATTATTAATGCGTTTTTAAGATAATTACAAAATGCCAATGGGTCGAACGCTACAAAAACTAGACCTTTCAGGAGTAATGCCATACATATTATATATAACATAAATATGTAAATGAATTATACCTAATTGTCTAGCCATCACAGTTTTTAGAATTCATTTCAAGATCTAATGATATATATATTCATGATCCTTTCTATATGTAAGTAGTACATTTCATTATGATAGTTACTCATCAAGTTTATTTTGTTTAAAAATGATACATTTCTATACATTTTATTATACAAAATATTTGAATGCAATAATTTGATCACAGACAGACAGACTTTGCATAGTAATTAGAATATAACTAACTAATACTCATCTTAAGTAAAGTTGCCAATAAATAAAAGCAATAATAATAATAATGAGATATTCTCATAGCCGAAGCTCGAGTGCCGCATTGACCGACCGGCTGATGATAATATGAAAACCAAAGAATAAAGGAGAATGAAAGAGTAGGCCGCAAAGAAAGCTGTCAATTAGGCTCGACAATGCGGCTTACTGCACGGCACAAAAACTTGAAAAATCGATTTTGTGCAAAACTTGACTTGATTGCAATTTAAACTTAAGACTTAGAGGATATAACTCACCTTTAATTAGGAAATCGCTGTAGCACTTTTTTCTTACATGCCGGTCGGCTCGTCAGTTGTTATCGATAAAAAATGTTCAACGAATTCGCAATAGTTTGGGGCTCAGAACGCAGATGCAACAACAAACGGCGTACGTGACCGAGAACAGCACTAGTTCACAGTAGACGTGTGTATTCGGTTTATTTACAATAGATCGCTCGAACTGCTGGACATGCCAGAGTGTGAGTGTCTATGCGTGAATGTGTGCATGTGTGTGTGTGTGCTAGGCTGTATCCGATTCTGTTTACTGTGTTATCGCTGTCTTCATTAATATACCACTTTTGTTTTGTTTTTGTAGTTTCCAATTTGCAATTGGCGTCTTCTAATCAGTACAACTGCAATACTCAATTGGATGAACGCGCTTCTCTCAGTGATGTTGTCGCTGTCCATTAGCATTTCTGTGGGAACTACATCATTCATTTAGTTTCACACACGTGCAACTTTTAGATTCTGTTGTCACACTACTTTACAATGAACAAATTACAAAATACACAGAAACTGCAAACTTTTTGCCAATTTTAACAAAACACATTGAAAGAACTAGAGGTGTACCAAATACGATAAAATTTTTCAGCCATCGATAATGTACTTGAGTACTTTACATCTTTCAGAAATAAATGATATATCGATATTGTTCGGTGAAAAAACAGCCTGCACTGCCTGGTCACACCTTTTGCACACGTTTTCATCTGTGAGTGCAATTTGCATGAGGAGCTTAATAAGTGAGTTTACTTTTATTAATAACAACATTGCATCAGCATAAATCATTACAACGTCAAATTATTTCACATTACAACAGCTCAGTTATAAATACGATTACGCAGCATGCCAGAACAGGAACATCCAAGCAGCGCCGACTCGCCAGCCGGTGATGGAGGCCCACCAAAGACGGCCAAACAATTGGAGAAGGAGGCCAAGAAGGCCGAGAAACTAGCCAAGTTACAGGCCAAGTTGGATAAAAAGGCATCAGCAGCACCAGCGGCGGGTGAAAAGAAAGAAAAACCCGAGGTAAGTGTCTTCCGTGCCACATATTGGCATAGGTTAGGTCATCTGTTGTGCTTGCAGCAGAGTAGGGCAACACGTAGTGTAGGGCATTTCGGCACTCGAATGACTCATGTACGAATTGCAATTGCCTTTGCCTATTTCAATTTCGACTCCGTTAATTGCGTTAAGCTTCCACATTGAAAAAAGTGAAAGGTAATTGAGCTAGTATTGTTTTGCCCTGTAAACAAAATTATGAAAAAGGGGTATGCAGAATATGTAAAAAGGTATGTAACAGGTGACATGGCATAGATATCGTGAAAGTGGAATTTTACAACTAACTTGATTACTTAGCTACTACATTTTTTTTTCCACTTTTATATTTATACTTTTACTGATCAAACATTATGTATTAGAATAATTTCTTGTTTGTAGTAATAGGTATTTAGATGAAATGTATAAGCAATCCTCACGAACAATATCAGATAATAAATTTGGTCACAACCAACTAATACATTATGCGTAGAGGGTATCTTTAAGCCAGTGTATCTTTCTAGTTTGAAGTCTGCTATTTTGCTTGGTTCGGTGAAAGTTATAATCTTGCTTTTTTGTTACAGAAACGCACCAAAGAAGTTAAGGAAGCCGCAGTTTATACGGCAAACACAGCGCCTGGCGAAAAGAAGGACATTAGCGGAGCACTTCCTGATGCATATAGTCCACGCTACGTGGAGGCCCAGTGGTACAGCTGGTGGGAGAAGCAGGGATTTTTTACACCTGAATATGGCGTAAGCGTTATGAAAATATGTATGCTTTAAAGTAATTGCCAATAAGATTTTCCTCAGCGCGATTCTATTGATTCAGCTAACCCGAATGGTAAATTCATCATGGTCATACCGCCTCCAAATGTGACAGGCTCCCTTCATTTGGGTCATGCCCTGACCAATGCCATTGAGGATGCCATCACGCGCTATCACCGCATGAAGGGACTCACAACATTGTGGGTGCCAGGCTGCGACCATGCGGGCATAGCTACACAGGTGGTGGTAGAGAAACTACTTTGGCGGGAGGAAGGGCTGTCACGGCACGATTTGGGACGCGAGAAATTTATCGAGCGCATATGGGACTGGAGACGTGAGAAGGGCGGTCGCATCTATGATCAGCTAAAGGCTTTAGGATCATCCTATGATTGGACACGTGTAAACTTCACCATGGACCCGAAGCTGTGCCGCGCCGTTACGGAGGCTTTTGTGCGCCTGCACGAACAGGGAGCTGTTTACCGCAGTTCACGCTTGGTGAATTGGTCGTGCTCACTACGCTCGGCCATTTCTGATATTGAAGTGGACAAGGTGGAACTGCCCGGCCGCACATTCCTGAGCATCCCAGGCTACGACGAGAAGGTGGAGTTCGGTGTGCTCATCAAGTTTGCCTACAAGGTGGAGGGCAGCGACGAGGAGATCATTGTTGCCACCACTCGCATTGAGACAATGCTAGGTGATACGGCTGTGGCTGTGCATCCGCAAGACGAACGCTACAAACATCTGATTGGCAAGCATGTTGTGCATCCGTTCTGCGATCGCCGCCTGCCAATTGTCAGCGACGAATTTGTGGACATGAATTTCGGCACGGGCGCCGTTAAGATAACTCCCGCCCACGATCCCAATGATTACGAGGTGGGCAAACGCTGCAACCTGCCCTTCATTACCATATTCAATGATGACGGCTTCATCATCGGTGACTATGGTGAGTTCACAGGACTCAAGCGCTTCGATTGTCGGAAGAAGTTGCTGGAAAAGCTTAAGCAGTTGGGTCTTTACCGCGAAACCCTCAACAATGCCATGGTCGTGCCCATCTGCAGTCGTTCCAAGGACGTGGTGGAGCCACTTATTAAACCACAATGGTATGTCAGTTGCGCGGACATGGCTGCCGCTGCCACGGAATCGGTGCGCTCTGGTGAACTAAAGATCATACCCGAGCATCACACCAAGACCTGGTATCACTGGATGGATGGCATCCGGGACTGGTGTGTCTCGCGACAGCTTTGGTGGGGTCATCGCATACCTGCCTACCATGTGAGCTTTAATGATGCCAGTATTAAAGCCAGCACGGTGAGCATTTAACTCAAATTATCCGTATCACAAGCTAATCAGTTTCTGTAATTCTCTATGCAGCCCGATGATGAACAGTATTGGATTGTAGCACGTAGTGAAGGGGAGGCTTTGAGCAAGGCGGCCACGCGCTTCGGTGTAGATGCTAGTAAAATTGTGCTGCAGCAGGATGAGGATGTGCTGGACACCTGGTTCAGTTCCGGTCTATTTCCCTTCTCCGTGTTCGGCTGGCCGGACAACACGGCTGACTTGCAGGCGTTCTACCCCACATCTCTGCTGGAAACGGGCCACGATATCCTTTTCTTCTGGGTGGCACGCATGGTCTTCTTCGGCCAGAAGCTGATGGGCAAATTGCCGTTTAAGGAGGTATATTTGCATCCAATGGTGCGCGATGCGCACGGACGCAAGATGTCCAAATCGCTAGGCAATGTTATCGATCCAATGGACGTGATACATGGTGTTACACTGGAGGGTCTGCACGAGCAACTCATTAGATCTAACTTGGATCCGCGTGAGATTGAGAAGGCCAAGCTTGGTCAGAAGCAGGATTATCCACAGGGCATACCAGAGTGTGGCTCGGATGCACTTCGATTTGCGCTGTGTGCCTATATTACCCAAGCTCGTGATATTAATCTGGACATAAATCGCGTGCAGGGTTATCGATTCTTCTGCAACAAGTTGTGGAATGCCACGAAATTCGCCCTGCTCTATTTCACCGGCGATGAGCTCTACAACACCCAGGTGACAATCTCTAAACAATTGAATAAAATGGACGCCTGGATTCTGTCCCGATTGGCGGCTACTATTGAGGCATGCAATGCTGGCTTTGATTCCTATGACTTTGCGGCCGCAACCAGCGCCTGCTATGCCTTCTGGTTGTACGATGTGTGTGATGTGTATTTGGAATGCTTAAAGCCAATCTTCCAGAGCGGCAACGCCGAGCAGCAGGCTGCAGCTAGGCGGACCCTTTATGTTTGCCTGGATTATGGTCTACGACTCCTCTCGCCTTTCATGCCCTTCATCACCGAGGAACTGTTCCAGCGCCTGCCAAGGGCGGAAAACACGCCCAGCATTTGCGTAGCCAGTTATCCAAGTAAGAAACACCCATGCAACCATACATAATACAATTTTTTTTAATGGCTTTTAATTCTCACAGCGAATACCAGCTGGCGCAACCTTCAGGTCGAATCGGATGTGGAGTTTGTGCAGAAGGCGGCGCGTGTCATACGCTCCGCCCGCTCTGACTATAATTTGCCCAACAAGACCAAGACGGAAGCCTACATCGTATGCACGGATCCAGCACCCAATGCTATACTCAAAAGCTATGCCAGCGACTTGTCCACCATCGCCTACTGCTCCACTGTGGCCTTCGATGTTGCGCCACCCGTTGGTTGCGCCATACTCACCATCTCTGGACAGTGTGAGGTGCATTTACTACTAAAAGGTCTGATCGAGGCGGACAAGGAGATTGCCAAGCTGCACAAAAAACGCGATCAACTGGAGCAGACCGTCAGCAAACTCAGCCAGGCCATCCAGGCCGCCGACTACGCCACCAAGGTACCGGCAGAGGTGCAAGCGGCTAATGACACAAAGCTAACCGAATCCCGTACTGAAATCGAACGCATTACTGCTGCTATCGAGACGCTGAAGCTAATGTGAAGCAACGGATCCCTGGGCTGGACAGTCTGAACTGCATTTTTGTTGATATTCCTTTAGACGCTTGACTATACTCGCTTAAAAAAACAGATAGGAAAAATTACAATGGATTTCTGTTTCTTTAAATTTTGTTTAATAGCCACAATTTATAAAATATGTGCTAATTTATCAAATGCAAGACATGATTCTTAAAAAGTAAAGCCACAAATATTTTTATTTAATAAATTCAATACAAATGTTAAATATCTCTTTATTGAATATGTTACATAAGGTTTTCATGTTGTTAGTGTAACTTGTTCACAATTTTAGAAATTAGTGAGATTCAGGTTTACTGAGTCTTCCGATGTAGCATAGTGATAAGCTTTTCTTCTCCGTATTCTCCATATGTCTATAAAATCTATATTTTATTAAATTATCCGTCTGTCCGTCCGTTCATAAGAACGTATTAAAGATATAAGCTTTTGAAACTGATATATTTATATTCACTCACGTGTATCCTCGTCTGCGCCCACTACACGTGTGGAAAATTATTATTTAAAGTACTCAAGAGCTGATATTTAGAGTTTGGCAAAGATATAGTACATGTACGCTCATTGCGGTCGTGAAAATCAGGAAAAACAGTATCTTCTATAGTTAGTTATAGCTATTTTTTGAACATGAATAAAACCCGATTTGGAATAAGTATTCTGCCGAACTGTAACGTTATTACTTTTTAGGACATTCGAATCACGAATGAAAGTCAAAGTTTCGTAAACAATTTAAAATAAATTCAGAACTTAGTTATCAAGATTATCATCATACACATTATTTAGTTTGATCAATACCTCAAGACCATGGCTCTTTTACAGCGCTCAATTTGAGGGCTGTTTTGAGTCCTTAGCTAGACGTGAAGCTGATTATGGTATAAACGGAATTGTATTGAGGAATACTTTCCATTCATTCCAATAGTCTTTCAAGCGTCCATTGCCCAGCTGGCACCCGCGAGGAGGGTTCGGTCTGAGGATTTTTGCCAGCCAACCCAATTAACCCATATTATAGATAAAACTTTCAACAAAAGTTTATGAATTTAAAGAAAATATAGAGTATACTGTATAATTTCTTAAAAGTCCGCAGAAAAAATAGTTGTAAATAATTAAATAAAAGTAAATATAGAAAAATATTTGTATTTTTGGCAGAAGTGTAAGGTATCTAAGGAAGAGTTTCTGTGGTAGTATATATACATACATAGAAAAACTCTAGTTATATAAAAGAAAGAACTTAAATTTTCGGCATCCCCATTTGGGCTAAAAATTTGCAATTTTGTAGTTGTTCACTATACCATAAAGAAATTTCTTATATCTAACTTAGAAATCTGTATAGTTGAGAACAGTGTAGAAAATGAATATGAATGAATATAATAATTTATAAATCGATTTAAAAGCTTAAAATTAAAGTTAAAGTTGGAAATTCGTGTAATTCGAACCAATATGGGTTATAAAGTATAATACTAAACTAAAGTAGACCTATAATTAGGTATCAGACGGCTAAAGATTATATCAATTTACCCGGGGAGCATTCCATAGATCCAGACTGGAAGAGACATACCTCCGGGACCTATTTGACATGCATGTTAAAACGATAAGCTTCCAGTTAAAGTTAAGACTTACTTCAAGTGGAGCACCACCAGTGCCACCCATAGAGCTGGCCAACAGAAACAGCAGGAAGGCCACTTCCATTTTCCCAAATGGAGCTAGTAAATTCATCGTAGTAGGAAGTGCTAGCTCTTTTGTATCCGGATATCTCACTGCAACTCAGCACAGTCCACAGCGGAGTGTAGAGAGAAACTGTGGGCTTTCATTGGACTACGCTACATTTTATACCATTCGCGGACTACCCTGAAACAGGGTGTTCCACGCATTGTGGCGAGCATTTGGAATGGATGGAGCATGCCGGAAGGGGAGTGGGAACATCCCATTTGGCAAAGTGGGCAGCGTTTTCCTTGATGCCGCACTTGCACCATATTTCAAATAATTTGTGGTAAATACTCCAGCAAACACAGAAGCAGAGTGCGTTTGGCCGAGATTTAAACAAACATAAGCGCATTAGGGGCATATGTTCAATTTGATTACGTGTGCGGTGGCAGCGACAACGGCGCCGGTGTTGGCCGTATATGGGTTAGGATAGTGCTGCTGTGTTCCAGTCTATTAATAGATAGGTTTGAGGTTAAGTTGCCAGAGATAGCACAGTTAACCCCAATTTAAATAAAACGTTATTCTGTGACGTAGTTGAAACCAAACGGCAAAAAAAATAAATGCAAATGCCAAGAGTCTTTGTGAAGCTCACTTCGAGCTTTAAGCCATTCAACAAGCGAAAGAGGTAATAATAATATAAGATTCATAAATTAAAATATTCCGATTGAAAAGTATTTGAGAATTGGAATCTGCTGTGCCTGATTGAAATCATACACTCCTTAAACGAAGTCCGAAGTATTATAAGTCTTGCTTAAGTAATGGAATATTAGTAATACTAATTTATTGATAATTTATTACATTTGACCCCCCAACAGATTGAAACTCGACATAGAATTTGCGTATTTCTTTAGCATTGGAATATAATATAAATCAAATAATAAAACACTTATTAAGGCATTTGTAGATACTTTTAATTATATAGTTTAAGATATTTATTTGAATTGTATTTATTATAATTGTATTATTGAAGTTTTGAAGTAGTTTATAAGCACAGGCCACTGTAACGAGCAGCTGTTGTAGTTATATGAGCGGGCACGGGAGTGTCGATCTATTTACGATAACTATTCAGCTGCTCGTATCTAGAGGCTCTCTCTAAATGTGAAAGCTGCTCTTGCTATCGTTCTTTTTTTTGTAGAAATATAACTAGTACGAATTGAATTTTATTGGGGCGTACAAGCAAATAGAAGAGACCACGAGTCTTATTATTCTGGGCTATTGAAGGACAGACAGACGCCGAATCGTAGGACAACAAGGAAATTTCGAAAGGCAGGCAATGACATTTTACCAAACTTGAAACCCATCAGAATTGGCTTTCAATCCTCTAGACCTCAGCTTCAGGGTTATCCAGTTTTAAATTTCCCACACCTTAATTCTAAAACATTCAATTACTCGAGACTGGTAAATGAGCAAATAGATACATTTTAGTGCTATTATTATATTCTGAAAGATCCATGAAGATCGTCCGTCTAGAAATGCAGTTATAAGCGTCCAAAGTATAGTCCAAGCCACGGTAGCAACTGCGCAGTTGGCAGAGAGCGCGCTTATACGTGCGTAAAGGAGAAGAGTATCAGTTTTTTTTTTGAAGCGTTTAGGGTATCTCGTAGTCGAGCAGTCTTCTTACTTGTTGTTTTATGTAATTTGATTGAATGAATGAATGTATTGAGAGTAAGTCAATACGATAGCTAAATGAAGTCGAAAACATAATTCTTTCTAAAATTGTAAATGAAATAAATTAGATATTTTTATTCAAGATTAAATGCATTTATTTAACAATTTAAGTCAATAAATAAACAATTTATTTTTATTTTGAGAAAACATACCAACCAGATCTCTAAACGCAAATCTGATTGATTTCGAATGTAAATGACAATAAATAGATCTGGTTATGCGGTTATACAATTTACAGCTGTGGATAAGGGGTATATGCTACCAGGTGAGGCGTGTGGCGTGATCCGTCTTGCGCTTGGACATTTTAATGTAGCCCAGAAATTGCAGTTCGGCCACAGCGCGAGTAAAGCGAGCTCTAATCAAGAAAAGACAAATCAGTATATAAATATTTGATATATATGAAACACTCACTGAATCTGTGGATCAACCTGCTCCTGGGGTACTTCATTCTCTTCCTGTTCGTCGCCTGCCCGGAGAACAGAACGGAATGCCTGCAGCCAGTCGAAAAGGTTGATCATGCGACCGCACTCCAGGTGCAACTTATAGACCACCGACAAGTCGGGCAGCGTGCTGACCAGTTGCGACTGTTCCTGCAGTTCGCAGCATTTGCATTGCATATAAAAGTGGGGATTGTTGAGGGCTGTGTGCAGTGCAGCACGAGGTGCGCCAATGATATTACGACGCACCGTTGCAATGTCGCTGAAGACGTAGATTTCGTGCAGCGGCGGCGCCTGCTGCAGCGGAAGCAGATGGGCAAGAACTAAATCCGATTCGATGAGAGTCAAAATCTTATTGAGAGCGCGTGTAAACTCCGAAGTCGATTGCTGTTTGTCCTGTTTGCTGCGCAATAGCAGCTGCGCTTTCAGCTCCTGGCGGGAGGCAACCTGCGTGAGGTCGCTCAATGGCGCACTGTCTGTTTGCGGATCAGCTTCAGTGGCAACTGTCTGCAGCTCCGTGTTTGCCAGCTCGACATCATTGAGCAACTGCTTGAGCGCTTGCAGCTTGGTACGCATTAAGTCCGAGCACGCATCGCCTAGCTCTAGCGGAGCTATCTGCTCGCTGAGAAAGAGCTCAGTGCGTGCAATGCACTTGCCTAACTTGGCCACAAACTCGGCCTTAGACATAAAGCTGAGCATCTGCCAGCATTCCTTATACTCGGGCTGCTCGCTGATGGGTTTGTTTAAGCAGTTCACGTAGAGCTCCCGCCGCAGCTTGCCCAGCGGACAGCGTGGCAAGTCGCCCACCAGCTCCGTGAAGAACTCCAAGCAGCAGCGAAAGAGCATGAAGTGCAGCAGGCAATCGCGTAAGAGCTGTGGCAGCTTCTTCTTCAAGTAATCGTCGTCGGTGAGCACGGCTATGATGCGCTTGCAGTCGTTGATATGCTCCACATAGGGGCGAAACGAGGGCAGCCGTCGTATGGTCTCCATGTCCTCATGCGTCAGCTGCTTAATGCGCGCCAGCGCCTGGCTGTAGCTGGTGCATAGGGCATAGGCATTGCCGGCAAAGTAGTGCTCCATGAGGCAGTACTTGAAGCCCTGTATGAAGCCGTGTATGGAAAAGTCGTAGTAGAGAAAGATGTGCGTCAGAAACTTGAACGCCTTGCCGGACAAATGAAAGACATATTTCGGCGAGAGCAGCACCTGGTCGAGCAACTGGAAGATAAGTGAATATAGATAGGCAAGTGAGGAAGAATGCAATAACTGAGCTGAGCAAAAGTTTCAGATCTAAACCTCATTAAGTCCCGTCGGTGCTGCCTGGGTCTGGAATACGCGCAGTTTGATCTTGCTGCTCACGTGGTAGGGCAACGTGCTGTGCACTGCTGTCATGGCGGTGGCTACTCCTAGCACCAGGACGAATGGCAGGACACCACATTGAGCGCTGAGTATTAGAATGAAGTCCTGAAGCACGCTTGCGTTAAAGCACTCGAAATCCGGCAAAATAACCACTAAGGTGCCTTGTTTATCCCTTCCAGCATAGTTATTTTCATACCATTGATGCAGATGCTTCATGGTGCACTGCGTCCGACGCAGACGTTTACGATCCCGCTCACGTCCGTCGTCTTCTTCATCCATGTCTAGATTCACAGGCTCAGATGGATCATCTATTAGATTGTACACCATGGACTCCACGGCCGCTTTCAAAGTGGCGCAGTCTCGTGATTGAAGTACACAGACCCGAGCCGCTTTCTGCGTATGAAGACGCTGCGTGAGCGTCTCGAATTGTTTAAGATGATCGGGCTGATTGATGCCTGTCAGCAGCGCCGCAGTGGGCAGCACTTCGCAACTGTCCATGCAGTCAGTCCGCTCTCCAGACACAAAATCTATGAGTTCCTCAAGAGTCCTCGCATTGCTCGCCGTTTGCAGCTGCACTATGTGTCTGTGGATCTGATCCCAGCATTGGGAGTAGGCAGCATAGAACGGTTGGGTGGTCAGCTCCTTGCCAAGAAGACTGCTGGTTGCCCCCGAGTGTTTTCGTTTGCTGGGCATCCTTTTATTGGCGCGTGTCGCCCCATTCTTGTACACAAAACAGCCCTAAACAGAAACCGGAAACTTGGTCAGTATCCAACGTTTTAAATTTGAAAGCTTACCTTTGAAACAGATATGGTTGGATCCATGGCTTTTGCCTAACTAAACGCTGTTCGGTGCTTTTGCAAAATATACAAATAATTGCCTGTGTCAGCTTTGTGCCAATTAAAGTTTATTCGCAGTAATATCAACAACAACAAAACACTAAATGTAAACAGCTGCAGCGCGCCAAAATTTCGAAACATGTGAAGTTGGCTGCGTGTTAAAAAGTGCTGCCCATCACAAGCATGTAATCGGCATTTTAATTTAACTGAGCGCAAAAATTCAAAGAAGATCAATGAAGTATTAAAAATTGTTAGACAAGTTACCGCCAATCATTGGTTGTTTTAAATGGTGGTCCAATACATGGCTGCCCTTGTTATTATCACAAATATCACTCCATTTTGGTGCCAATTGAAATGTAAGTAAATACATTAGCAAGAAATCGTAGAACAATATAAGCGCAGCCAAAAGATAGTCCTTGTCACGAATTTCAGCGAAGCGGCCCCCATTGATAATTTGCGCATGATACATTACAAACTGTAAAGTGAAAAATTTAGTTTCTATACCAAATTTTAATACTTAAAAGCGCATACAGTAACGATGCTGAGGAGAACGAGCGCCCGGTATACAAAAAATGAATATGGCACATTTGCGACGATGTAAAGCATTAGAAAGTACATGGCACCAATAATGCAAACGATTCCAAATACAACGAGCACCACAATATCCAGAGTCAAGTCATGCTGCAAGGGAGGAATTATTAGAATATATGGGATGTGGATACGTATACACATGCTCACTGGAATGAAGGAGCCCAACAAAATGAATATAGCCAGAACAATTGTCCATATAATAAAGCTCATTAATAAGTGGTATTTATAGTGGCGCACGACTAACGAAGTTACGCCCACGACAATGCACTCATACTGTTAAATAATAACATTAGTAGAATAACATTATATAAATGAATTGCAACTTACTATGAGTATGGCAACTATCCAATTTACGGGAGTAAAGAATCGCACATCCTCGAAGAATATGAATAAAAGTACGAGTAGTAAGCTGATTACGAAGAATATAATACCGAGCCAGTAATTTTTTGTAAAATATTTATTTGCATTCTCTCTAGATAAGAAATAAATGATTTGAAAATGTGCATGGAATTAATAAAATGAGAATTAATACTATTAATTATTACTTACAAAAAATAAAACATATACCATTGGAGTAGAGCGAGCAATAGAAAACATGCAGTTATTGAATATGTAATACAAGCAAACCTTTGGCGCTCAAGTCTGTAATAGTAGGGCCGCGGTTGTAGATCGGCCATTACAGCAAAGGCCAATATGTATTTATTAATATTTTGTGTACGTATTGTATATAGTTTATGTAGTTTATTGTGAGACTAAATTTTTGTGTGTTGTGACAGTAAAGTAAATGTTCAAATTTATCGCGTCAGCTGTTAAAAATTTCAGTGCTGCCCATAAGCGCAGACTTGTTTACAGAATGTATCTGCGTTTAGCCGCTAACCAACACTAGAGACATTTCGCGCATTAAGACTGCTGACTGCGTTTTATTAAACATTCGCGAATGTTTATATAAAATGTTAGAGAACGAACTCGATATCTATGATGACTTGGAGCAATTTCAAGAAGCTGAAACTAAAGTAAGTGTATCCCGCAATCAGTTAAGTGAAGCTAATTTGGTTCGTCACTAGAAATGTAAAGAATTGGAAGCCTGGGAAGCGAAATACGACGCCGCACGGCTCGAAATAGACAATTTGCAAGCGGAGAAAAAATCACTTGCCAAGAAAATCAGGACAATGGAGGTAAATTTTCAAAATCTACTCGACACGGCCAGGGCGGAAATCAAGCGCAAGGATGCACAAATAATACAGTTGCGCAAGGAGTAAGTAACTTAGACGAAACAACAAGCGCATTAATACGTGATAGTTCATTGTTTGGTTTTATTTTTAAACAGGAAAGATGATATTTGCTTCAGGCGCAAGCAAGCCCCCAAATTTGGGCTGTCCAAGTCTCAGATACCACCGTCGCCCGAACTACAACATCAGCAGCCAAAACGATTTAAACGCGACGAACTGACAGAAAAAACTGAAAATGAAATTGCATTCAACAACAACAACGAGAACTGCGATGAGAAGACAAAGAAGCATGTTAAGGCAGACAGTAAGCGCCAGCAGTCTGCGTCATCTATTTACCAGGACGATAAGGAGAGAAAGACGCAAGACAAACGAGATAAGCCCTTGCGCTCTAATGCGACAGCAAAGGATTCGTGGTCAGCGCATGAAAGGAGCACACACGACAGAGATCGTGAAAAAACGAGAGAAAGAGATCGATATAGAGATCACGGTCGAGAACGAAGTCGACGAGGCAGTCGCAGTCGCAGTCGCAGCCGCAGCCGCAGTCGCACTCGCAGTCGCACTCGCAGTCGAGAGCATGCTAGAAGCCACAGTCAGAAGCACAGCTCTAGAAGCAAAGAGCAAAGGAGAAAACGATCACGATCCCGATCGCGATCGCATTCGCGTTTGCGTGCGCATTCGATTAACAAAGCAAGCAGCAAGAATAGGTAAGCTGAATAATTTCAAAAGACACATTACTTGGCAATATTTACCTGCTTCTAAAGACTCATATCCCGCTTAAAGTAAACGCAACAGCTCAAGAGAAACCGAGAGGGGGTACGATGCTAAGTCCACGTCCCATAATAAGCGTAATAAACAAGAAACAATGGAGTCGCTTTTTGGCAGCACACCCACGCAAAACAGCCCATCAGCACACTCAAATGGCGACAACAACAACGTCGACAGCCAGAAGGTGATGGAAAAACTAATAGTCAATGCAGATCCGCTTACACCAAAGGAACTGTATACCCCGCAAAGCCAAACTGACGCCAAAGAAGAGCAAATAAATAGCGAACAAAGTGGAATAGAAATGAAACAGCTGGCGGAAGGTATTGATAGCTATTTCGAGACGAATCTTCAAAAGAAAGAAAGCCCCCAAGTAGTTGAACGGAATGAGGATCGAGAGGAAGCTGGCATAATAGTAAACAAACCGCATCTCTTAGTAAGCGAAGAGGAATCAAAGTCAGTTGAAGGTGCTGCTAAATCTAAAATGGCCGCAGTTGAATTAGTAAATGAAACAGACAAGGAGCCCATTAAAAATGCCACTGAACACGAAAACGAAAATGAAACGGAAAACAATCCATCACCACGTCAAGAGCCGATCACAGAAGAGGAAAAGCCTCATAGTGCAGAAATTCTAGATGATACAATAGTGAGTGATGCAGCAATCCATAGGACATACCAGCACATTCCAGGCTTGGATATCATATCCGGAGAGCAGAGTCGAAAATTCGATATTGATAATGCCATGGACAGTGCTCACTTTCCCGGCTTGGATTTAATCAATAGCGAGGAAGAATTAAATAATACGCAAATAGGTCTACATTTTGACTTTAATTCGAAGAATGATAAAATAGAAAGAGAATTCAACGAAATGGAGAAAGCGCAGACAACTGAGCGTATTGAATTGGATTTGAAGAAGAATGAAATTATAGATGTCATCGAAGGAAGTGACCGGAAGGGCGCTTCCGACCTGGACGTAGTCGATCATCAAGAGTTCATAGAAATAAATAAAGTACAGCACTTAAATTCTGAAGGGGTTGGAATGGCAGAGGTGGATACGATATCTCATGAGGGCAAAGCGGGATTAGAAATGATAACTGAAGAAGCTGTTTTAAAAGTAGATGCGAAGGAGCAAAAACTTATTGCGGAGACGGAATTGTCAAAAGACGAGAAAGTAAACAAAAAGAAGAAAAGAAAACATAGAAAGGCGAGTTTAAAAAATAAAATACGCCAGAACGCCGCAAATGAGGTGGATGCTATAAGTACATCCGAACCTGTTTATAATCTCGCCCCGCAGACTGATTTAAAAATTGTAAAGAAGTTGAATACTGAAGAAAGACTTACGAAAGAAGTGGAAACAGAAATTCGGGAAAACAATTCAGATGTAGACTTGTCAAGGGAGACTGAGTTAACATACGACGAAGAAATGCCCAATCTGGTATTAACGGCTGAAGATGAGCTGACAAATGAAATAACGGATAGTAAAATAATAGAAGAGAGCGTCGATAATCAAGAAAAAAAAGTTAATGTTATAGCGACAGCCGATGTGGAGTCAAAGAAGGCCGATAATCAAGACTGTGTACTTACTAACCAGTTAAAAACCAAAACAAAAGAAGCACTTTCGCCAGATAAAACTGAAATTACTGAAGCGAATACATCTAAGTGCGACAATTTGCTTGAACAAGCAATGAATGAATGCCATCACGAAAGGCAACAGAATGAGGAGACTACAGTACAGCCCATGGTAAGCAAACCCGCGTCGCTGGCCGAGGATAATATAAGGACGCCCAAACGGCCAGTGCGCAGCATGGAAAGCATAGAAATAATTGAGGATATTCGCCTGCCCATCAAGATGGACATTGAGAACATTGCCATTAAAGTAGATGGCTCCAACGCAGAACAAACAGAACAACTCAACTTGAATATTGCAAAAGCGGCGCCGGAAACATCCGAGTTGGAAGAATCGCAGTTGAAGTTTATTGCTGTTAATCAGAAGGAAAGTGAGTCAGCAACTATTGTTGCTGGCAATACGACAATCACACCGAAGCTAGCCGGTGTGGCGGACACTGTCATGTACGCCCAGCCGGATTCTACGAAGGTCGATCATAGTGAAGACGACGCTACGCTCGAGGCAGTGATGAATGAGTTGATCCCATTGGAAAGCTATCCGAACCTGAACCTGGAATCGGACACCATTGAAATGGCACTGAAGCAGCTGCATCAGCAGACATCGTGTCAAGACGAAACCCAACCGGACGAAACGGCTGTCACGTCCACCTCAATGAAAGGAGGACAAACGCCCAAGCAGGATCTCATTCAAATCCTCATGCAATCGCCATTGCAACAGACGGCAGCTCACAGCCCAGCAAAACTGAAGAACGGATTAAAAAAGGGCGGAACACGAACAACCAGCGAAAAGATAGCGCCAAGCAGAAAGAACGTTGACAGTGTCACACCAGATAAATGCGAGAAAACACCACTAAAGAAACGTAAAGTAGATTTGAACGATCAGCACATCATTAATACTGCCGGTCCATCTATACCGCCAACACAACCGGAGGTAGCACCAGTGGCAGCGGCAGCGGCAGCGGCAGCGGAGTCCTCACAGCTGAATATGACTATCGATGAAACCTTCGATGCCAGCAGCCTGGATCACAGTCAGAGCTTGAATAGCAGCGACTCAATCGTGGTGACCAAACGCTGCTCATTAGGCAATAGCGACTATCAGTTCGAGCGGTTCAACGATGAGGTTGTGCTCCGAGTCACACGGCGTCGACGACGCCGACCAGCAGCAGCAACAGCTACAATCGAGGAGACATAAATACTATATAAATATACATATATATTTTTATATCAGTAAGATATCTGGCTATATGCTTACTTAAGCTGTGCATGCAAATACATAAATGCTTATGTAGCTACAGGAGAATATAAAAATAATAAAACTTGTGATTTTAGATAATATATAATATTTAATTGATGAAGTTCTTAAACAAATTTGTATTAAAATAATAAAGTTAACAGATAATTATGGTATTAAAATATTTTTAAATTCGAAAACTTTGACAATATTAACTATAAATATCTATATTTACATATTGTAGTTTTTCATTGACATCTAAATAAAAGTAACATTTGAATTTGAAATTTGATATGGACTATCGTATTTGAGTATTTTTGATTACATGTTGGGTACAGTTTGTGTGCGATTCGATTTTAAATCTCTTGACAGTTGATAGCAATAATTGTTTAGGAAGTTCTTTGGTAAGATTTGTGCTACGAAATATTTTGATTATAATATAAGATAATCAATAAAAATATTCAACACAATTAATATCAATCATTTTAAAACTCTTTGACACTTGTGTATAAGTATGAAATATGTGTTAATATCTCAGTCGAAGTGGGTTACAGTTAGGCCTGTTTTTCCTTTTCCTCGCCCAGCAGGAAGCGCCTAACTACACGAAGTTTGAAAATGGGAACTGATAGCAGAGCGCCCAGACAGGCTCCAATCCAATATACGATTATGTGCTCTAAATTGCTGTGGCCCCGGCAACCCCATTTGAGGGCCGTGGCAAGCACCGGATTAAAGTAGCCGCCGGAGAAGTTAAAGGCTGCAAGCAGGGCATAATTAAAAGCGTAAACTTTTTGAGAGGACATGGCGGCAAC
The DNA here is from genome assembly GCA_035047405.1 of Drosophila stalkeri. Taxonomy (NCBI): domain Eukaryota; kingdom Metazoa; phylum Arthropoda; class Insecta; order Diptera; family Drosophilidae; genus Drosophila; species Drosophila stalkeri. The sequence goes on from JAWNPR010000090.1 coordinate 26,002,932, forward strand.
AGGAAGCCACATTGTAAGCGGGCGGGCACTTACCTGCCACCACGAGGCTGGTGCCGATGAAGGAGTCAATGTAGCTACTAAACTTCGGCTCCTGCACGCTGATTGTTTTCGAAGCGAGGCGACAGAGCAGCGTAGCCACGCCCTCAATAGCAGCACCCACATAGGGGCTGACCTGCAAGTCGGCATTGCACTCCTCAAAGGCTCGTCCCTTATGCGTCTCGGCAAACTCCAGCCACCAGAAGACCTGCACAATACGGTACACACAGCAGCCGCCCATTAGTTCCGCCCAGGTGCGTAGAGCCATTTCCTTGAAGCTGGTGCGTCCCTCCAACACGTCCTCCATGTGGGTATACGGACAGGCGGAGGCGTCGCCCCACACTTTGCCCCACCAGATAGTCAGCAGAAACAGAAAGATGGCATAGGTGGCCACACCAAAATTGTCAGCCACTGCCAGCCAAATCAATGAATCTCAGTCTCTCAATCATTTCCTGGTTCCCTACTGCACTTACCGATGATCAGCTCAAAGCAGCAGGCACATAGCTCCGCCGCGGCAATCGCCTCGTTCATCAGCACTGGCACAAGACCCTCCTGGCTGAGCAGTCGCTGGCTCACTCGGCGCGCAATCTGTGCTGCAGTGCAGCAGCCGACCATGAAGCCAGCGCTAATGCCCAGCGCTGTCAGAGACATGCTGTCCTACCTCTTTCTAAAAACAAGAAATTATATTGTAAATATTACAGAAACCCATTACAATTAATTTATTTGGATACTCTGTTCCAAAACGGAAAAAGAGTATATTGACTTTCTGCAATGTCCGTCTTGCTGTCTGTCCGTCTGTCCGTATGAACGCAATATTTTTGCGGCCCATTGGGGGCGTGGCAAATCGGGAAAAACGTATCTTCTACAGCTTTAAAGCTAGAAGGCTCAAATTTCGCATGTGAGCTAAGATTATGTTTCTATGAAGATCGATCAAAAAGTTATATGTCTACGCCCATTGTGTGGTAAATCGGACCTGAATATATGGTAATTTTTAAATTTTGCTATATTTTGAACACTATTGACACTAGAGACTTCAAATTTAACATGTATACTCGGGTTGACTACCCAAGATCAATAAGCTATGGTTGATATATCTACGCCCACAGGGGGCAACCGCAACAGTTTATATCTCCTACATTTTTGGAGCCATCAAAATTGGATGGTTCAGTTACTAATGGCCTCCTCTATCGATGGCCAAAAAATAATTGTTCAGCATCTTTGGGGGCGTGGCATATCAAAAAAATACCCTGTAAATTTCGTATTTTTGGAATGTAAGTAACAACATTTTGCAGTTATGTTACCCTCGGCTCTTTCTAAGAATTGGCCAAAAAGTATGCATCTACGCCCACTGGGGACGTGACAGATTGGCAGAGAAGTTTTTTGTGGTCAACTGCATCATTCAAGCTTACAAATAGCTTAGTAGTAATTACTAAGGTGTCAGAAAGCATATTAACATAATTATAAAAGTATTAATGAATTTAAAAAATAAAATTTATTGTTTTCGATTAAAAAACAAAAATTTTCCAGCGGGACTTGACCCAGGTCATTTTACAATAACATGTAATCGTTAGCTGAACCTATATAAGTTCACTGCTACACAACACAGGATTCAATCGCTATTTTTAGAATATTATAGCATGCAGCTTTTATGTATGCATAGAAAATCAATTAATTTGCGCGCACAACAGTTTGTTGTTTGCCGAAATATTTCGTTTATTAAATGTTTATTAAATAAATAAGGTGGACCTACGAGTACGGAGTAATTCGCAGTTAGTTGCGCCTAACTGCAACGTTCTTGTTTATATATATATATATATATATATATATATAAACTCGTATTTATTGAATTGTTTTTATTGATATTATTATTATTCTTATAAATTGAAAATGGGAAATCAGGTTACAATAGTTTTTTTTTATTTTTATTAATGACATGGTTATTCTCTTATATTTAATATTATTATATTTATTGCAATTATTTGTTGAATTGTATATATTTATTTATTTTTTTATTTTTTTTTGCCTTTTAATTTAGAACCAAAGGTAGTTTCCCTTTACTATTGAAATTGCATTCTTTAATATGCCAGACACTTCAGTAAGTAGGCGTTACATTTTCCGACTAGGTAGGCCTTACTGCACTGAACAATAAAAAATTGATTTAATTTAAATAATTTGAGAAAACTCTACAAATTTGTTTCTTCAAAATTCTACTCAAATTAATGTATAAATTTTTAGTGTTGCTTATAATGCTTTATTTTTTTATTTGTTTCCTACGCATATAAATATATAAATGTATATTTTTTTAATTTACTTGCTGCACTTACGAGAAATTTGGGTAAATATAAATACGCACACTCATAAACACTTTGAAAACTATTTTCGAATTCAGCAGCACGCCAAAATCGTGCTAAAAATATTTGCAGCTTGTTAAACACATCGAGCGAATTTACAAATTGTCACGAAACATCAATCTATTGTATTTTGCTTTTAACATTGATTAGGTGAACTATTATTTAATCTGATTTTCGTTTGTTGATTTTTAACATTTACTTCGAATAAAATAGAATATATAATCAGTTTTCTTTTGCGCATTAGGCGCGATTTGGTTTTTAAGTAAGAAACCCGTTTTCGTACATATATTTTAAAAACTTATATATTGTCTGCAGTTCAGCACACTTTAAACCGTATTTATATTATTTATCTTAATAATAATATTTATAATTTAATTAAAATACTATGTACATTTTATGCTGTACCTAACCAGAAGAGATCCGCACACACACGATCGTTAAACCAACGACGATCTATACGTCGTTGTCGACTCGTACTGAACAATAATAATTTTGAATGCTCTGGGCTGTGTCTGTTGCTCATCGTTGGGTCTATTATTAAACAAATGCTCAGTGCTCAATGTATGCTCATTTTATACAAATTTCAAACACGTAGCTATTGCGTGGGTTTTTAAAAGCTCAGCTAAGAACTTGAATGCATAACTTATTTAAGCTCTGCTTCGTTTTCTAATTACTTTTAAGCTTTTAATTTATTGTAACAGTTCGATTTTGAAATTGATTAACCAACCTGCAGCTCGTGTTAACATATCGATAAAACTTTTTAATGTTAACAGCACCAAATTGAGTTTAACAGCGCCATTTTGAGCGAGCGTTACAGGGACTAATAGTGTTTATCTAACAGCTGCACAACAAGTGAGTTTTATTTTTATATATACCAAAATGTAGAGTTAGCGATTTTATGACAGAATAAATACTTTGCAGTGCTGCAGCGCTTGTGTAGTGCACAAATTCTAAAATTGCCTGTGACATATTGTGTGGGCCGAAGCCGACACTATGCAACGTCCCAAAATAAAACGTCAACAACAACAAATGCCGGTAAACACTCGATTTTGGAAACTGGTTTTACTGATTGGCGACCCATATATCGCTTACCCTTAATACGCCTAATTGCTGCATTTAATCGTCTTAAAGTCTATCAGGCTATAGTAACTGCGACTGGAACACCGCTCGTTCTAGCTCTGCAACAGGCGGGTCACGTTTCGGGCGAGGCGCTAGGGATTTATGTAGCCATTGGCATCTCGGGACTGATGACGCTCTCGCTGGGCAGCTATGTGACCTCAAATATGATCGGTTTCATCTACGTCAATGATCAGCAGGATCAGTTAAAGCTTGCCTACGTGGACTTCTGGGGACGACGCAAGGAATCGCTCGTCGATATAGAGGATCTGTTGCCAGACTGGGAACCGAAAAGCAAGCGACGTCTGGGCTTCTATCAGCCCATCTGCCTGCGCACCGATGAGAAGCAGAGTTACAAACTACTGCATCGTTTCGGGGTCGTAACGGATCCCCTTTTATTCGAGGGTCTGTTTGGGCAATGATGCTTGTTGATTGTTTATACATGATTGATTGGTCCGCTTCACTTATAAAAATGTATATATTTTAATATAGTTTATAATTAAAAATAAAAAGTATAAACAAATTGCTTGTCAATATGTAGAAATACCGAGTATTGTAAAAAAATTATAAATTGAGCTTAGTTTCATGCTTCGCTTAGATTCATGCGTACATGCATACATATACATATATATATATATATATATATATTAAAGTACAAATTAAGATGCTATATAAAAAACAAATTAAGTCTAATTAATGTTTCTACTATTGCTTTGTACTAAATGAGATAATTAACGTTCTCTCTAAGATAAGCCTCATCCGATTATGGACTCATGCTGTTGTCCGTTGGAGGATGTCGAATTGTCGTTGGTATTTAAAGCAGATCGCGTCTTGCTGCCCAAGGCAATAGCCTCTGAGACCTATGGAGGAACACATGTATGAATATAGATTCCATATATAGATATGTAACTTTGAATAACACACCGTGTCGGGCAACTTCTTGTGAAAGGTTTCTGGCAACAGCAGCGATAAAAGGCCTGCGACCATTGAAATTGCTCCGAATAATAGCAAAGGCAACGGCTCGTAGTAGCTACCCTAAAATAGATAATATATATTATTAATAGAGAACGGTGTTAATAGTTAACAATAGTTGAGCACAAACCAACAAAGGCACAAAGGGCGCCAGCATGGCACCAAAGCGTGCGAATGTGGACATTACTCCGACTCCTCCACTGCGTATGACCTGAAAGGGAATTCGTAATTGTCAACTGAGCAATAAGTATATGAAAATAGATCCTTTCTGACCGTAGGCATCATTTCCGCAGTATATGTATAGATGACGGCGAATGACGATGTAATGCCCAGTTTGCCCATCAAAAAGAGTGTTACTATCAACCAGTTGGCGCCTGTGAATCAAGTTAATCGTGAAACTCTATTACTTTAATTTTTTATATAGATAACAGGAAAGAAATACTCAGTATATAATATATACATTATAAAGCGTTTCTTTACGTTTTTGTTTATCATCACTGACTGTGCAGGCATGTTAGGGGAGTTAAGATTAGTAGTATTATAGACAGATATATACATATATATATATATATATAGGCTCATAAGATACGTTGGTAACATACCCGTTGTCAGATAGCCGCTAGCAGCGCACGTGATGGCACAGAGCAGCAGCGAGCCGGACAAAGCCAGACGACGTCCGAGTTTACGTAGGCACAACTATTTTGGGTGTGACAATAAACGACCGAGAGAAAATATATAAATAGGTATGATTTTTGATGCGATACAGTCTATAGTATAAGACATTGAGAACGTACCCAGGCCAAGCTATAGCCTGGTATTTCGATCAGGCACACTAGTGCGAAATTTAAATATTTGTTGCCACTGAGGTTGGTCGAGTTCAGGGAGAGTCCATAGAAGACAATCGCGTTGACAGCCCTAGGAAATACATAAAGGATTAAGATGACAGATTGGATCGGATGGGGATGGACTATACCAAATGAACAGTAGGATAATGTAGCGTCCAATCAGCGTTTTGGAGCTAAACACCTGCTTCACGGATGGCCAGATCTCTCGTTGCTTTTGCTTCTTCTGCAATTGCTTATCGGAGCCATCATCCGCGGCATCCAGTTGCTGCTGCTTCAAGCTGGCCATCAGCTCCAAGGAGAGCTCGCGCTGATTGACGTGCGCCGCCCGCCTGATAATATTGCCCGCCTTCACGTGCTCGTTGCGCGCTAGCAACCAGCGCACAGACTCCGGCACCAGCCAGAAGTAAACGACGAAAAACAGCGGCGGCACGGAGAGCGCGTACTGCAGAGCCTGCCAATTGGACAGCAACCAGGCAGCCAGACCCAAGAGTGCCTCGCCCACCGCATAGAAGTAGTTGAGCACAATGGAGGTCATTTCGCGCTTACGTGGTCCCACCATTTCCACACCTATGATGAAGGCCAGCGGATAGACGCCGGACGTGCCCACGGCATTGAGTAAGGCGAAGACCAGAAAGCTGGTGTAGTCCCAGGCGAGGGCCTGCCCAATGCCTGTCAAGCCCATGAAGATGGTGCAGAAGAGAAAGATGAGCTTGCGCCCGAATCTGAAAAGAGTCAAATGTGAGTGAAACGGAAGCGGGATTAACTAGTGAATACTAATGCCCCCAATGCCAGACGTGCTAATCAATCCGATAGTAAATGAGTTTCTCTAAAACAACTGTTGCACTGTTGAAGTTGTTAACTGATGTATCTGGAAATTCCCTAACGATGACTCACCGATCGGCCAGATAACCAAAGAGTGCGGTGCCAATCACCAGGCCGGCGAAGTGAGTGGTGCCAACGAAGGCCAGCTTCCAGGCGTTCTCCTTGCACGTCAATTGCCAGTCCTGGACAATGGTATACTCGCCAGAGTCGTAGACGAACTGCTGGCAGCGTTGCGTCTGCTGGGGCAGAAACCATGAGGCGTTGCACGTGTCCAACGGATGGGAAAGGCTTTCGTTGGCCGCAAAGCGCATGCATGGGTCACTGGGCGTAAAGTAGCCGTGCTTGTCCCTTGCGCCCGGAATGGCCACATCCAGCCAGTCGGTCTGATAATACGGCTCTCTATTCGCCTCGCATTCTTCGATGCGGCAGCGATACTTCGGCGTGCCGGCCGTAAATACATACGACAGACTGTTCGCGGCCGCGAAAAGCACCGGCAGACAGATGAGCAAATAATTTACTCTCTGGTAACGTCCAAACTCGCCAATTTGGCTGAGTATCTCGTCAAAGTCCATGGCAGCAACTGATTCTGCCATTCTCACACAGATGTCGATTCCCAGTCGTCGATTTTTTTTTTTCAAATTTCGGCGATTTTCCTTGTTCGAAATGGCCAACGTGATGGCGAGACTTGTGCGAAAAAGAAATGCAGTTACTTTCGCGATTTTTGGCCGGCCGGCCACATGTGCGTCTGTCCCGCGTTTCACTCTTAAATTGAATAAATATAGATACACGGTGCGAAGTGTTTTTGGCTCTACTGTACAGCTCAGTAACGATAGAACACTGAGGAAACTGTTTCAGAAATAAACAAATTTAAAAAACTAACAAATTGGCCCTTTGGACGTGCAGTGAATTGCAATGCAATGGTGAGCAACGGTTTCGGTTTAAAACTGGATATATCAGTAATGTAGTTGGCAACGCTAGCAAGTGAGATGCACTGATTGTCGGGAATATCTATTAGAAAGTGTGAGAGAAAAAGAGAGGAAGTGTGAGCGTATGCGCACGCGTGTGTATGTGTGTGTTTGTGTATGTGTATGTATGTAGCCTGTACGCCTGTGCTTGATGATGGGTCATCCCCAACTGAGCGCATGACGTCGCCGCACAAGTAAAAAGGCTCTCTCTATATTCTTATTGGAAAATCTTGTCGCTCTCTTTTTGCGTAGTCGTATTGTTGATACTTGATTTAAATTGATTTAATTTTATATGAGCATTAGAAGTAATTAATATTATTAGTAATATTAACAATATTTACAGTTTTAACTTGTTGTTTTGGTTGTATAAATATTATGCCATTTATGATTCCTGTTGTTTAATAGTAATTTTATTAATAATTTATATTTTGTTATTGGAAAATCTCGTCTTTAATTGCGCGTTTGCATTGTTGAAACTTGATGTGAATTATTTTTTAATTATTTCATCATCAGTAGTGTAAATTTGCATAATATTTGTAGTTTTCATCTGTTAATTGTTTTGTTTATATAGACATTAAGACCCGTTAAAGTGGATTTTCGAATTGAACATTATTATGTATTAATTAGCAATAATAATTGATAATTTAACACTATGTAATATTTTTGTATTAGGTTAGATATATTTATTTGTTTGTATTCATATTCGTGAACGCATTTCCTTGGCGCCAGAGCAATTACTGGAATATATTCAGCTTGATCGGGAATCCGGTCGGAGATCTGGGCTTGATTCAGTTGCATGTCTGTTAAGGCGCATGCAATTGTTGCCAATTGATACAAATTGTTGCATGTTGCTACAGTGGCTGCTTGTAAGTATCCGTCACTTGGGTTTTTAACGTTTCACGGCATCTTCAATGAGTGAACCAATGCATCAATCAATCTATCAATACTTTAATTTTTTTTTTACACTATACTTAAATTATTTACGACAGAGTCGTATTATTTGCCAATTCAGCACATTTATAATTCATGGACTTTATGGGAATTTTGACAGTTTGTGCACTTAATGCTGGCCTTGATGGATTTCGAAGGTTATCTGCATGGCGAGTCTGCATTAGCCGGTGATAAGCTAAGGTGATTGCGAGTTGCAGGCCCGTTGGAACTATCTTATCATCCTACCGAGTGGCTTTAGGAAATACTCGTCCAATTAACGGCCAACACAAATTTCTGTTGCAGCGCAGTTTTCCCCGAAACACTTGTCAGCTGTTTGCGCCACCTGTAACTCTATAAACAATTGTTCATAGAACCTACCGCACGATGCCACGCTTGGCAATGAACTGAAATTTCCGAAACATTTCCCCAACATTGCAGTGCTACGGACGAGAGCTTTCCTGTGCCAGTGTATTGGTAAGTTTGTGTACTTCTGAGTGCATATCTTGATACGCCGGCAAACTGAAAATCAATAAACACAGCTAAGAACGAAGCGCACAGCAGCTAAACACACACTGAGATAGTGAATGAGAGTGAGTGAGAGAGGCAGAGAGAACAACGAAACACGTAAAGAGCGCAAAAGCTGCCAAACGCATTTGTTTGCTTATTGTATTTTTGATCTTTTTTGTTATTATTATGCGCGCGTATCTCGAAAGCTCTCGGAAATTTGAAGGAAACCATGAAAAGCTCTTGGCAAACAGAATTAGACAAAGCTTATGGTATAAACGCCAACTGAAACATTATTGTGAAAACCCTTATATTTTTACCTTATCCGATATATGTGAAACTTCTTTTATACATATATATTTTACCAACTTTCTGCAGACAAATATCCTAAACGTTATTCTTTTATAATGCAAATAACTTTAGAGTATGAACATATTGTACAAACGAATTATGTTTTACGAAAACCAAACATTCAAAGAGTTAAAACCTATACATAATACAGATACGTACAAGTAAGAATGCTCTAGTCGAGACGGCTCGACTACGAGATACCCTTCTTCTTCTTGCCGTGGTTAGGGGGAGGGTTGGGCTATATTTTGAACACTTATAACTCCATTTTTTAGATGGACTATCTTCATAAAACTTTACGAATATATTACTAGCATTCAAATTTTTCTATTTGAAAAATTACAATTCTGTAGTATTTGAAATACGTTTTTTTTTTTTTCAAATTGTGTGCGAAGGGGGCGTGGCATCCAAAATCTAAATATTACAAAATCTGCGTATCCATAATATCTATCTAAATATGCAAAGTCTCTAGCTAAAAGGTGTAGAAGTTGTGCTCGAAAAACGTAAAAACAAGTGAACAAATTTTCTAATTTGTATCGATAATTAAGAAATGGAATGAGTTATCGAAAAACAAATAAAGGCGTTACCTATTTTCAATGGGTTCAGGGTATAAAAATGATCGCTAAGTAAATAATTAACTTAAAAATGTCTGGTAAACAAGTCGTAATTTTGATCCTAATGCACCAAGATATATGTACACACATGTCTATATATATAAATTTACAAGAAACGGAAACCTCGTTCATAGAGTGTGGAGAGAGTATTGGTTGTACCCGTAGGTGTGCATATTTGCACAGCTCTCTTATCAGAGAACGCCATCGCGTTGAGTAGTAATTTGGCATATCTACATGGCCGAACGAAACTTAAAATATAAAGGGCCTTATAGCTGCAAAAGCTTGCTCAGTTTCTTCCAGAATGGCTGCGTGAGGGCAACGCAGAATGCGAAGTGTAGTTGATAACGGAAAGACGGCGAGAAAAGGAGCGGGGATAGAACGAGAGTGCAAACAATCCGTGAGCGATAGCAAGAAAGGGATAATAAAATGTATGCAACAGATAAGTTAGCCGGTGATAGTACCAGCACCAATTCTGAGAACGGGAAGGTGCTGACGCACCAGGATCTACGGAGAGACGCAGCTAGCTTATCGACCGATACGGCTGTGCAGAATTCCGCAAATCAGGGACGTCCCTCTAATACCATGGTAACTAGGACTATGTCAACCCACCCGACGTTGAGCAACATTTTTTTGGTTTTCTATAGCCTTCGCTGATCTGCACTGCCTCTGGCATAGCTGCAACCGATGCGCAACCCTTTACAAGTGCTAATCCTAGCAAATGTACCGTGCCCAAAAATTTCCAACAAAGCTACGATAGCTCGCTTTATTCACAGGCTGAAAATCCCCTAGTGTCCAAGGCCGAACAGAAAAGGCTGGAGCCCGCAGAGGTTGTCATCTTCAACAATTCGCGCTTCGACAACAACAATAAATTCCATTATGACAGCATCGACGACATCGGATGTTTGATGACAACCTTTGGCGGACTCAAATGTAAAATGACCGTCCTTACGGATGCAACGGTCGCCGACATCAGGATGATTATGCGTGCTCGTGAGTTCAGTTTAATATACATATACATATGTATGTATATATGCAGTGTCTGTCTGGAAATAATTAATAGCTCAAAATCGACTTGACTCGAATCGGTGCAAAATGTGTTCATAGTTTTTAGAAGATTTTAAATTTTATTCTTTATTTTACATTTTATTTAATATGTATAAATGATTGAAAATAGTCATAATGATTAATAATCATCACCTCATTCATTGTCCATATTCATATTCAATGTGGCATATAAAATATAATATGTATATGGATATATTCTAACGTATAGTCGAAGAGAAAAACTTAGAGAATCGGTCAGCCGTGGTGGTGGTCATCTTGAGTCTGTGCCACCAGTACGAAACGATAGCCGCCCAAGATGGGGACTACAATATCGACAATGAGATCATCTTTCCCTTATTGCGCAACGGATCGCTGATCAATACGCCGAAAATATTGATCGTTCAAGCCACCAAGGGTTCTAGGGAGATGTGTCGATTTTGGCCGGATACAGATTCGGATAAGGTAATATGAATATGGTTGATCAATCAACTATTATCACTCATCCATACACCATCCTCAGCCTCATGCTGTGCCCAGCAACATTTTAAAGTGCTACTGCACCTATGAGGACTACGTGTCCTATCGAAATACCACTGGCACTCCCTTTATTCGAGAGCTCTGCAATGCGCTAACGTCAAATCCGCATGTTGATATTGAATGCATTTTAGAAGATGTCATAAAGTGCATTATGAACTCTACTCAGTGAGTCCAATTGGCTATGGAATCGTGACTTCCTTATTACTAATAGATGTTGTCTTTGTTACAGAAAAAGCCAAGTACCATTGATGACTAGTACAATGACTACTAAATATGCTTTTGGAAACTTTATCTGAATAAAGTACCATAATCTAGAGAGAAAGAGAGAGAGAGGAGGAATGAGCGAGCCAATATATTTATATACATATATATAAATATATATATTAGAGGATGCCTATAAAATATATGTATTTATCTGATTGAAAAACATTGTTTTTCTTTTGGGTAAATTGAAATAGTAGTAGTAATAGTAATTTAACTGCTTTTGTATTATAAAATAACTAAAAATTGTAATCGAGTATGTTTCTTGTTTTATTTGTTCGCATTCGTATTATATATGTAAATTTATGTGTATTATATATGTAAAAATATGTGTTTGATCAGGGATATTTTTGCTTGTTTGTCATTGTAATTGGTGCAAATTGTTGCATGTCGTTGTGGCTGCGTGTAAGTATGCGTCACTTGGGGATTTAACAATTCACTGCATTTTCAATTGATGTAATCGATGCTGCTAGACGGATCTTACGACTGAACACTTGCGCTTTGCTAGCCCGTTGACATTATCTTATCAGCTGCAACTGCTCTCGTTACTCTTTGGATAGACTCTCTTAATTAACACTCTCTCAATAACGCTCTCTTCTCCCGTCAGCCATTAACTGTTTAGAGCCCAGTTCTTGATAGTAACCTATCATGCACTAGAGCTTTGAAATCAACATTTGTTATCAATATTAAATTACAAAACAGTTAAAATCGAGAGAGAGAGAGAGAGAGAGAAATTGTACTCTTATATATACAAATGAAGAGCGGTGCTAAAAATCGTCAAATCTCTCATTTACGCTTTTTGTTTGTTTACGATGTTTTTGAACTTTTTTTTATTTTTATTATTATTATTTATTTTGAGTGCGCATATCGTGGAAGTTCTTGGAATTGGATTTTTTGTTCTTGTTGAGGGAGCAAAGGAGACAATGACAAACAAGAATAAAACAAAGAGAACTTCCCAATTCAAAGTCATACATACATACATTTGTGAATATACTTACATACATATGTATGTTAATGCACGCATTAAAATTATTCTTCTTTAACAAGTTTGCGATATTAAGTGTCCAAAAAATGAGATGAATTATACATGTACATAGGTATTTACATACATATGTACATATATACGTAGGTATATAGATCTATAAAGGTATATAGATCTATGGATGTATATATATATATATATATTTTTTTTTTTTAAGGTTTGGTCAATCAATATGCATAGTTGCATACATACATACATATATTTAAATACGAATGCTTTATAAGCTAATAAAATATTTACATACATATGTATGTACGTTGCAAAAGCTTTCATGCGCAAACGTTTAATGCTTAAAGAACTTCAACCATATTGTCGGAGCTTTTGTCTTTTTCACTAGCCCAATAAATATAAACCCGGAAACCGGTTGATATGCAATTGGTTATTGTACGTACATGCATATGTGTACATATGTTTATAATAAAGTCATTCTGATTGAAGTATTCATATATTATATTATATTCATTTTTAAAACATTTACATATGTATGTGTGTCAGCTTTCTTCTTTTCTGTCAGCAGTTAAAAAGCTGCAAAAAGTGTTTCATATCCATGAACATCAATATTATTAGTCTTGTTTTATTTTACAGATTCTGGATTTATAATAGGAATTACTATAGGGATTTACCCGTAGGTGAGCTGATTGGTACTGCTCTTCGATAGATAACGCTCTGCGTATGATTAATAAGCGGACACAGTATTATAGGGGTATTTTCAGTGCACACTCTCCATATAGCTTCAGTTCACTCCGCAAATGTGAGCAAGAGGTGAGTAAAATTTAACGAAACTTATCGAACAAAGCGCCTTATCGTTGCAAAAGCTTGCTCGCTATTCAGTTTCATACAGAACGCGATCGAGAGTGGAACGCGCCGCGCACATTTAATATAGAAAGAGAGCGAGAGAATAAGAGGGAGAGAGGGAGGTAGAAGAGTCACTGTTCGTTAGTGCGTTAGCGAAAGCAAGAAGGCAAAAATGGTCTGGTATCGAAAAAAAAAATCTACCGATGATGGCGCCAGTTCTAATAACGAGAAGGCGCTGGCGCAGCAGGATCCACGAACTCGGGTACACACGATAAGCGCTGCCAGCGAGACGACCAACACGGCTGTGCAGAACTCCACGATAATTGATAGCAACGCTAATACGGTAACGTACCGGTCGACCACACAGACAGTGATTCAGACCCAGAAAGCGTGTGTGACGGAAATGATAACGCGCAAGACACCGAGTCAGGCTGAACTTGAAGAGTTGTTGGCGAAGCTGAAGATGAATGGGGGTCGAGCAGGCAGCACCTCAGCCACAACAACAACAAGCAACAGCAGCAAACGCCTGAGTCCGAACAGCCTGAATGGCGTTGCTTTGCGCTCGACCACATCGTTTAAGCCCAATGCGGAAGCCAGGAGATCCAGCACTCTGGTCAAGTCGGAACAAACGTCTGTGTCGCAGAAGAAGGGACGCACTGTTACTCAGCATGTGGAGACCCAGCGAGTTGTGCTGGGCCCTGGCAAGACCAGCTGGCCTCCCAAGACGACTGCCTCAACTTCTGGCGCCAGCTCGTCTGCATACAAGCCATATGTTTCGTCTTTAGCGCTAAAGCCAGTCGACTCATCCTATGTATCGCCCTATGCATCAAAGTCCACCACTGGATTCAGCTACACTGGTTCTAATCCGACGGCTGGCGGTTCTTTTTCGTCGAAGCCCACAACAACCAGTTTTGTGCGCCCCAAGCCAGCATCAACTAGTTCAGTGTTGTCCAAACCTACCTCAAGCAGCACAAGTCTTGGTGCAAAGCCCACCTTGTCGACCCCAAAGACAACAGTTTTTCAGCCTTTTATAAGCCTTAATCCGAGTAAAGGTGCCTTGCCCAAACAATTCTCAAGCTCTGGAAATTCCGTGGATGCACGTGCTGAAATAAATCCCACAAGGTCCGGGAATGGCCCAATACCCAGAGTCAAGCCGGCTTTCAAGAAAAAGTTGAAGCCAGCAGAGGTTTTCATCTTCAACAATGAGCGTTTCGACAACAACAATGAGTTCCGTACGGGAAGCGCCAAGGATGTCGAATTGTTGGAGAAAACATTTGGTACACTTCTCAAGTGTAAGGTGAAAACCATTACGAATCCAACGGTCAATGAAATCAGGAGCATTGTGGAAAAATGTGAGTCAATATGTTCTGTAGAAAAACTAGAAAACTCCGAATGGGGATATGTATTCACCTTGATTTGACTCGCGTTGAAGGAGAGTTAAAATTTAAATTAAATTAAAATGCGTCAAATCAAAATGGGAAAGAGAAGCTGTGGGAGAACTCAGGAAATATATATATATATTCTTGATCAGGACGGCAAGCTGAGTCGTTTTAGTGCTGTCCGTTTGTCCATCCACCTTTCTGTTCGTCCGTCCGAACGCATCGATCTCAGAACCTATCAGAGCAAGAGACCTCTTACATAGCATGCTCAAATCAAATATTTTGCCGTTTTAATATTATCGATTATTATTATAATTAGGTTATAAAACTTTTCGTGCTTATATATACACAAATTGCGTATATAGTATATAGAACACATCGGCTAGTTTTATTACTCGATAACTTTTGTGGGAATCCAGATCATGTATTAACGTAATCATGTTTGTACATTCTTAGATAATGATAATGAACAAGATAATTAAGATCACTTAATAATTATTATCATTACGACGATCATTGTTGAAATGAGTAGAACAATGAAGATAACGAAAACTATCATGATGGCATTACTGTCGATCATAAGCCTAATTAACGTCTATGTAATCATTCTGTGAATAATTATTATCATCATTTCGGATCATCACAATTCCAATTCCAACTCGAACTTACAGTGGAACAGAAAAACTTGGAGGATCGTTCAGCATTGGTGCTCGTAATTTTGAGTCACGGCAATCGATACGAAACCATAGCAGCCAAGGATGGGGACTACAAGCTGGATGATGATATTATTTTTCCTATATTGCGCAATCAAACTCTGACGGACAAGCCGAAGATCCTCTTCGTTCAAGCGTGCAAGGGCTCGCGGGAGTTGGGCAGATTTAAAACAGATGCCACAAAGGTAATAAATACAGGTAGACAACCAGTATCACTGACCCTCATTTGCTTTCTACTTATTCACACGCAGCCTCATGGTAATCCTAGTGAGATTCTCAAGTGCTACAGTACCTATGAGGGGTACGTCTCCTATCGCTTGGACAGCGGCACGCCCTTTATACAAACACTGTGTGACACATTGAGGGCCGATCCAAATGTGGACATTGAAGCTATTATGAAAGATGTCATGAATTTGGTCAAGGTTTATACCAAGTGAGTCGGTTTAATACTTATTCCCTGTAATAGACTAATGAATGCCATCTTCCTTTCAGGGGTATTCAAGTACCATCGGTAACCAGTACAATGACTAGCAAATATGTTTTTGGTGATTATCTGTGAACGGTCTGTATAAATATTTAAGGATGTTACGAACTCGCCCATGGCCTATATCAAGTGAGCTTATTAAGCTGTTCCATGTTTCTATCCGTAGGATAATAAATATTGTCTTTATTTTCAGGGGTCGCCACGTAACATCGGAAACCCGTAGAATGTCATTTGGATTGTAGATGGTTATCATAAAGTAGTAAACATATTCTTGCCTAGTGATAATGTCGAAGATATAGCCAAATTGTATTGACTGTGCTAATAAGCAAAAGAGACTGTATTCTGACTATAAAACACATTCAGGTATAGGACGAACCAGAAAAACCAACAAACAAATAGTTTTAGCTTCATTTAATATTCCTTCTATTGCATTATACACATTCAATTTATTTATCTTAAAATTTCCATAAATATACGAGTATACGATACTCAACCATAATATCCGCAATCCTTCTTTTACTTTCACGCAAAGTACTGTCAAACTAGAAAAAAGATTGTCGATCTTACAGCCTCGTTACGCATTTACCGAATTCGCAAGGCTTACTTTCCGATAATATGAGAAGACAAGCATCCAGCTATACGTGTTCCACACTGTAAGTCACATAGAATTGTCAATAGTAATTCAATAATACCAGAAGAATCCGCTGTTCTTGTTACTCACATATTATTACGGCGCTCACGACGATTATAACTATATTGGAGAATTTAAAATTAACTGATAACATTATGATGATAATTATACTGATGCACGAATTGACCAAGCAGGTGATCAGAAAGAATATCAGCAGTACCGTTGATTGCTATCGGAACGAACTGATAAGAGTCATTTGGTTAGATCAGATGTTAACTTACAACCAAAGCCCCGATTATCAGCATGATACATCCAATGCAATGGCAAATGGCCATGCCGCGCTCAACTTGTGTGACTTGTTTTGCTGCGTGAACAACATATATACATATATATAGATGGGGTAATCCAATGGGAGAACTCGGATATTACCATTGCTGAATATTATGATATTCAAATTAATGATCAGATCGACGACGGCAATTAGATAGCAGCCCGTCCGCAACTTGAGAAAACAACAAAATTTTTTTAGAAGAACCATCGTTCAGCTAATAATAATGAGACTAATAATAATAATGATAACAACGAATATGTTGCATTCGGACCCTACCGACTGCGGAATACTCATTCACGGTCACATATCACCTAATTTGCTTCCAGTAGGCATGGATCTATCTTTGGGAACACAAATAAAGTATCTGGGAAAATAAGGAATGGTCACGGTCTCAACGTAGCGTACAGTTAATTGAGGATGCCAAGGGAAACTTTATTCTATAGCTCTGAAACTTTAGGAGATATACGTTTTTGTTTTTTGCTAGGGCCTCTGTGGAATTAGATCTATCCAATATACAATTTTTTAGATAAGCAATATAGTAGTGGGAAAATATGTAATATAACACTATCACCCATCAAGATTTTTATATTCCCAATTTCAAGTCTTAAGCTAGAGTAGCGGAGAAATGTTTACATCATGAATACATACGGAAAATGGGAGAAACGGACGGAAAGAATTTCACTCCGTGAACGAGTAAATTAATAATACCAACAATTATAATAATAATAACACTTATCAATTTTTGTGGAGTAATAAATATATTTCGTATTCCATTTGGCATGATTGCTAAGGCAAGGCAATACAGTTGACATCCACATTACGCATTATACATCACAACGATAATCTACTGGCAGTCGCTGACTGGTAACTCAGATGAATAGACTGCCCCCCAGTGCAGCATAGAACGAATAGGTAACGAACCAGAAATATATGCCAAGAACTATATGGAGAGTTTTGAGAATGCATATGGATGTGTTTACAACGTATATAAATGTGTGTGTTTAGCTTACCAAACATAATCACATAGATGATTATCACTGGGATCCAGATAAGCAGTATTATGTCCGATATGATCAGTATGATCATAGCCAATATCTTGACCATAGTCACCAGTATATAGATCAGCATGCAGCCCGGACGTAACTGAAAGATATATTGTTCAATACCAGATGTATATCTGTGGACTCACTAACCTTTATAGCGCCAATCAAGAGACACACAGCACTAATCAAATGCAAAATCATGAATGCAATAAAAAGCTTATGGCATAGATCGGGTGTTCCTGGAAAAAGCCCGAGTTAACGAAGCCTGTTCATAGAGCTCAGATCAGTCAACTCACCCGACTCCCCATATATTGCAATGAGTGTTCCGAAGATAATATCCATTAATATTTCACTGGCCGCTATAATGAATGTGCCAATGCGCAAATCAATGAAGAAGCAACAATATTGTAAATAAATCATCTTGACCAAATCCTTTTCCAACTATTTCTCTTCACAAAGTTTCTTGGTAACACTGACTAGCTCTCGGTTCTCGGCCTGAGTTACTTCTTGTATATTGCTATAGTTCGCGAACCTTCACAGAGTTACTCAACAATCGCACCTATCTGTGGGCCTAGGCTTAATTTAGTTTTGGTGTTTTGCTTTACTTCCTATACAAATCTTAAATAATTGTGTGTATATAATGTAAGCAATAACTTATTAAATACTGACACAAATACAAATATTACTGCATGTCCTTGACATCTGACGTGACAGTACGATGAAAGCTTGGCTGATGTGAAATTTACGAAACCTAAAAAAAATAACAATAACAATTTCGGTTACCTCATGTGCACTCATGGCAATTTCTAAATGCTCATATTGTATTTCCGTTCACTACCTTCAATTTCTGTTCGAGGCTTACGTGCTAAAGCGATGGCAATATCAGCTTAGATTCTGTAATTCAAGATTGCTGAATTTCTTCTACTGCTGATTGGAAACGGGAATGACATCATATCGCGGGTAATCAGAATTTGTAAGTGGACATGATATGGGTCACACACTGAACGTTCTGTTGTATAGGTATGTGCGTATCAAATTATTTTTATAAATGTCGATTGATGCGTTTTTGTATGAGTATTAATATATTTAAGTACAACGAAGACTGTAGCTAGAGTCATTTCATGTGCACTCATGGCAATTTCAGTGCTTGGATAAAACTGGACAACGCACAGTATTGACTGTGTATCAAGGCAGAACTGTTCAAGTTTACTTAGACTTGGTTTCCATACCACTATCTAGCAGTTTCACTCTCTGTTGTCAACAGAGTTCTATTTCGTGCTTTCTAATATTATAAAGAAAGTGTAAAATAATTACAAAAGCATTTCTATGCTATGCTATATAAATGATCTCACATCTCTATTAGAGCTCCAACAACAAGAGCAAATAATGTGAAGTATCTGGGAATTAGACTGAATATAAGACTGGCTCACAGTTAAATAATAAAGTGTCTATTCAAATTAGTCCTCACCTATTCAATGTCACTATGGGGACCTGTCCAACAGAAGACTAAGACTTGGATTCCGGAAGTGATTTATATTACAAATATATTATACTCAATAGCAATAAAGGCATTAGATAAGTCATATTTGAGGATGATACATAATAAAGAATAAAAAAAAAAATGATAGTGCTGACTTTATAGTTCGATAGCACTATTATATAGCTTGAGTTTTATTTATGCTTTCTATGTAATATAATTAGTCCAGGAAACATATCATTTCAAATAACTGTTCCGGCAAGTACGTTTTAAAGCGAGAGAGTGTGATTATTAGTGATTATTTCTTGTGCCCATGGACATTGCGACATTGCTATTTGGATAACATCTATTTTATGATACATTTTTGATATTTAGATTATTTTACCCTGAATTCAAGCCACGGCAGCAACTCCGCGGTTAGCAGAGCGCGCGCTAATACGTGCGTAGAGAAGAAGAATATTAGTTTTTTTTGCAGGGTTCAGGGTATCTCGTAGTCGAGCAGTCTCGACTAGAGCTTTCTTAATTGTTTTTAGATTGTTATTGATACGATAATATGTCCGCAAAAGGTGATTAGAGTCCGTTTCGTAGCTTTTCAGCTGTAAATAAATGATAGGACAAGATAACGTTTTTTTTCTGTAATTAAAGCAAATAAAGTGATAAAGTAATTCCAAAACTATTTATAAACCAAACTCAATATTGTGGATTTTTCTTTTTGAAAGCAGACAATGCAATTTTTTCTTTACTTTTGAGTTATCTTCCTCTTACGCAGCTTTAAAAACTGAAATATATTTAAATATTCCGCATGAATGAATATGAACATATTGGCATATGAAAATATCTGTTCATGATACTTCATTCAGTTATATGAATACAATTACTGTTATATGGTAAACAAATAAAATCGCCTGATCCAAAGTTAACAAAGATGAACTCCAAATGAAAAGATCGTCGTATTCCTCAGCTCTAAGCAACTGCCCATTAGTATTTAACAATGAGCAAAAAATCTATTCTTAGGATATATATATATATATATATATATATATATATATATATATATATATATATATATATATATATATATATATATATATATATATATATATATATATATATATATATATATATATATATATATATATGTATATATATATATATAAATTTATTTTTTTTTTTTTTGGCAATTCGTAGTCACGGCAGCATTTGTTCTTCACTTAGATAAGTTGATTCGTCCATCATAATGCTATATTTTGTATCGTTAATATCGGAAGTAAGGTTATACAAAAAATGTTTCTAATAATGATTGAACATTTTGTTTTGTGAATCTTCACATAACTCCCAGATCTATTACTAAAATATTTCAAGCAAAAATTTCATATATGGTCAATTGGCAATTGCAATTGCATTTGCAATGACTGCAATATTAATTTTTGCTCTTAAGCCACTTATCGCGTCATTTTTGTTGAACTATTTGGTTTTAATTCAACTACAATGAACAACACTTCATTGCACATACATTCTATAAAAAAATGTTAAATTACTCATTAAAAAACAAGTAAGAAGGCTCTAGTCGAGACGGCTCGACTACGAGATACCCTGAACCCTGCAAAATAATTAATATTGTTCTTCTGTACGCACGTATAAGCGCGCGCTCTGCTAACCGCGCAGTTGCTGCCGACGGTTGGGGATGGGATGGGCTGTACTTTGAACGCTTATAACTCCATTTCTAGATGGACTATCTTCATGAAATTTTCAGAATATATTAAAAGCATTCAAATTTGTCCATTTGCCAAATTACAAGTCTCTAGTATTTAAAATACGTTTTTTCAAATTGGGGGCGAAGGGGGCGTGGCATATAAAAATCAAAATCTGCGTATCCATAATATCTATCTAAATATACAAATTTGAAATCTCTAGCTAAAACGTCTCTAGCTCGAAAAACGTAAAAAAGGTAAACGAATTTTCGATTTTTTATCGATAATTAAGGAATGGGATGCGTTATCGAAAAAACAAAATAAACTTGTACTGCGTAACTAAGATACGAGTATTCATGTAAAATTTCAGCTCTCTAGCTTTTGTAGTTTCCGAAATCTCGACGTTCATACGGACGGACGGACGGACGGACAGACGGACAGGGCTATATCAACTTATTTTTTTGTGCTGATCAAGAATATATATACTTTATGGGGTCTGCGACGTCTCCTTCTGCCTGTTACGTACATTTTCACAAAAACATTATAACCTGAATTCCCATTTTCAATGGGTTCAGGGTATAAAGAAAACGTCAGAATTCCAGCTGTCCGCTGATGTTTCAAAAAAGCCCGATTTGACGGAAAAAGAGTTTATTTGGCAACACTGGTATTTAAACAGAACAGAGATGCAATTGTGATTAGTTTTAGAATAATTATTAAGCTAGATTTATAACCATATAAACAATAATTAATTTTGAACTTCATGAAGAACTCAAACCACTTAATTTAATTTAATTGTATTTATATTTTTTATTTACTCTAGATTTCAGTATATCTTGATCCCTCTGGGCCCATCAAACGGCTATCAATAACACAAAAAATATAGATTCGACATATATGTATGTTTTTATTGGTTGATATATGTAGTGATGCAATAGTGAGTGCAGGAATCGGAAAGTAGAATGCACTCATGATTTGTTAGTTAAGATCCGCTTTGAAATTGTGTACAGTCTCAATTGCTTAAATATACATATATGTATGTATATATAATCTGCATCAGTAGAAACTTATATATAATCTCCAAAGGCATAGTTGGTCATCAGTGAAGTGGTTACCGTAGGTACTTGAGTATTGCTACAACGAAAGAAAAGGTTTGTGAGAAACGTGAAAAGCGAAAGGAGATTCAAATCCATTTTAGACTTACTTTGTTGAATTCATTACCAATATTCGAACATGTTTCATATTGGCTTTAATGTCAACATGCGGCCTTTCTTCTAATGTCTCGCAGAGTTTTCTAATAAAGGGCGTGCCATCCTTCATGCGATAGGAGACAAAGCCCTCAAAGCTGCTGAAGCACATTAGGGTATCACTGGGAAGACTGGGGACAGCGCAAACCTGGACGAACTTTTTATGAATGGTTAATATTTGCTCAGTAAAATATGTGTTTTAATTACCATTTCTTTAAAACTGGTCACCTCCTTGGCGCCCTTGCAGGCCTGAATAAACAGGATCTTCGGCTTATCTTTCAGCGTCTTGTTGCGCGATATTGGATGGATGACATCAGATCTCAGATTATACTTTCCGTCCTTGGCGGCTATAGTTTCGTGTCGATTGCCATGACTCAATATGATCACCACTAGTGCTGAGCGATCTCCCAAGTCTTTCTGTTCCACTGCAAGTTGCAATAGGGATAAGAAAGGATATATCCAAAAGCTGGAATTAAACTTACATACTACACGACACTGTAATACTCAATTGCACTCACGATTTTGCACAGTATTCCTGATCTGTTTGACCGTTGCATCATTAATGGTTTCCACCTTACACTTGAGTAGTGTGCCAAAGGTTTTCTCCAGCAGTTCAACATCCTTGGCGCTTCCCGAACGGAAATCAGTCCTGTTGTTGAAGTACTCATGGTTGAAGATGACAACTTCGGCTGGCTTGAGTTTGTTCTTCTTTGAATTCATTGCAATCTGTGCACCTATTCAGATTGAAGTTCTTGTGCGGATCGATGAAGGGTTTGATGTTACTCAGTTTAACAATCAACCACAATGCAAACTGTATTTTTCGAGTACACTGCGTACCTCTCAATCGACGTTAGGGAATGAACTGAATGGCCTAAAGATATTCAGAGATATTGATATAGCTTTTTATTGATACAATTTTAAGATAAGAATAGACTCGGATAAGATAGAGTTCATTGGAAACCAAGTGCACCTAATACCGTGAGGTATCTTTCACTGTTAAAGTATATATAAACACATCCGGTTGCAATTAGTATGTATTATATTATTTAATCTTTCTCTTGCTCCACTAGAGCTCCGCTTTGTATTGACTTATTCTACTCAGCACGAACCATGGAGTACTCATTTGGAGACTTTCGTAGAAGACACAGCCATCTCCCTTTGTTGTAAGTAAGCAATGAAACTGACAAGTGCGAAAATAGATTGCTTATCTGAGTTTCAATGTGTCTAAGGTCAGTTTTTTCATGGGGTCAACTAAATTTCTAGTTCCGTAGGCATATGCCTTATACGATAAGATACGATACTGCAAGTATACATATTAATTAATGCATACATACATACATTACTACACTATACTTATTGGCTTTTATACTTAATTTCATAAGTTGTAAAGCATGTGAGTCACACAAAGTTGAGGGACGGTCAGGCCGACAGATAGACAGATGAGATGCTGATGAATAAAAGACAAAGAACATTTATTTTAGGAATCGAATAAGACTTTTCTGCTTGTAGCATGCATTTCGTCGAAAACGTTATACACTGCTTATACGCAGAGCATAAGAAACATCAACATAACTCCAATCGGTCGGAAAATCGGTTGCAATGACCGTCCGTGGCCTAGCAACGGTAGTTTCGAGCACAACCCATACAGTTGTTATGTCATAAATAACAGTTGTACGTAACGCAATTGAGTTTTTTTTTTAATTGTTTTTGGCAAATACCGCAAAAAAAAAAAAAAAAGAAAAAAAAAATAAAATAAGGCCGGGAAGTCCAGGAAAGGCAGAGAACGTGCCCGGCTCAACGAACAGTCAACAGTGATCATCGCATACAGCACGTGGGGGCGGGGTCGTGGGGGGGGGGGGGCGGTCAGGTACTGTTTGTGTTTGCAATTTCGTTTTCAGTATTGAAATATCGAAAACGAAATTGGGTACAAAATGCGCTAAACAATTCGGGCTCATTTGTATGCAAAGTGAGTAACGGCGATGACGACGGCAACGCCTCCGTAACGATTGCATTGGGAGGTAATCAGAAATATTATGCAAAGGGCTGCCAGGGGGCTATACAAACACGATCAAAATCAAAATTGTGGCGGCACGCTCATATAAAATGCCCCAGCAACCTGACCGAATCGAATCATTCAAGTGTGAGCCAACGACGAGCAGATCCAACAATGAAAACGCAAGTGGCGATACTTTTAGTCCTGGTGGCATATGTGGCCATCGTCGTGGCACGCCCGGAGCCGCCCAGGTCACGATATGGGGCACCTCCGCTACCAGCACCACAAAAGGAATATGGACCACCCCAGCCGGCGCAACCGCTGCCCGTTTATGGACCGCCCGCTGCATTCTACGGACCACCGGCTGCGCCCACAGCCGAGGCGATCGTCACCAAGAACGTGTATGTACATGTGCCGCCGGAGGAGCCGGAGCTGTATCCAGCCGCGTCGCCGATCCAAACGTCGGTGCCCAAGAAGCACTACAAGATCATCTTCATCAAGGCGCCAAACCCGCCCACACCAGTGCGCCAGGTGCTGCCACCGCCAGTGCAGGATGAGCACAAGACCTTGGTCTATGTGCTGGTCAAGAAGCCCGAGGAGCAGCTGCCTGTCATCCTGCCATCGCCCGCCCCCACGGAACCCAGCAAGCCAGAGGTGTACTTCATCAAGTACAAACAGCAGCCAAAGCCTGCCCCCCAATACGGACCCCCTGCCGTTGCCGCCGTGCCAGCCGATGAGTACGGTGCACCAGCAGCACCGCGCACTCTGGAGCAGTTCTAAAGATCCTAAAGACTTCGTGCCGCCCAAAGACTCTTATACACACATATGTAAATATTATTTATATGTAATTGCAACGTTCAAGTTGAGTTTCTTGAAATTAAACGATATACAATATTCAAAGTTTTGATGCAGATATCGAGTCTTTCTGGAGCTCTAATTCTAGATAATTTCTCAGCTCTTTAGTTCAGATAGTACTAGATAGTTATTGTGGAGCATTGGTCTTCCAAGCATATTCACACGGATTTCAATTCATTTATTTTTAGATCTTTCACTCAACGAATTCCACTTGTATATCCTGACCCCATTCAAAATGGAAAAATCAAGCTATAATGGCTTTAATAAAGAAAATAATATGATAAACTGTACGTAATAGGCAGTATATGTATGTATATCAAGATGACGAGCTGAGTCGATTAATCTATAAGATAATAGCCCCTTCCATGCTTTCAATTATTCAATTATTCGAAATTCAATTATAATGATATCTCGCATATCTTTAAAGCTCGAGTCGAATTCGAATAAGATTCAAGTGCATTTTATAAAATTTTGACTTTTGTATATTTTAATTGAAGGTCGATTGCAAATATGGTTAAAATACAAATGAATGAGTTTGAATTCTTTCTAAATTGCGAAATTGTTCAATAAAAGTGAACAAATTATCTTTACATTTATATTAACAATCTTCTTTCTTGCTGTGAAGCTGCCTTTATTAAAAATCCCAGATCATTTGGTGTGCAGGGTATCTTCTATTCGGGCACCCCGATTAGAGTGTCTTTACTTGTTTATTTATTAATCATTGAATGACTAACGCAATATTATACTATCACTGATATTTCTTACATCCGATTAGACTATTCAGATTAGATAAAAGACTAAATTACATTAGATGGCTTTTCATCCAGTGACACTATAAAATATATAAAATAATTAAGATCTGCGTCCGGCTTTATATAGCATCGTAATAGGAGTAGACAACCAGACAAAAGTACAAGCTGAGCACTGAAGGCAAAATGGGAATGTATTTATTGTTCTATGGATATGTAACATCTGTTTACCTGCTTGAATGACATCAAACACAATAAAGTCGTAGAAGTCATCCACCATTAGAACAAAGGCGCATTCCCATATCAGGATGATGACGTGCACCATGACAATGAATATATACGGCAAGAGGAGATAGCGAATGCCCTATTGAGATTTGAAAGTCTGATGAGATATGTAGTCACATTGAAGGCAATACCCACTAGGAGAGCTCCAATTAGGAGAATAATACAGGAGATAAGATATATCCCGGTGATGACCAATGCAGTGTAGCCCAACAGAGAGTTACCTGGGTGTGGGTACGAAAGTACGAAAGTAACTGGATTTAAGTTTTGGCTGTCGTGAATTGATTCTCTTACGATCCAGAAGAAATCCATCTATGCCGCGTAATATCACATCGGTTATAGCAATTAGGATGCAGCCACACTTCAGTTCAACGCAACAGCAACAATTATCTGTATAAAGCATTGCGATTACACGATATATTAGTTATAATACAGAGTTTCTATCAAATTTTCTATATAGATATTTGTTTTTGCTTTTAAAATGCTGGAGTGCTTGATATTAATTAAATTCAGCCATACTTTTGGCCATATAAATTGATTCACGTCTAACTGTAAATTGTATCTATGACCATGACTTACATTACTGCCACGAATAATTATGGTCATTGTTAAGAGTTGATATCGTATTCCATTCACGTCTCCTCTTCAAATTTTAGAGACTGCATAATTAATGTATTTTTGGGGCTGAAGACTGTTGGCAGCTAGAAATCAAATGCTATAATTATTGTGAAACTCTAAAAAATATTATGCATTTTGAGTAATTTTTTATATAACCAATTATCTCAAGGAGTTCGGGGTAAGTTTGTTTATAGGCAAAAGAAAACGTGCCAACATATCTTAAGTTGTTCAACTACGTGTACTACTTAGGTTAAAAAAATAATAACAAGAAGAAATTATCGATACTGTAAAACGTTTACAAATCAATTAAAATAATTTAACATTAATTACCATTATTCATTCACTGAAATATGGTTATAATGACTTTACCTATAGCGTTTGTTCGGTTATTGTGACGAAGTTTCCGATCCGCATATTAACTTATATATATTAGCAAACTTATATGGTCATACTAGAGTCTCCCTTAAGTGTCACTATGATCGGATTCTACTGTAATTATGTTATTAATTGGGTTAGAAGATTTCACAATTAAAATGAAAAATTGATTCTTGAACCTCTCTCTTTTCGGGAAACGGCATTTACACTTGATAAATCCACATGAGGTCCAAAAATAATAGTTATTGGAATTAGTTATTAGTTATTAGAATAATCCTATTAGAATAATAATGAAGTAAAGGTGTCGCTATTCACATTATTAGAAAGGTAATACTTTCATTTTGATTTTTCATTTCTTTTCTATGCTTATCTTCTGGTGAGGAGTAAAAGAGATTGGAGTTCCAAATTTTGGTTACTATTAATAAATATCAATATCAATTAATTTCTAGTGTTTTAGGTCTCATCATGGTTGGTGTCATTTATTAATATTTTACCTCCCAGTTATTTTTTTATAAACGAACTTACTCTCTTCATCATTTTCATCCAAAAAATAGAAACGATATTTCGAACATTCAATTTTATAGTTTATTTATTTTTTGATAAATTTTCTTGTTTTGCGTAAATTTCTCACAACAACTATTGTACAACTACATTAATGTAATGCTGTAGGGTGTCCTAAGAGTGAGGTGTTCGAATCAAGTGTTCAACACTTAGCAATTAATAGCCTCTCTCTGCGCTTCTCAGGTCCACGAACAAAGAATGAAGAGGAATAAAAACCACTGGAAATTGTCTGATGATGTCGACGATGTTCGTCGTGTAAACCTACAGCTAAATATAGTTACTTATCGTGTATTTTGGGCATTCAAATACAGACAGTACATTTATCGATTATTATAATTACTATATATTGATTCATATATACATATATAGGTTTCTCATTTTTTGGTGTTCATGTCTTGTTAACTCAGTTCTTTGCGCAACTTTCGGTGCTTTTCATGCTTTTGAGGCAACATTATTGAATTCACAATTGTTGCAAGAATCTCATAGGATAAACAGGCAGATGATATATTATAAGTATGTTCTATATAAAGACGCGACGAACTTAGGACTGCATTTAAGTGCTGCCTGCTGTGCTGTGCAATGGATGGAAAGTGTGTGAGCGCTGAGTAAAGTAAATGTTGCTTTTGTTTCCTTGTGTTAGAGTATCAT
Organism: Drosophila stalkeri; assembly: GCA_035047405.1. Classification (NCBI taxonomy): domain Eukaryota; kingdom Metazoa; phylum Arthropoda; class Insecta; order Diptera; family Drosophilidae; genus Drosophila; species Drosophila stalkeri. Next base: position 26,031,188 of record JAWNPR010000090.1, read on the forward strand.
TAGTAAGAGTATCAACGATATCGGTGAGGCATTCGAACTCAGGATATTCATCTTTTCCTATTATTTATAAATTTTTCTCTTTAGTATTTGTGTATTTGTACTGAATTGGAAAATATATCTTGGTGTAACTGTAACGGCTACTAAAAACACGAACAACAAACAAATATTTCTTTATAACTCTGCTAAGCAACAAACTGAACCAAGTGTTTGCCTTAGGCCTCGCACTCGTCCTCCTCGTGCTGTACGAACAGCCGATGATTGCGTGCCTCCAGTATGGACCACACCACCAGGGGCGTACAGCCCAAGGCCATACAGGAGCCCATGCAGTAGAAACAGATCTCATAGTCCCCGGACAGATCTCGCAGCAGACCCGCCAACGGCGGCACCGATATGGCCCCTATGCTCTGGAACATGCGCACCAAGCCATAGCTGGAGCTAATACGATCCGTGCCAAAGACATCCGCCAGCAGCACGGGCATCAGCACATACCAGCTGCCCAAACATAGTCCATATACGGCCGCTGACAGACCTACCAATACCAGGGTCCTGGCAAAGGGTATTGTCAGAACGGCCAGGCCAGCGCCCAAAATGCTAGAATAGAAATATTAAATATTAATTAATAATTAAGTGTGAAATTTAAAAGAGTATAAAACTAATACAAAATATGTGAATACAATACAAAATATATGAATATAATCAATAATTCTGTGAATTGCATAATATATAAACATTACATATACTACAAAAATGTACATTATTATTTTAAAATATTTTAGGAATCAATTAAGTGAATGATTCTTGGTTCATATATTGATTCAAGTCTCTAATAAGTTTACCTACCATAGTGTATAGGTCTTCTTGCGATCAAAGAGCTGCAGATCTGACAGCCAACCCAGGCCCAGGCGTCCACACAGATCCAGCACAGCGCTGATGGCCACCAAATAGCCCGCTTCGCTTTTATTGTATCCTGGAGAAAGAAGAAGACTTTATAATAATAAAATATTATAATTGATCATTAAAGAGTCAACAATCTTTGGAGGTAATTAAAAAAATATATATTGGATTTGAATAGTTTCTAACTTGATGTGAAATAGGAAAATGAAGCCAGCAATACTGTAACATCCCCAAAAATTATATTAAAATTTATAGGTCTTAGTACAGAGGTGCACCTTTTATTATTGCCTCATATACTCGTAATTGTCATAGAATATTTTATATAGATTGGAATATTATAGATGCGTATTGATTTAGGAAAAGTCGTTAGATATTACTTGCTTTTTTATTCAGTTGAGGGTTAGTTAGTTATAGACACGTAGACTGATATACAGATGGGCTATCTATATGGATATATATCTTTAAAATGGATATATGAAGAAAAAAGTCGATCACTTCTCTTACACTCACTTATATCAGCTTACTATTCTGTTCTACTGCAATCCATATATTACGAATAAAGTTAACTTAAAGAGGGAATGTGATTTCTCGGTTGTCAACCCACCGATAGATATGACATGCGCGGGCAGATAGTAGAGCATATAGGGACAGCCGACAGACATGAGCGTTACGGACAGGCACATCAGGATGAATCGGGGCTCCTGCAGCAGACTGAGGTCCAGATACATCTCAATGCGAGCGCAACAGCTGCGCTTCAGCTGGCGTTCGTCGTCGTCGTCCTCGTCGATGGCATCGTTGTCATCGTCGTCGTCGTCAAAGACGGCCATCGACTCCAGGAGCTGGGAGTCCAAAATGCTGCCATCTGATGGCTGTTGCTTCAGCTCGCTGAGATTGCTGACGGGCGTGGGTATTTCCATGCTTTTGCTGAGACCGCGGCTTACCACGCTCGGTGGGGAGAGCGGCTTCTCGAGATGAGCATGGATCTTGCTGATGGTCTCGTCATTGGCGAAGACGTTTCGGCGTCGACGACTGCCGCGATTCGAGTCGGTGCCTGAGTGCTTGCGATAGACCCAAGTGGAGTCTGTGCTCAGGTCCTCCACGGAGTGCAGCAGACCGGAACTACGCACCTTTTTCATGGGCTTTATAAAGGTGGTTTCACCAATGATGTCCTTCACCTCGTCATCGCTCTCCTGCGCCGACTTGTCTTGAGCTGGCGAGCAATAGACAACTGTTAAAAGGCTTTGACTTGGCAGAGTAACTCACCTGGCTGCTTGCTGGCGTAGTAGTTGAGGTGGTTCTTGCACTCCTCTAGAAACAAATGCTCTATGAACTTGTCGTTGAGCTCATTGGCGCCCACCTCACAGGTGCCCAAGTACGTGGATGTCGTCAGCATGCCCGTAGTGCTGGGATTGATGTCATCACTGTTGGGCTTGCCAGCCGCATCCTGCGCCTGCGCCTGCTCGGCATAGTCGCTGAGGGGCCGGTACAGAGTCGCCGACACACACACATGCAGCATGCAGCCGCCCAGTATGAGTATCGTGCCATGGAACCCACAGCTCTCCGCCAGGTGCTTTATCAATATGGGCAGCACAAAGCTGCCAGCTGCCGTGCCCGACACACAGATCCCGTTGGCCAGGGCGCGATGCTTGTCAAAGTACTGCGAGACAATCACAATGCCTGGGGTCGTCGATAGACCACCGCCAATTCCTAGAATACAATTAATGAGTTTAGTAACTACTTTGGCAATTTTAAATGTCAATTGTCATTATAATTACTTGGACAATACCAAGCAAATAAGCAATTACTCTAAAATCTATCCAAATTATTTAATTACTTAGGTGATTTCATCTATCTGTCTTGTGTATATAATAACAGTTACAATGTTTAAATTCATTAAAAATCGGAAAAGATTAACTTCTTAAGTAATCTAGTTTGATTATTTATAGAATTGTATTTATATAAAATCATTCCAAATTTAACGAGTGAGAACGTTGCACTTAGGCGCAACTAACTGCGATATACTCTGTTCCCGTAGTTGCATTTTGTTTATTTAACAAACATTTAATAAACAAAATATTTCGTCAATTAGCAAACGTACATTGCAAGCAACAAACTGTTGTGCGCGCATAATTATTGACTTTCTATGCATACATACAAGGGCTGCATGCTATAATATTCTAAGAATTGCGATTGAATTGTTTGTTGTGTAGCAGTGAACATATTTAGGTTTAGCTAACGATTACATGTAATTATCAAAGGGACCTGGGTTCGAATCCCGCTAGAAACTTTTTATTTTTTAATCGAAACTAGGCGTTTAATTTTTGGCCTGTTCTTAGAAAGACCCGAGGGTAACATAACTGCAAAATTTGGTTGCTTACACTCCAAAAATGCGAAAATTAAAGGGTATTTTTCGATATGCCACGCTCCCAAAAATGCTGAAAATTTATTTTGGGTCATCGATAGAGGAGACCATTAGTAAGTGAACCATCCAATTTTGAAGCTTCTAGCTCCAAAAATGTAGGAGATATAAACATTTGCGGATTGCCACGCCCCCTGTGGGCGTAGATATGTCTACCATAGCTTATTGATCTTGGGTAGTCAAATCATCCCAAATTTCAAGTCTCAAGTTTCAAGTCTTGAAAAATATTGCGTTCATACGGACAGACGGACAGACAGCAAGTTGGACATTGCAGAAAGTCAATATACTCCTTTTCCCTTGGGGAACAGAGTATAATTAGTTTAATTCCTTTAGTATTGCACCTATCTAGTTTAATTACCTGTATGTATTTAATTTAATTCCATATTTGATAAGGTTAATTACTCAAATAAAAAATAAAACAGAAAACTGAAACGTTGAAATGTTGAATATAATCATGTTGACAACTTTTACTGAAATATATATTGTAGATTTATCTCAGCCCTACTGGCTTAGGATCACAGTAAATAGGGTAGAACTCTATCCATAGATAGGTCATATCGAAAATACTCTATTCGATCTGTACCGAAAGCCTCAAAAACTTATAGTAATGTAATTCTAGATTTATTCTAAGGATTGACTAAAATGACTCACGTTTACTTGGTCATACAATTAATTTGCCAAAAATATTTTATATATGCCTCTCAGATAGAAACTATTATATCTGACAATATTTTTTTGAGCTAGAGCTCCAATTCTAATTGCAAGTAATTGAATCAGCTTAGCAATTACTAAGTCTAATAAATTACTATTCATAACCAATAAGTAAGTAATTAAGATAGATTATTCACTCACCTGTTAGAATACCGAACGTGAGGAGCAAGTGCAGCAGACTGGTGGCGAAATAGCTAAGCACCATGCCGAGAGAACAAAAGATGCCGCCCACAAAGACAACGGAGCGACAGGAGAAGCGCTGACACAGCGCGCTCGAGAGGGGCGCGAGCACAAGGCAGAGCGCAGAGAGGATGGCTGGTATCCAGGAGGCCACAGTGGCCGTGGAACTGGGAAAAGTTTCCATAATCTCCACGTAGAGCACGCCATATGACTTGACCAGCCCGGCGACCCAGAACTGCACTGAAAAGGCGCCGAAGACGATGAACCAGCCGTAGCCGCCGTCGGGGGGTTCGGCAGCACAGCCGCCGCCGCTCTCCGTTGTGCTGGTGGATGAGTCGCGATCCTTGGCCAGCTGCTTGCTGCGACGAGCCGGCGGTCGCTCCAGCTCTTTGGCGCGCTTCAGGCACTTGCTGCGAGCCGTGCCTGTCGACTGCTGCTGCTTGCGGCTGCTGCGCAGCTCGTGCGATTTGGCTATCAGCGGACGAGCCGTTATGCTGGACACGGTCAACAGGTTCTCATTGTCGTCCTCTTCCAGCTCGGAGATCTGATGCTCCAGCAGACTGGCGTGCAGCGTGCGCGGGCAACAGGGCGCATCCAAGCTGAGTGTGGCGGGTCGCAGCGCTGGCGAGGCACACGGCGAGGGCGACGGCACGCACAGCACCTCCATTTGCTTGACATCCAGCTGGGCCAGGGCCGCAGTGGGCATCGGTGCAGGTGGTGCAGAGACAACCGAGAACAGCGAGCCGCTCGTGGCCTGGCCGGCAGCACCGCAGCCAGCGTCGCCGGCATCGCCGCATTGCCCCGCCGCGTCGTTGAGAACGAGCCCTCCCGACTCGTACTGGATTCTACCAGCTGGGTCCGGTTCACTCGCGCAGTAAACCGATCCCCGTGAACCCTACAAAACAGACATAAAAACCAAATGTCAAAAATATTGTGCAAGCCGCAATCAAATTAAGCAATCAACAACTTAAATTAGATCCTTAACCCTTATTAGTATTATTTCAATTAATATCCCAATGACACGCAAACCGTATACGATATCACCGAATGGCTCTCCAATGTTATTTGATTAAATATCCTTTGTCATAGCTCTATAAATAGTTTTCGATATTTGCTACCAACCACTGTCAAGGCCGTAAACAGTTTCGTATCAAGATACTAGCTTATTATTTATTGTGAACTGTTGTTGAATCAACATCTTATCTCATCTTGACTATCTTCAATGCAATATCCACTCTTTCAATACCTGAGCTTATTAACTGTCACGGTATTTCCTATATATGCGTACCAAGTCAACTGCTAAGAGAGGATTTCGAATATAAGCTCTTGTTAATGAAACGAGACTAAATATATGTTATAATAAATATATAAACAAATGCATAATAAATATACATATATGCCAATTGGGGAACATTGTAAACAGTTTTAAGAAAAACCGAAAGTGAATATTACTGTTGAGATCCTTTACAGGTTAAACCATAATGTATATGATCGAAAGATAAATATAGGCTCTACAGTTATTGGGGTAAATCTGTAAAAACCTTGAGATAGTATATTAAAATGATATATTTATGGCCACAAAAACTGTTGAAATCATAAATATTATTATTAAATTTTTCAAATGAAATCATCAAATTGAAAATTTAAAGCTTATATATATTTAGTTTATTATACTTGGATCGAGAACCATGTTTGGATTTATTATCATCAGTAACTCAAATGAAATGAAAAAGTTAATTAGATTTGTAAAACCCATTTCAAAGAATTCATTTGATAAGCCATAAATACTTTTAAAATATATGTATTTAACTTCCGTAATGGCTGAATTCTCAAGTTCATTTAACAGTCAATAAGTTCAATAATTAATAACAATATGACGGCAAGTAAAAAATATTTCTGAAACATTGTAGAGCAATAATTAGTAGAAAACTTGAATTACTCAATTAAAGCGTTGTAATTTAATTACTAATTAAACATGTAGGAATTCGTTTATTTTGTATTTAATGCACAATGACTCAGCATTTAAATGCACGCCATAAATTATCCCTTAATTGGCTTAATCCTTTGGCAAACAAACCCGCCAACTAAACAACTCACACACACACACAC